>JASSRZ010000054.1:5142468-5155964 GCA_032164315.1 Malacoctenus gilli | reverse complement strand
CACACACACACACACACACACACACACACACACACACACACACACACACACACACACACACACACACAGAGCCTCACGATGTCAGGATGACCCGCTTCCATGTGGCTCGGCTCAGCTCTGTTTACTACTCCGGCCCCTCAGAGGTTTCGAGACACAACACACCCGGTTTGTCACACAACCATTTATGGCGTCCTCATCGGCTCGCACATCAAAACACACACTCGCGCGGGGTGGCGTTTGATGTTGCCCCAGCCCGTCAGGCCTCACATGCCAGCCTGCTTCAACCCCCCCCCCCCCCCCACCCCCGATGGTGTGATGGTGCCTGTATCTGTGCTGACCTCTCAGGGCCTGCAGAGACTCGGGCTCCTTCACAGCTGGGATGCTTCGCTATTTCCCAACCATTTCTTTTTTTTTTTATGTAACAGCCACGCTTCTTCGGTGTTTCCAAAACACGGCACATGCGCGTGTTTGTGCGCCTGACCCATTTCAGAGGGAAGCGTCAAGCTGTTTCTGTTGCCGCGGCCGCATTGCGTAACTCTGTTACACTTAACTTATGAATGCAAACAAACCTAGCAGTGGGACCAGCCGGTCACCGGGCCGGGCCGGGCCTGCCGGCTTTAAAGTTTGTTGGCTTTCCTCGAAGATACTGCGCTTTGATGTGGTCAAAGGTTTCATCGCTTTAAAGCTTTCGCCAAAGAACATGAGGACCGGAGGGGACTGGGAACCTCGGGGAGCGAAGACGCCGACAGACTTGGGCCTCAGGTCTCCCTCGAACCCAAAGTCCGCTTCCATCGAGGTCTTCTAGTCCAAACCCGACCTGACCGTCCACCCTGTGGTGCTCGAGCTGCCCCCACAAAGTGAAAAGTGCGGCATCTGCAAACATAACCAACTGCTTTTGGTGTCATTCTTTGGACTCTGTTTAACCAGGTGACTGTTTCAACCTGGCTTGCAACACACACGTGTGTGCGAGTGCGCGTGGTCAGCAGCATCGTGTTACTGATTAGAAAAAGGGCGCAGCTTTGGAAAGTTAGACAACGGTGACGTCCCAAATGGGAATTTGCAAGTTAGCGTTTGCGAGTGAATGATTGTAGAGCGACTTGTGCAAGACGGCCCGTTCTTCCATTCATTGTTTTGTTCCAAATTATTGGATTTGCAAAAAAAAAAAAAAAAAAAAGATTTGGCCACTGAAACATCATTTGAATTCTGCTGTGTTGTCACCTCAACGTCTCCCCCTTTCGCGCTGCTCCTTGGGTTCCACAGAGGGGCGGCGTGCACAACTCCGACGTCGCGGCATCCGACGGACGGAACGAGGGCAGAGCGCTGAAGGGACTCTGGTTACTCGTTCAGAGGGAGCTGTGCTGGTATCCATCATGACCTGCAGTCTGTTTATGGCCCTGGAGATAGGAACCCTATCAAGCTCTGTTATTTTTAACTCCTTTGTTGCGGCTGTAATGTGCCTCCAGGGACTGAGTGGTGAGTGAGTGTGTTTTTTTAAGTCCTCTGGTGAAAAAGTGTGATTAAGTTTGACATAAAAGACTAAAAAAAAAAACGCTGCAGGCCCCTCCAGCAGGTACACACCGGGAACCTCCAGTCGGAACACCAGATGGACGGATTGACACTAATGACTGTGTCACTTTGGCTAACAGAGGACCTCTGTTCCTGCGCGCAGGGTTAAGACGAGGTCCTGAGCGCACGCTGCAAGAACTCACTTGGAGACGCTCCACCTCTGAAACAGAAAGCAGATGGAGCAAAGACACTTTGACCAAAAAAACAACAACAAAACAAACCAAAATGCGCGTTTCATTCGTAAAATCAGGGTGAGGAAGTACGGAACCAGCTGGCGAGGAAAGGGTGCGTTTTTTCTTTCTTTCTTTTTTTTTTTTTACTGTGCGCTGCTCGAGCAGGGCGGAGCGGGGAGAGGGGAGGCTTTCCTTTCAGAGAGAGAGAGAGAGAGAGAGAGAGAGAGAGAGAGGAGTCAGCTGGCGGAAAAGTGCAAGGAGAGTGAATGTTCTCAGTGCGTTGCGGTGCGTGTGTTTTGGAGCGTGCGCGCAAGGAAAGCACTCCGGGCGGGTGGAGGAGGAGGAGGGGGAGGAGGAGAAGGAGGGGGACGCAAGGTAAAGACAACAGTCAAGCGGACAGCAGTTTTTTTTCCTTTTCCCTCTCTCCCCCCCTTTTCCCTGTTCCTGCCCTGTGGAGGGGAGAGGGAGGGGAAGCAGTTTGCGTTGAGACCCAGACGAGGATAGTCGCAGCGCGCCGGGCTGCTGCTGCTGCTGCTGCTCCGTGGCGCGTCCCTGGACCCGATCTTGGAGCTGCGTGCTGCCCTCTCATTACCGTGAGTGTGTGTGTGTGTGGTTGGGAACCGATGCCTCTCACTTTCTTACGCTCAGCCTCGGCCACTCTGGCCCTTTGCGCGCTCTTGATTATCTCTGACAGGAATAGTTTAGCACAGAGCTGCGGTGCGCATATTTTTCAAAGAGTCAAGGAACTACAGAGCCTTTGAGAGAGAGATGGATGTGTTTTGCTTGAGGATCAGGACCTGGAGGTTGGATCGGTTGATGATGAGGGGGCCAAAAGTTGACACCAACCATCCCAAACGCCTCAAAGGGCGTTTCAACGCTCCTGCAGTGACATTTTTTTTATCCTCTGTGCTTCTTCCTCTCATTCCAACAGCACCAAAAGTGGGGTAATGCAGACTGTGGGGCTGCTACTTCAAGGTGGATGAGCTTTCTGTGTGTGTGTGTGTATGGTCTGTCATAAGGCTCCATTAGCTGTGACTTAATGTAGGCTAATCTCAGCAGGCTGCTAAACATCCTCCCCTCCTTCCTTCCTTCCTGGTGCATGAGGAAGCCCAGATGTCTGCGCTGGATCAGGTATCATCAGGCCGTGATGGCAACCGAGGAGCTCCGAGCGTCCCGACGGAGGACAGGACCACAACACTCCCGCATGGTCCGCCCAAAAAGGGGGCTCTCCATGCGAAGTTCGCTTGCAAAAAAGAGGAAAAAACCCCCCAGCATTTGTCGGCGCTGTGTTGGCGCCGCAAACACACACTCACACACGTGTGGCATTATTAGGTCGCCACCCCACTCCCCTTCCCTCCCCCCCCCCTCTCCTCTCCCCCCCTGTTTAATTCCCTAGATCTCCCCTTATGACCAGTAAAGCTGTATTATTCCCGTTCTCTGCAGGAGGAAGCACAAATGTCAGCAAATGTCAAGCACTCGGAGCGTTGGCTTTGCTCTCAGGCTTATTAGCTGCACGTAGGATCAGCAGCGCTTGCCCTTTTGGCCAGAACTTTGATTGGTGTGACCAGCCTATGCGCGTACACACCCCACAGAACCTGGGGTGCTGTAAAAAAGGAAATCAGCCACAAAAAAAAAAAGAAGAGAGCGAGGGACCAAAGCATGAAATTATCAGCCGTGGAGAGGGTGTCTTTTCAGTGTGTGTCCAAGTGTGCGCACACTCACATTCTCTGTCAGCAGAGCGACCTAAAGATAGCAGAGCCCCAGTGGAAACAGTAATTAGTGGGGTGAAAAGAGAAGGAGCAGGGGACGAGTGGAAGGAGGAGGAGATATTGTTTGAACAATCTGATATGTGTTATGTAATGACCTGTACAAAGGAGACGTGCTGAGAGAGGGAGGGAGAGAGAGAGAGAGAGAGAGGGAGAGAGGGAGAGAGGGGAGCCGAATCAAGCCGAGTCAAACAGTGAGAGGAGCCACTTATGGCGGGGGAGACTCTGGGCTCGGCGCTGTCAAGGTCCCCTCGCTTGGAAGCGGCCACGTTTCTCGCACTTCGCAGCGGAACGACGCGACGCTGCCGGGCGCCAGGTCGCCCCTCGGAGGAGCGAACCGTAACTTCCTCCCGACTCAGGGACGAGAGTTGCGGTAGCGAAGGGCGCGGGCGCCTCCGGATTGGCGTCGGAGCCGTCCACGCGACAGGCATCCTGGGTTAAGACGCGGACGCTGAGCCGGGAGTCGCTCCAACCTGGGCGAGGATCGGACCTTCGAGCCCAAAGCAATAAAAGGCACAGAGGCTGGAATCTGGGTCTGAAATTACAACACGGCGGGACCCCCGAGACGATTTGTCTTCGTAACTGAATTACACGAATGACTTTCGGGGCGTAACGGCTTGTAAATAGCTTGTTTCACGCTGTTGAAGGCAGAAGTACATTTCCACATGTTGGCCGGCGATGAAAATCCACTTTGCCGGGTGAATCCTCTTTCCAGCCGTTCGCGTTTGTGCAAATTCCCTCTGCTTACTCACAGCAGATAATGCCGTGGAAATGGCCTCCTCCAATTTCAGCTCCCCCCCCCCCCCCACACACACACACATCTCAGCCTTTCCTCCCCCGTCAGCCTGCAGGTGCTGAGTGGTCATGTGTTGCCGGCTCGGAGCTCGACGAGGGTCTCACATTTAGTCCTAAGCCCCCGGGCTTTGTTTGGGAATCGACTTGCGCGCGTATGTGCGCGCCGTCGACAATGGCCGTGTTTACACTGGATTCCGAGTGCACATGTTCACCCATGTGTGCGCATTTTTCGCTCACACATGTAGGTCTCCGTCGGGCTCTGAGGTGGTGTCGGGTTCTTGGGGTCTCGCTTTGTCTCACTTCAGGCCGGTTATTTTTCTTCGTACACCATCTGATGCTGGAAATTCGTCTCCCTATCGCTCTGATATCCGTCGATCAGTCGACACTCCGACGTTCACGTTCCTATTTAACCTTCTGTCTGTGTTCCTGGTGTGTTGCAGGGACCCGGTGAGACCGGAGGGTCCCTCCCCGCTGAGGAGGACACGGAGGAAACACCATGGCCTTAGCGGGATGCCCTGACTACTTCCTACGACACTCAAACTATCAGGTACAACCTTTGAAACGCTTCCATTTGAGGCTTATTGTTCAGTACGCAGCCTCCGCTACATGAACTGTTTTGTCCTTTGGTTGCTAAATGCTTCTTCAACTCACAATTAACAATGCATGAATAATCATACCGAAGGCCGAAGCTGTGACTGTGGCACCTGGGCGGTCCCCGCTGGTGTAGTAACACCAACCTCAACATGTGTTCCGTGTGGCCAGGAGTCCACACGGTTCGCTGTGAATGACTCCCGCCCCAAGTGAGGTGAAAAAAACAAGCGTCTCTGCATCACAACAGACCCACTTCTTCTGTCCAGCCCCTTCAGAATGAGCCCTTTGTTTCACCCCCCCCCGCAAGCCTTATTTCTCCTCTCCAACACTCCAGCAACCTAAAGAATTTGGCTGAAGAGCATCGAGGAGGTCTATATATAGAGCTGCAAACAAACAACAATATCAAGCTGTGGACTTTGTTGCGCGGCGGGGCCTGAAAGCACGGGACTGACGCTGTGACGTCTGGCTGGGACCAGGGTGGGGGGGGGCGCGGAGGTGACGCAGCCTCAGCTGCCTTATTCCTCTCAGCTGAGGAACAAACATGCAGCTCCCTGCTAACCCAAACCGTGGGACCGCTGAGCCCCCGTTGAGCTGACATTAAGTTGGATCGGCCCACGTTTAGCTTCCAGGAATGGGTTTTTGCTCGAGTAAGACTGCAGTGAATAGTGAATTGAATCCCCATAGAAAACAACATTCCTCCACCCTGCATCTCGCGCAGAAAAAACAAGAGTTTGATAGTTAGACGGGGAGAAGTGGGTTACAACATTGCTCTGTGTCTCTGTGTGTGTGTGTGTGTGTGTGTGTGTATATCTGTGTGTATGTTTCTTATATAAAGCCTGCCAGTTGACATGACACAGCATGGCATGTACGCGCGCATGCACGCACGCACGCACGCCCCATGGAGTCTCTGCATCTCTGTGTAGGCAGTGACTGTAGGTATAGATAAGGAGCAAATGAGCCCTTTTTTATGAGCACTTACATAACGCTATACATAACGCTGGGCATGTTTGGGAATCTGGGCAGGTTTCCAGGCCTGTCCCCGTGTGTGTGTGTGTGTGTGTGCGTGTGTGTGTGCGCACGTTTGCCTATCTTAGTGAGAACTTTGGATCTGTGCCAGAGATGTCTCAGATGAAGCAGCCAGCAACTCTCGCTTACCTTCCATCTCTCTTTTGCCGTTCATCTCCTCATATTTGAGTGTGAGTTTGCAAAACATGCACGCACGCACGTGCACGCGCGCACGCACGCACGCACGCACGTCGCTGTGCACTCACAAACCACAGTCCGCAGACTCAGCAACACAGTTGAGTTATGACTTGAACCGGTCAGAAAAAGTGGAAAGAATGAAGCGTTAAACTGCCCCCCGTCCCCCGTCGACATATCTGCCCCGTCCGAGGCTGCAACTCCTCCCGCCTTTGTGTCAGTTAGAGGTCAGAGGTCAGTGGCTGCGGCGGCAGCGGGCCTGCTCCGTCACGCTCGCACTTTCGAGGAAGTTTCGCCTTTGATGCGCCGAGCGAGGCGACGCCGAGAATGCCCGGCTGTCAGTGCTGCGGGCCGTCGAGTGGAAGGAGAGAAGTCTGCTAACATTGAAAGAGATGTCAGGAGTCTGTCATAGAGTAACCCCAATATGTCAAGCTGACTGCAACGCCACACACAGATTTCCTCAACAGCATCTGCTGACAATAGGAGCGCATACAATGTTCCCATGAAGCAATGAGACACCAACATGCCACTGAAATCCTTAAGAAACAAAATAAAGTGATGGTTGTCGAACTCATGACTTGCGGAGCAGGTTCGTCATAACTAATTAGTAAGTAAACAACACTGTGCTTGAGCCAACCACACTTAACAATCGTCTGATGGACAATTTAGAGCCCCTGATTGACCTTACGAGGGGGTGTGGGTGGTGGCCCGGGAAACCAAGTGAATAACTAATTCGTGCACGAGCAGAACGTGCACACTCTCCAGAGAAGGGCCCGAACTCAGAACCTTCTCTCTTGGAGACAACGGTGCTGCAGCCACTGCCGATCCAAAAAACGATGAACGACCACATTTCTGGGGCGTGGTGTAGGAGTGTGTGGCCCTTTAAGGGAGTCTGCTGTGCAGAAAAGTAGAAGACTGTAAAGCAAAAATTGGGCACACTCAAGACAGGTCTTTTTTTTTTTTCTTTCTTTCTTTTTCTTTTACCCTGTTAGCTGCTAGCACGCTGACTTCAGCGATCCCAAAGTGGAGCGTCAATCTCGTGCGACTTCATCGGAAAGATCTCGATCAGAACATGGAAAGTAAGCTGGGCCGCTAAAGGCCGCGGATATGTTTCAGTGGCTCCGGAGTCACCCGGTCGCTTGCACGATGGCCTTGCGTGTGCGTCACATGATGGGCGAGGTGTGCAGTATGTCGGGGGGGGGGGGTATTATATGCTAAGTCGCTGCACCTCAGGCCCGAGCTGAGGCCTGCAGACTTTCTGTGTCAGCCCCACAGGCCCTTGCAGCCAAGTTGCCTTCCTTGGAAAGCTTTTGGCTGCTGCTTCTCAGAGCTATAAATCTTTCTCCGGGCATTTATGGATGTTTTCGAAGCACAGAGGGGAGCTGCAAGTGTATGTGCAAGTGTGTGCGTGTACGTGTGTGTGTGTGTGTGTGTGTATGTATGTGTGTGCGTGCGTGCAGGCTTGCACAACGGGACCTCTGGCCACGAGCAGTTCCTGGAAGCAACGCTTCCGCGTTCTCCTTTTTCCTGGAAAAGGGAAGATTGAAAATTCGTTTGGCTTCGTTCCCTCCCTTTCTCCTCGGCAGCGCTCTCGCCTCGAGGCTGCTTCAAATTAGACAACGTGTGAGGAACTTGGCAGATTGCGCACGTATCTTCGGACGTGCAAGATTGTATAAGTGTGCTGCGGGTGGCTGGTTTTTTTGTCTTCTTTCTTAAAAAAAAAGCCAAAACAAGATTCCCGATTCTATTTTGTTTGTTTTTCTCTCTGAGATGCACAAATCACAAATGGTTGGTGTCACTTTGGCATGTTGGAAACAGAGATGGAGCGAGAGGGGGAAAGGTCAGCGGGTTAAGAGGTAGCATATCGCTCGGGGTCAGACTGTCAAAAGTTCCTCAACATCTGACTCTGTGTTACTCGAGAGCAAGAAATGACCCCCATTCGCCCGGCAACGTGAACTCTGTGGTACTCGGGCGCTTCGCGGCAAGCCTTTTGCACGCCGTGAACTTTCTGACCTTCGTCTTGGTCGTGAAGTCAAAGGGAAACTTTGTCCTCGCTTTCCGCAGGAGAGGATGGACCGCAGTGCCCCGCGCAGACCCGACCAGCTGATTGTCCCCGGCTTCCAGCATCCCGCCAATCAGAGTTTGCCACATCACCACGGTAACCTCGCCGTCCTCTCCTCGCTGGCTGGATGTCGTTTCCTTGATCCTTTTTTTCTCCACGCCGTCCAACTTCCCTCCATATTTCACGCATCATTTCCCCCCTTTTTCTCTTTACGCTCCCTCTTTATGGGATCGCTCCAGTGAGCCCACTTAACACCTTTCCTGTCTTCCAAGAACCCCCCCCCCCCAACTTCTCCTATCTTTACCTCCATCGAGCCCATGGTCTCCCCCCCTCGCGGCGCAGGCTCTGCTGTCCAGATGGAGAGGCTATTGGCAAGTGGCTGAAGCGTTCTCCCCTCCCTCTTTTTTACGCTGCGCTCAGCACTTTTCTGCCCCCCCTCCCGCCCCCCGTTGCTCCCCTTCGTAATATATGAGTCGAGATTCCCAGAAATCCCTTCAGGCTTCGTGGAAAATCTTGGAAAGCCCGTTTTTTTCCCCCCCTCCCTTCTTTTCATCAAAGACCCCAACCGGTAGAGTCGTCGTCCTCCGCCCCTGGATGACACCTCATCGGGTCGTCCGCTCCGCCGTCCTCCCCGCGCGCCGGACGCATTGCGAATTTGGGGAAACGGTGGCTGCGAAGGAGGTGATGTGGGCCTGTAGGTCACCCAATGTAGGGCAGGGATGGGGGGGGGGGTGATAGTAAGTAGGCCATAGTTCTGTGGGGCAGGGGGTGGATATAGTAGGTGGCGCTGATGCCGGCGGACGCGGGCGGCGACCTCGCTGGAGCGGTCCGAGGTTTTTCAAAGACGTCCCTTTCTGAAGTGGCCCCAATCGACGGCCGACGCGGCGTCTCTTTGCTCGTTTTGTCTGATCGTGGAAAAAAGATGGCGAGGAGTCAAAGTCACTCGGCTCTGGTTTCAGTCGGGCCTCGCGCAGCCGGAGGCGGGGGGGGTGGGGGGGGCTTACATCAGCCTCACTAATGGATGTGCCGTATATTTAGACCACCACTAGCTCAGGTTACAGTGCCCTTCGTTTATTTTGGGCCTGCCTCCCTGATAATCTGATGACACGTCTCGTCATTGGTTTCTGTTCATTACGTGTGATTTATGTGGTCTGTGCGGCCCGTCCCTGCGGCCCCTCCCCGCGGCACCCCGGTCGAACGCCGAGGGCAGACGTCGCCGCTGTCGCTTCATTTGGCGCAGCTCGTTCATGACCTCAGGCCATAAGGACAAAGATCGAAGACACAGCAGTGCCGAAGAGCGATCAGAACCAGAAATACGCGCAAAAGTTGGAATTTTGTTTGCACAAAGTACAGATTTTGTAACTGAGCGGCCGAGATTCGACAGCTTCTGAAGGGACCGAGTTGCACTTTGCCCTGGAAAACCCTGGAATCCAGCCGTCCTCGCCGACCTCTCTGCAGCCATCAGGGATCGATGATTGCAGGTTGTCGGGTCCAAGGACAGAGCGCGTCCACTCAGAGTATTCTGGGATGTGACAGGAATGCCCTGGCGACGGCTGGATGGTCGGGGTTTTTTTTTTTGTTGTTGTTGTTGCTGTCGCTGTCAGACGCGAGCCAGCCTGCTGCAGCAAACTGCATCTGCAGTTCCAAGTCTCCTTAAAAAGAGAGCGAGGAGACATTTTCATTCTATACGTCCTCTGGCGTCCCCCCCCCCCGAAGGCCGGAATGGGCCAGGCCCACCGCACGAGCGGCCAGTGGAGTGCCAACGATACCATCATTATCCTCAACTGCACTCGCTGCATTTTTATGTCAAACGCCTTGTCGCCCCGAAAAGCAACGTGGGGCTCCAAGAGTGAAAGACTTGCAAGGACAACATCCAAGCAACGATTGTTTCTGCAAACAATGCAACGTTATGTTGAGAGTGTTCCTGTTACTTTATCGTTGAAGTGGTCAGACTGAAAAGGAAGTTCAGATAGTGGTTCTCGAACTGTGGGGTTCAGGACCCCTCCGGAGGCAACGTGGAGACGTTGCCGGCTCTGACGTTGTTGAAGAAACACCAAAAGAGACCCTCTGGACTCTAGAGAAGCCCTGAGAGAGAAACGAGCCCTGTGGTGTCATCCTGAAGGCTCCGGCTTCTGTAAGTCGGTGAAAGTCAGCAGCCACAAGTCCCGACTTCTGATAAAAGGTCGTTTGTTTCAAAACGTTTGTTGACGCCGCTGTTGCTGACACTCTGGTCACGGATGAAGTGAGTTTGACAGGCGCCGCTGTGGTTGCTGATGTTGTCTGACCATCAGTCGAAGTGGCACCAATAAAGTTGCCTGATTCAAATCACCTTTGGATTTCGTCCGGTTCCTCGCTTCCCCCTGCCGAAGGGGCGGCGGAGGGATCCCACAGGCCTGCGGCGTGTTGTGGCTTGACACCATGTGTGACTGTCCTCATGTGCTCCCTTGTTCTCTCGCGAGGGGTGCCCCCTCCCTGCGCCCATCCCTCACCCGTCCGGCCAATGTCCCACCCGTGAACCCCCACCATCGCATGACCCCGTGTCCCAGACTGTTCCCCTCTGTTTGTGTGCACATGTGTGTCCTCGGGTGTCCTGTGTGCGTCTCCGTGACCCGGGACGAGCGACTCCTGCTGTTCCTGGTACAGCCGCTTTGTTTCTCCTCTCTGTGTGCGTCTGTGTACATGCAGTACAATGCTGCTCTTTTTTCTGTTAATTCCCCGCACATGCTCATCAGGGCTGCATAGTGCACATCGTGTCCCATCCTCATCCGCCACGAGCATGTGTGTGTGTGTGTGTGAGAGTGTGCGAGTGAGTGATTGAGTGTGTGCGTGTCCTACTTTGTCCGATCATTTGGCCGCCATGTGCCATGAACACGCTGGTTAGCGTTCCCAGAGTGCTGTAATTTCTTCCTGCAGGAATGTCAGGAATTCTTTGTGTGGTGTTGGGGTGGGACGAGCAGAGGACCGAGGGCCTTTACCACACACACACACGCACACACGCACACACACACACACACACACACACACACACACACACACACACACACACACACACACACACACACACGCACACACACTGAGATCAGGCTGATGAGGACGCTTGTCAGAGGCAGTCTGACCCACATCAAAAAAGGTTTATTGGACGTCTTTTTTAATGTGAAGATTTTAAACTATCGTATTCAATAAAACAAACTAATCGATGGTTTGTCGCCCTTTTTCAGTTCGCACAATAAAAATGTTCTGCAAAAAATATATTCAGCTTAAACAAGGAGCAAATGGTTGTTTATTGGTAGGAACTGATGTCAAACAACGAGCGTCTCCACCTGAGCTTTTGCTGCCCTTTGGTTGGATGCAGGGCAGTGCAGCCGTCACTGGAGCAACCGCAAGCCAAAGTGTAAGGCTGAAACGGAGCAGTAACCAGACTGCAGGGGTCAGACGTATGAGAGGACCCACAGTAAACACAGAGCACCACAATTCACCAGAAAGTGAACCGAAAAAAACGCCACCTCGGCTTTCACACCGGCCCAAAACGCACGTCCTCGCCTGCGCGGCACCGTCAGGCTCCGGTTTGCCCTGACGGAGGACGGCCGGCCCGTGTGGACCAAGACGTGGATGAGGTTCAATCAGCCGTAGCGCGTGTAATGATCCACTTAGGTCAAATCTCGTTTGTACAGTTTGAGCTGCGTCTCTGACTGATGACTTTTAATGGCTCTCAGCTGCTCGGAGCAGACCTGCACGAGGGGACGCCTGGTGGCGGAAAAGCCGCCCTGCGGTCTCCCCGGCCTCTCACGCACGCCTCCCCCCTCTCGCCCCCCTTTAGACGACGACGTGGACCTGGAGCAGCTGGTGAACGACATGAACTCCTCGATGGACAGCGTGTACTCCGCGCCGGCGGACACGGCGCTTCTGCTCAACAACGGCCACGCGCACCCCGCCCACCAGCACCACCCGTGCCACTCGCACGCCGCCGCCGCCTACCTGGGCCACGGGCAGGCCCACCGGCGCCACACCCCTCCCCCGCTGCCCTCCTCCCCCTCCAGAGAGAGGCTGAGGCACTCCCAGCCCATGCACATCCAGGCCGTCAGGTAAACACATGTCGTTTCACACACGTTTATATTGAACGCCAACTGCACCGCTGTGCGGACCAACAGATCAATTATCTCAACACACTGTTTCTACCATATTACAACCGCGACGCTGCTCCACACAGAAGAGCATCGATGTGCTCTAGTGTTCCCCTCTGCTCCCGCCGAGGCATTGACATGAATGCGCATGTCTCCCCCTGCAGGTGCCTCCAGGAAGAGCAGCATCTGCGCCCGGCCTCCCTGCCGGCCATTCCCAACCCCTTCCCGGAGCTGTGCAGCCCGGCCGGATCCCCCATCCTCAGCCCCCTCCAGGCCTCCGACAACCACGTGAGTGAGCTCCGGTCGTCTGTCCGGTTTGCGCGCGTCGCGGCAATCGCGGCCTCGTTGTCGCGGCGCGCTTTACGCGGAGGGGAACCGCAATAATTCTGAGAGGTTTTCCTGAGCACGGAAAGGAAACAATGGAGAGGAAATCGCTCAGGGTCGTGTTGGGGGTCAAGGTCGGGGGTCAAGGAGGGGGCAGGTACAGTCAGGGTAATAGGAGGGAGACCACAATATGTCAGTACAAAAGCTGTGCGTGCGTGTGTGCGTCTGTGTGTGTTGATAAAACAGCTGACTGGCCTGTTACGATCAGGTCGGAGCACGGTGTGTTGACTTTGGCGGCGCCTTGTCTTTCCTTCCATTACGCCACCCCCCTAACCCGCCGCTATCCGGCCGATTGGGCGCGTCTCGCGGAATCGTCACTATCAATCGCATGCGCGCACGGGCGCAATCACGAGACAAATGTGTTTTTCGCCGCGGAGGGGGCCCCGAGCGGTTTCTCCAGGATGCTGCAGACAGAGTGCAGACTTCCGCGCTCGGGAATACGTCTGGGAACGTCTGCAGGTCGGACCCCGCTTCTGAACCTTCCCGAATCCGTCTGGCGGCTCCGACAAGACAGGCGCCCGTTTCCGGTTCACACGCTTGCAACCCTGCCTTTCAACGTCTGCATATGTATGTATGTGTGTGTGTGGGTGTGTGTGTGTGTGTGTTTGTGTGTGTCGCAGCCTTGCCCTTCCTTCCTCCCGTTGAGCCTCCTGTCCCAGGAATGTTCCATCCTTCTCTATGATGTTTGCAGGATGCCCACCCTGAACAATAAAAGTTATTTTAGATGCCCACTTGCTTGGCTTCTTCACACGCACACCTTTTCTCTCTCTCTCTGTCTCTCTCTCACACACACACACACACACACACACACACACACACACACACACACACACACACA
>JASSRZ010000054.1:5110439-5131841 GCA_032164315.1 Malacoctenus gilli | reverse complement strand
ACACACACACACACACACACACACACACACACACACACACACACACACACACACACACACACACACACACAGTGTCCAGACATTTCCACACCAAAACTCTAGCCAGACTTTTTTCTGTTCACCAAAAAAATCTGTGTGTGTGTGTGTGCGCGCGCATTTCTGCGAGTGTCTGTGTGCATGTGTGTTCGCTCATGTGTGTGTGTGAGTCCTGTGTTTTTAATGCGGACGGTATTATCCTGAGTTGCTATCATTTCACGTGTGTGTCCACGCAGAACTGGAACATCCTGCCGCTATCAGTTTCTAATCTGCCTCACTTGGAGATCATAAGCTGGAGAAAGAAAGACACACACACACACACACACACACACACATACGCACGTACGCACAAACACACACACACACGAAGGCACGGGGTAATTGGGCGGTGCACGGTGAGCAGGTTAGGCCTGTGCAAGCTCATAATGTGCGGTTGTGTGTTTGTCTGTGGCTTGTACTTTGCTTATGGCTCGGCTGCTCTCAGCAATCAGCCTAAATACATGACATCATCTTCCTGCAATGCCCCCCCCCCCTTTCCCCCCTCCCGTCCTCCTTCTCCTTCCCCCCTCAACCCCCCCCTCCTCCTCCTCCTTCCCCTTCTCCATCTCAAAAGCACTCCTCCTCTCCACCTTCACCTCCTCCCCACCCGCTTCACTGTGCTGCTTCTCTCTCTCTCTCTCTCTCTCTCTCTCTCTCCCCCCTTTTTTTTCACAGCCCTTCCTTATTTAACCTCTTTTCTCCCTCGCTCGTCTCCTGGTAACGGGCGATTTTTCTTGCTGTGTCATTGTATGCCACGGTGCAAGCGCAATCTGCTGGTAAACACAGAGGGGTCACCTCCCGATGGGGCGATTTGAATACAAAAGGGGAAACAAAGGCAATCTGAGCAGAGATTAACGCGGCGGTGGGAAGGAATTGTGATTTCGGGTTTTGTGGGATCGATTGGATGTTTTCAGCCGAAAAAAAAGAATCACAGTCGGTCTGTTTTTGGCTCTTTTGACACGACTTTTTTTTTCCAGAAAATCATGATTTACAACGCATGAATGCTGTCAGTTTTGTTTTACGATATATTAAGCCAAACAACCGACCTTATTCTGTAGAAATCTGTTGAACTTGGACACTCTTGGGGTTTTCCTTGTGAGTCCCTGCAACACATCGCTGTTCACGCATCGTTTCGCTCCAGTCACGCCATAATAGTCCGGCTGAAGGCTTCATTATCGGCAGCAAAACCGCCCGTGTGTGATGTTGGTCGTGTTGTCTTTCTTTTTGGTGGCGACGGCGTCACCGACTGTCGAGAAGTTGCGCAGTTCCCGTCCCGCCGCATCAAAAGTTGTTGTTTCCCGCTGCTGGAGGACACAGTTCAAAAACGGCTCGCAGGAAACAAGGTCCTCTGGTGACAAGGACGTTTCCAAACATGCTGCCAGTTTTAAATATAGAAGGTGAAAGAAAAAAAAAAGGGGGGTGGGGGGGAAGAGGAGGGGAGGAGGGGGGGGGGGACATGCAGAAGAGCTGCTCGTTATGCTGCAGCTCCACCCGACTCCAAGAATATGGAGAGATAGAGCTGCGTTCAAGGCTTTGAGGAGAGTTTCTTTATGTTCTCAAGTATTTTCGTGAGGAAAATTTCAACGTCTCCCAGCTTTGTTGTTTGTTTGTTGTTGTTGTTTTTGCACCGCTAATATTTGGGTCGGCTTCAGACACGGCTGAAGGAAAGAAAAACCCAACAAAACAGGTGAGGGTGCGACTAACGCCGCCCGCCGGCCTCTGTGTCCCCTGGCAGAGCGATGTCTGGAGGACCACGAGCTGGTGGTCCAGGTGCAGGCGTCCATGAGCAGCGACAGTAAATTCCTCTTCAGGAAGAACTATGCCAAATATGAATTCTTCAGGAACCCCCTGGTGAGTCCCGCGCATCCCTCCAATGACCTTTCTTTGACACCGACACCCACACATACACAAGCATGTCTTTTGCATGCCTCTTTTTCACCCCTCAACACACACTTACTCGTTACCCCCCCCCCCCCCACCTCAGTCTGAAGAAAAAGGGATCAACCACTGGTGTCACATCGACAAACACACACACAGGTCTATAAAATGCCCGCTAAAATCTTCGACGTGTACCAGCGCGTCCTCTCCAACCGTGGCCTTGACCGGGACTTCAACCTCACCGTAACCTTAGATCCCCAAAACGCCGTCTCGACCTTTGAACTCCACAAAAAGGCCTGGACCGCGGCGCCGCGCGTCCGGTTTCACATCAAACATTCGAGAGCCCGACGAGAACACGCACACACACACACGCACAAACGGCACATTCCGGTGCGACACGTCGTCCCCGAAGCTCCTTCTCAACTCGGCCGTCTCCGCCGCTCGCCTGTTGCGAAGCGCAACCCCACTCAGAGATCAATACAACACGAGCAACACAGCGAGCTCCCTATTTAGCACATGGACTCTGAATACAAGTTTTCATGACAGCATTATTGCAGTAACCCCAAGAGTGTTTGTAAACGTCGGTACAAAAGTAGACAGCAGTGTATGTTGTACAGATATGTCCGTGTCCAGCAAACCGTGACCACCTTATGGTTATGAATATGCACCGTTTTCGATTGAGGCACCTAATATTCGGCATGATATGAATAATTCTTTGCTGCCATTTGTTTCGTGTCCGAGCTGCACCTGTGGGTGACAGCCCGCGAGTCGGCCCTCGAGCGGGCTCTCGCGTGGCACCTCCTCAGCGCTGCGGGGCGCGGGGCGCGGCGCGCGGCTGCGGCGCGCTGGAGCGGCTGTACGGTGACATTACGGCCGCGGTGATTTAGGTGTGTGTCAGAGCCAGCAGGTGACCTCAGCTCGGCGGTAATGAGCACAGTAAAACACCAGCGCGCCGGCCCCGCGGCCTGTCAATCACGCTAAGAGTAGCGCTGCTGGCGAAAGGGGATTACATCAGCGGGTGAGATCATACTGCATCTACTGCCTAGCTGGAGTGGCCTCTCTCTCCCTCTCTCTCTCTCTCTCACTCCGTGTCCACACTGCACACACACACACACACACACACACACACACACACACACACACACTCAGATAAATGCGTCCTGCATAGAGAAACACGACCCCACTCTGAGCTTGCATATTTGCTAAGTGGTTTCTCGTGCTTCCCTTCCTTCCTCGCCCCCACCTCCCCCACCCCGCCCACCTCCCTCGCTCATCGTCGGCCTCTGTCTTTTTTTTTTTTTACCCGTCCAGAACTTTTTCCCGGAGCAGATGGTGGCCTGGTGTCAGGAGTCCGACGGCTCAATCCCTCAGTCGCAGCTGTTGCAGGTGAGGCCCGGGAGGCGGTGAAAACGTACATCCGCAGGCCGGAACCGCGGGCAAAGACGGGGACATCACCACCTCGGGCGCTGCCTCGCTCTCCCTCCTCCTTGAGCCAGCCGCCCTCTGTAGGGGCAGCAGGGAGATGCTCACATTAGGGGGGAGGGGGGGGTGGACTTATTGTCATCCATCTGGACACAAACACTAAAAAAATCATGTCGTTTCCATCGTCTCTGATGAAACACGATACCTTAGCGCTGTCTCCTCTTCCACCGCGCTGAGACGCCGCTGTGTGTTGCTCCCCCAGAACTTCCTGAACTCCAGCAGCTGTCCGGAGATCCAGGGCTACCTGCACGTGAAGGAGCCCGGACGCAAGTCCTGGAAGAAGCTCTACATGTTCCTGCGACGCTCCGGCCTCTATTACTCCACTAAAGGAACATCCAAGGTGATGCTCTTTCACGTTTGCTTTTTCTGTTGTTGCTTCTGACGTCCGCCGCCGCTGCCGCGCCCGCTTCTCATGGAAACAATGCTGAACCGCGTTCCCCCGCTTTCCCCGCAGGAGCCCCGACACCTGCAGCTGCTGTCCGATCTGGACGACAGCAACATCTTCACCGTCATCACGGGCAAGAAGCTCCACAACGCCCCCACGGACTACCAGTTCTGCATCAAGGTGACGCCCAGCAGGCAAAGCACTCAGCGTGGTCGTAGCTCGGCTGTTATCTCATCTGTGGTGGGTCACCTGTTGATCAGAGATAAGCCCGGTGGGATAAGCTGGGATGGGACGGCGAATCTTGCTCACCTAACCTCCTCACCTTTGTCTGACACACACCTACACACACACACACACATTTTACTTGTGGCTCAGGGTGGGAGTGGCTGGACTCCTGCTGGGCCGGTGAGAATGAATCGACAGCGGTGACGGGAACGACCTGTCGGAAAGACACAAGCTCCTCCAACGCTCTCGTCGCTGACGTGTGTTTCCCATCACCTCGGGACCTAATTGTGTGTTTTTTTTGGTGTCTTTTCCAGCCCAGTAAAGTGAGGAGTGACTGTAAGGAGCTGAAGATGCTGTGTGCAGAGGACGAGCAGAGCAGGACCTGCTGGATGACGGCCTTCAGACTGCTCAAAGTAGGACCTCCGTCCAGCACCTCAACGCACAACGAATACGCGTCTTCCTCCTTATTGAACGTGCCCCCCTCCCCCCCCTTCCTGTCTCCCCAGTACGGGCTCGTGCTGTATCAGAGCTACAACGTCCCCCATCAGAGGAAGTCCAACCTCTCGCCTTTCTCCGCTCCCGTGGTGAGTGTCCGCAGGCACCAGTGCCGTCCCACGTCCACCCCACGAAGAGCTGACATTAGGTTTGAGTTGAAGTTTGATTTTCGGGTCAATTCAGAAGTAGAAGAAGTAGAAAGTCTCGGATCTGACGAGCGCGTTTCTCCAGTCCAGAGGCTGTGCTGCAGGTCAGCGTGTTTCTCTTGTAACTGAGGATAACCGCCTTAAAAAGGAGCGCGCCGAGTAACCCGAGAAGTGGAGCCGGTCAGCCAGGAGACGCTGCTGCTTTTTTCCTCCCCGGCGCCGTTTGTGGATTGCCTGAAGTGGCTCAGTGTGCAGACAGGATTTGTCATGCTCCACTGAGTGTGTCTGGCTTGTTTGACCTCTGACCTTTGTCTGCCAACCCCCCCCCCCAACCCCCACCCCCTCCTCTTCCACCCAACTTTTTGTGCTCCCCCGCCTCCCTCTCCCTCCCCTCCCGAACAGAGGAGCGTGTCCGAGAACTCCCTGGTTGCCATGGACTTCTCCGGGCGGACCGGACGCGTCATCGACAACCCCGTGGAGGCCCAGAGCGCCGCCCTGGAGGAGGGGCAGACTTGGAGGGTGAGCCAGGGGACAGGGAGGCGAGCTCAGCTGAACGGGAAGGAAAAATATACAGCGACTACCACCGCGGCAAAGCGGCTGTATTTATACTGCGTGTATTTGTACACGGGGGGAAGCTCGGCGTGCTTTACGGAACGAAGAGAAAAAAAACGAACAAAAATATTCTGTTGCGAGGAGAAAAAGCTCTGACAAAGTAGCAGCAAACACAGACAACTCACCGCGTTTCATAGTCGTGAAACAAGTCAAGAAGTCCGAGCTCAGCCGAGACAAAGCGGGCAGCGGGCGGACCCCCGCGAGGAGTTGTCCTTCCCCTGTAACGACGAGCGTCTCGCCCGCAGAAACGAGGCCAGCGCATGAATGTCCTGGGGAGCCCCAGCCCTCTGCACCCGTCCTCCCTGAACACAGGTACTCGCACGCCGCCGTATCTGCGGCCGACTCAGCCCGGCTCAGCTGAAACGGCTCGCTGACCGGGGGGGTGGTCTGCCTATTTTTTCCCTCCCCCAGTCATCCACAGGACGCAGGTGTGGTTCCACGGTCGCATCATGAGGGAAGACGCTCACAAAATGATCATGCAGCAAGGCCAAGTCGACGGGTGAGTGCAGAGGAGGGGGGGGGCGGCCGGCGGAGACGGAGTCGCCGCGGGAAACCGCCGCTCACGTGCCGCTGCGGTTCTTCTTCTCCTCCCGTCAGGTTGTTCCTGTTGCGGGACAGTCAGAGTAACCCCAAAGCGTTCGTGCTCACCCTGTGCCACCACCAGAAGATCAAGCACTTCCAGATCCTGCCGGTCAGTTTCCCCGTCCTTCGCCGCGCTGCTTCCGTTTTACGCTTCGCGGCAGTGAGTTCCTCACTCACCGCGAGGTCGGACTCCGTTCTGGCCCGAGGGTGGCTCGGCTCCGTGGCTTGAGACCGCGTCGCTCTGCCCGAGGGAGGGAAAGATTCAGTTTTAAGAGATGTCGAACACAAACCGTCCTTCAGCGAAAAGGTGACGTGGCGCATGTCTTTTTTTTCCCTCCCTCCCTTCCGACGGTGGTCCGGCCTCCCCGCCCGGCGCCGGGCTGCAGTGCGAGGAGGACGGCCAGGTGTTCTTCAGCCTGGACGACGGCGCCACCAAGTTCACCGACCTGATCCACCTGGTGGACTTTTACCAGCTCAACAGAGGAGTGCTGCCCTGCAAGCTCAAACACCCCTGCACCGCCGTGGCCTTGTGACACTCCAACCGCCCCCCGACCGAAAAAAAAAAGCGCCCTCTTTTTTGCACACTTCCCACCTTGAAACAACCCCCCACCCCTACACCCTACCACCCCCCCACCCTCCTTTTCACCCCCCCTCCAGCCGATAACAAACAGGGTTGAGGAGAAGAGCCGGTGCGACGGGAGGACGCGCACAAACCCGGCGGCAGCTGGAGAAGCGGCGTCCCGAGCGCCCTCGTGCTTTTTCTCCCTGCCTTACCGCTGTTTGGGTGTTGCACGCTGCGGCCGCTTCCCTCCCGCCACGTCGTCACGGAGACCGGCCTGTTGTCGCGCAAACACGAGAGAACGGCAACACGTTCCCAGCAGGAGCGCCGCGTATCTCTTGGATGGATCCTCCCATGAAACCCACCCCGACCCCCCCCCACCCCCCCCCCCCCCCCCCCCCTCGCCTCCCCGTCCCCACTTCCAGGCCTGATAAGCTGTGGTGCCCGCCCTCGCCCCTCGCCCCCCCCCCCTCCCCCTGACAGCGGGGCAGGGAGCGCCACCCCCTCTGACTTCCTCATCGATCATCAGGGATGGACGAGAGCCCCCCGGGGTCCGATCGAACCCGACCCGGGAGCCTCCTCAACCTGTGCAGTCCAGTCCGGATAAGCTGACACCCTGCCACCCCTCCGTCCCCCCCCCCCGTCTCAGCACCCACCCCCTCCCAACTTTCCCAACGCGCCCCCCCCCCTTCCCTCCCTCCACTGAATCCTACCTGCACATAAGCGCAGGAAAAAAGTCAGGTGGGGGGGGGGGGGGGGGCGGGAGAGAAAGCTGAAGAAGCCGACGGCAAAGCAGTGGCGACGGAGGGGGGGTTTGCTGAAAAAAGGACTGAGGAATGTTCACCAGGAGGGCCGTAACGGACCCCTCCGGTCCAGTTTGATTACTTGATGTCATTTTAATGCTGTTTTATTACTGTTGATTCAATGCAGAACTAGTTTTGCACTCCCGGGCGGACAGACGACAGCTTTCCAGCTCAGAGCGAAGCCGCCGCCTCTTCCTCGCTCCCTCTACCCCCCCCCCCCCCCACCCACCCACCCACTCTTCCCAGCGCCCTCTCTCTGAATAGCGCGAATTTGCACCGGCCCTCCGATTAGGGTTCCCCCTTCCCGCCCCCAAGTCCGCCAAACGGGCTCCCGAACCCGCCGCGGCATCTAGAGACTGCGAGGAAGAGGAGGAAAACTGCGAGCGGGACCCCCCCCTCCCCCACCCCAAAAACCACCCCGCTCTGTTCGACCATTTTCACCGCTTTTCTTTTCCTGTTTTGAGAAGAGTCTGGTTCTGAATGTCTTCTTCTGAGCTCACGCTTGCACCCCCCCCCGATCACCCCGGTTGGACACCTGAAGGGTCAGAGCTTGAACGCGTTGGCGCGCTGACCACTGTCCCCCTCGCTCGAAGCAACGAAAGCACTCTCACGACTCCTTTTATTTTCTTTGTTTCTACCTTGAATATAGAATTTGAACCAGTGACTTGAAAACGTGGAGCCGGGCCGAGCGCGGATGCGCCGCCGCCGCCGCCGGACGAGGCCCCACCCGCCTTAAGTGAAAAGAAAAACAACAAAAAAAACAACAATTGTGAGCCTTGTGTATTGAAATCGAAGCTCTACGTTGGAATGCACATACGGAGGAACACGCTGGAGCGACATCGAGAGCAGCGACATCGGTTGACGGCGTTTTTGCATCTAGTTCCCGCACATCAGAGCGAGAACCGTCGACGCCTCCGAAACTTCCAGGACGACGTGTGGGAAACAATCATCGGAGCGGGCGAGTCGCGCCGTCGGTCGCGGGAGAGCTCCTCTTCTCTATTTATTGGCGAGCTTTATCGTTTGATCCCTCTCTAATCTGAAGCGCGGACGGGACGGCGGCGCGGAGCTCCCTGCCAGTCTCGCCGTCGCTCGTTTTAGGACTCGAAAGGTCGCGGGGGCAGGAAGTCGAACACGAGGAGGGAAACAAGGCGCGTTGCGCTTGGAGTCGCACGTTTGAGATGGTTCGGGTCGGTTTTATGAGCCGGTTACGCGGGAGTGAACTTCTTCCAACTGAATGTTTCTGAAACTTGAGTTTGACCTACTTCAGCAGTTCCGACGGGCTTTGGAGCAGAGGTGTCAAACTCAAAGATGAGCGCAATGACAAACTCTTTGCCACGATCATCCTTCTCAGACAAAAATGTCTTTTCAGACTTGAAATAATTACATAAAACCTGATTATTTTCCTCCTTGCTTCATAGTCCATTCGCCTTTTTTTGCGTCTCATGTTAAGCGTGATGAGATATTTCGATTGGAAATAAGTTCAATCTTCACTGTAAGATTTAGATTCCTGCAGTTTGCACATGGAACGAAACTTTCTCCGTGGTTTTCGAGTTTGACGCCTCTGCTTCATGAAGCGACCTGCTGCAGGAGTTCCTCGGGTCTGATTGGTCACAACCCAGGTTAACTTCCTGGTGGTTTGGTTTGAAAAAGCATTATGGGAAGTGAAAAGGAGGCAGAGCAGGTGACAGGAAGCGTCGGTCCACCGGGCCGGGCGAAGTCTTGGCGATCACTCGGCCCGCCGTCAGCGAGTCCGAGTGTGACGTGAGCGTGTAAACAGTACAAACGCGGGGTCACGTCTCGTTTTCAATGCAGCCGATTGCTCAGATAAAGGGGTTCCACTTCGCCCTCTATTGGTAGTAGTTGAAACTGCGCCGTAGCAAGAAAAAAAAAGGCTCAAAGACGCTCCAAAAGTCTGTTTCATTTTCACGCTGCAAAAACTTGTTTTTAAATTCGCAACAAAGACGCCGACTCAAAGAGGAGTCGCTTGTGACGGGAGCGAGATTTAGAAAATGTCCGTTTATATCGAAAGTCTCGCTGTCAAAGCAGCTGGAGCAGCTGCTTAGATGCATCACCCCTCCTCCATCCATCTCCTTAAGTCCTTCCATCGACACTACAGGCCACTGCCGCATCCGACCGCGTGACCCGACCGACGCGGCCGCTCCGCCGGTCGGGCCTTTTCCAGTCAGTCAGGGCAGACTCTCTCCAGGGATTGGACAATGCTTGAATTCCCCCGCCCACCCCTTGCCCCGCCCCGACCTGTGTCCAGCCTGTAATAAGCTATGACCCGGTGATGAGCGTGTGCCTATGTTTGCGTGTCTGTGTGTGTGTGTCTGAGAGACGGCGAGGATGGCCAGAATGTTTCGTTCCCCTGTTCAGGATCTGCTGGTTTTCGGAGACGGTAAGAGGAAAGTTGCCTGCGTGAAGCCCCTCGTCCCTGCCGCCCCCTTCCCCCCCACCCACCCTTCCTTCAGAGCGGGACGCTGAGCTACATCTCTGCAAGGGGGGCCGAATCACTGCCCCCCACCCCCCTCCTCTGGTCCCTGTCATTTGGAATCACTGTGCGACAATGCAACTCTCCACACCAGTCCAACGCTATGAACTGACCAGTATAAAGTTTTTCTAAGTATGTGAAGCTACGGAGAAGATGTAGATCGAACACTGTACCTGGGTCACAGATCACTATGTATGGGGCGTTGTGCTTATTTTTTTTTTTTGCTCATGACGCCGCGTAAAATGAAGAATGACTTTATTTTGTCCTTATTTTCATGATTTGATTGTGTGTATGTTGACATTATTGTGTACTTTTTATTCTCCCTTCTGGTCGGCCACAAACATGACCGGATTTAAGGTGGGGTGGGGTGGGGGGGTATATTTTAGGCAGTTGTGTCACAAGGCAAGAACACCCCCGCCCGCCCTCCACCCTCCTCTCATGTCCAGCACGAACTGACCGACGGAGAGACGGCTCAGTGATACTAGGCGCTCCCGAACGCCGCAGTCCTACACAGGCTCCGCCTTGCTGAGATGGACCCTAACTGGGCGGGGTGGGGGGCTCGCGATCACTTCCTGGGACTGTTATCCTGCGGCTCACCATCAGCGTGCCCACCACAGTCCCACCCTGTCATCGCATCGGCTGGATGTCCAGGGGACAGACGTCCTCGCCGACGCCTTCCTGATGATATTACTTGATAAGCACCTCCCCCCCCAATACACCTGCCTACAAGTTTCACACAGTACTGGATATATAGAAAGTATACCACAGTATTTACAGTATTTTTTTCTTTTTGAGAGCTCAAACTGGAGTATCGGCCCGAGTCCAACCATCAGAGCATCCCTCGCGCTCCTTCCGACGCCGCTCTGGAGGATTCCCGCCGCGCTTTCCGCTCACACGCTTTTTGCTTTCCAGCCGTTCACTTCCAGGAGGTAGAAACCCCGCCCTCCCGCCCTCTCTCTTCGCTTCCCGCCCACCCTCCACCTTCCACCAACAGGCCGTGCGAGCGCACGCCGTAGCACACCGAGTGTCGCCTGCGTATTCACTCCGATTCAAAAGGTGCAACAAAACAAAACAAAAAACTTTCCTCACCCAGCCAGGTGCCTCTTTCCAAGCGGCGACGCGTCCGTCCCGTCCCGCGCCGAGTCGGGTTGACGTCGCAGAGTCGGTGCGAGTTAAGCTCAGCGTAGTGTCGCTCGTGTTTTAGTCTCTTTTTTTTCGGGTTGAAGTCGTCATAAGCTGAAGTCTAAACAAAAAAAAAAAAAGAAAAACTTTCAGGGAAAGAAAAAAAAATAAAAGCAATTGAACCATCATCTTTTATTTTTCCTTTTGTTTTTGTTTCTCTCCTCCGTAATCTTCACTGTGCTTTGCTTCCCTCCGTCTGTACGGCTCCTGGATCTACATTGTATCCTGTTCAGGTATTTTTGTACAAATAAGGGACTGATATATTCTCTGTTTATTGGAAATTAGAATAAAAGACAAAAAACGTTGCTATAAACCAAACATGTCTGCAAGTGCCACTCATTCTTTCAACTCCACACACTCCAGGAGTTTGTCTCATGGCGCCACCTGCTGGTGGCAGAAAGGAAATGTCGAACAGCGTCCGTGTGTTCATTATGTTTAATTTCCAAATAACTGATGGCAAAATGAGATTATTTACAGGAGGAAAATATGTATGGTCTGTACAAAGAAATATACATGCAAAGATTAGAAAACATAAAACGTCGCTTATAAAACAAAACGGAGACAAAAAAAGAAAATTAAAGAGACAAAAACGATGAGAAGGAAGCTAAACTGAGGTCTCCAGTTCTAGCCTCCTTGTTTTCCACGGCCTGTGCGCCGCGCCTAAAGAAATAAATAGGAAGGGAAGCGAGGACTGACCGGACTGATGCGTGGACGTTTCGTTTGTAAAATCCTACGTCGGACATTTCCAGCGAAGCAAACGGCCGAGAGTAAAAAAAAAACAACAACAACAAAAAAACTGGCTTGGTTTCGTTCGTGCCGTCGGCCGGGCGCCTCCGGGAAAGGTTTTGGCAAACGAGTCGTCTGTACACGAAGTTGGGACACGATTCGGCATTTCGCGTTTCGAGGCGGGATTCTCGGGGTTTTTTTTTTTCCTTTTTCTTCGAACGACGACGGGAGAGCGTCGGCGTCCTCCCCGGTTCCGCCTCCCGACTTGTTTCTATACAAAAATGAGGGAAAGGAAAGGGGGGGGGGGGGTCGCGGGAGAGCCGACGTGAGAGCGAGCCTCCCACGTGGTTGTTTGTACACGTGTAAACAATCATCTCACATGGTCTCAGGTCACCTAACTCGAGTGAAACAGTCACAATGAAACGCTGCTTTGTTTTTGTTTTTTGTTTTTTTTTAGGTTGATTTTTCTTGTTTTTGTTCTTTAGAAGTACTATAAAGCTAGAGCAACTTTGGTGTACCAATACTACAGAAGCGTACAGTACAAAAAGTGTGTTAAATTATTACTCGTCCCGATCAAACCGTGGCGACGGCGCCGCCGGGGCCTCCGCCGTCGAACTAAATACGAACTACCAGCAGTGCTCGCAGTACCAAGTACATGCCTTTTTTTTTTTTTGTCCTCTTTCACCTCATTGTTTCGTTTTCTCTTTTCGTCTCTACATTTATTACAGGTACAACAGATGTCTTCATAAATAGTTGCATAAAATGTTAAAGCCGCAACATTGCACATGGGAATCCAACGGAACGTACGATGAGTGCATTTTACAGTAAGTCGTCTTCCTCCGTCGCCGCGTCCCAGCTCCTCCGGAGAGACGCAGGAGTCCGCCGTGAATGTGAAACGAAGGCAGAAGTCTCTCTCTATATATATGCTTTTGTATATATATATATTTATATATATTTATATAAATATACAAGGTAAGGCTTCGACATGTCATATCCGCGCAACACAAGTTTTGTTCTAGGAAAAGCAAATGATGGACGTCTATTGTTTCTTCTCCGACCAGACAGTGCAGCATTTGTTACTCGCGACATGGTTATTAGGTACGTCGTGTAAGCGCAGCCATCAACATAAACTAAACAACAACGAAAAAAACAAAAACCAAACAACAACAACAAAAAAAAAAAAACAGCTCTGGATGTTGAGCTGAAGAGGCTCGGTCGCCGTCTGCGGGTGTCGGCGGAGTCCAAAGTGGCACAGGTTGTTCTCCTCCTCTCTCTCTCTCTCTTTCTCTCCCTCTCTCCAGGCAAATGTCGATTGTCCTTTCTCTCCATCGTCTCTATAAGAACGGGGCTGCGTCTCCAAAAGGACGGGAGCGGCAGCTCTAGTGTGAAAGAAGCGCGCCCAGTCTGGGACCCCTCGTGTGTTCCCGACACGAGCGTCGCTGGCGGCTCCTCTCAAACCTTCCGAAATAACTTACTTCTTTTTTTTTTTTGATCGTTTGTTTTTTCTTCTATAACTACAAAATGTGTGGAAGTGAAAACCAGCAAGCAGCAGCAGCAGCAGCAGCAGCAGCAGTAGACGAGGGCATCCATTCATTCATGTGATTGGTGAGAATCAGGGCTCTGATTGGCTGAGGACCTCAGCAGGACGACCAGGTTTTACTGATCGGACGCGTGTGAAGGAGGACGAGATCAGTGTTTGTTGTTGAGTGTGCAGCAAAGCGAAAAGGGGAGGGGGGCGGCCTGCAGCCCCCCCCCCCCCCCACAGCCTCAGCATTCCACCTGTCGGAGTGGAGAGGCAGTGGGGGGGGGGTCCCGAGGTTCAGACCCGAGGCTGAAGGCGGCTCTGGATGAAGCTCCTGACTCCCCCGATGGGCCGGGCGTCCGTCTGGTGCTTCCTCCTGTCTATGAAGGAGATGAGGCGCGAGGTGTCCAGGCAGCTCTCGGCTCGGGCCCGCCCGTCGCCCTGGCCGGCCTGCAGCCACGGCTCCTGGAGGCAGAGTCCCGCCGGGGGCCTCCTGCCCGGGTCGGTCCGCAGGAGCAGGCACACGAAGTCCCGGGCGGCCTGGCTGACGCCCTGGAAGTAGTCCCTGGGGAAGCTGAAGTCCAGCCGGCAGATGTTCAGGCAGGTTTCCTCGGCGCTCTCGTCCAGGAAGGGCGAGGCGCCACTCAGCAGCACGTAGGTCACCACGCCCAGGCTCCACAGGTCCGAGGTCAGCGACACGGCCTCCCCGATGACCAGCTCCGGCGAGGCGAACTCGGGGCTGCCCAGGAGAGGGTGCACGTAGTGGGCACTGTTGAGCTGGACGGCGTCCCCGAAGTCGGTCAGTTTGACCACAGGCTGGCTGCTGGAAGAGTGGACCACCAGCAGGTTCTCAGGCTGGGCGGGGGGGTGCAGAGAGGAGGGCGTGTTACTGGACTGTTGCTGCGGCAACAGTGGCGGAGCAGACTCACTCAGATCATATGAAACCCAAGTACTTATTTGAGGAAGATGCTCTATGATGAATAGAATATGACTCAAGTGACTGAGTTAATAGAGAATGAATGAGGAACTGAGGCTTTAAACAGGAGTTTATCAAAAAAAGCAACTGTTTTTCTGCCTCCCCTGCAACAGACTGAGCACGCCGACTTACTTTTACGTCCAAATGTACAATTCTGCAGTTGTGCAAGTAGTGTAAAGCTTCTAAGACGTGGCGCAGGTAGCTGGCCACCTTCTCCTCCGTCAGGTTCCCCCAGCTCACGATGTAGTCCAGCAGGCGACCCTGATCGGCGCTGAAACGCGGACAAGACTTTCAGGAAAAACGAACGCCGAGGGCTCGCCACGTCCGACGGGGGGCAAGCGCGTCCACACTCACATCTCCATGACCAGGGCGTAGCTGCCGGGGGTCTCGTACGTGTCCACCAGGCCCACTATGTGCGGGTGCTGGAGCCTCTGGAGCAGGTTGAGTTCCTGAGTGACCCGGTCCCTCCTCATCAGCTTCTTGTTGACGTGTTTGACCGCCACGGCGCGTTTGGTGCTCCGGTGGTCGCAGCGCTTCACCACGGAGAAACGGCCCCTGGGGTGGAGGACGAGTGTGGGGGGGCAGGTGGGTGAGTCACGTGCTGTATTACCACAGGACGGACCGACGGAGGTGCGAGCGTCGGGCGCGTTACCTTCCCAGTTCGACCACCTCGGTGTAGTGAGACTCAAAGTTGTCCTTCCAGCTCACTCGGACGCCGTCGGTGGACAGAGCTGCGGCAGACGGGAGCAGGACACAATCAGCGTCTCGGGTTACCACGACGACCAGGCAGGAGACGCGCGCAGACTCGCCCGGCGCCCTTACCCAACACTCGGAGGCTCGCCGACGACGCCGCGCTCCCCAGCTCATTGGTCGCCACGCAGGTGTAGACGCCGTCGTCCTCCGAGGCGGCGCCGACGATCCGCAGCGTCGCTTCGCCCGTGTCGCTGAAAACACGCGGAAGAAGTGCGTCCGCGATGAGCAGGCGTCTCGCGCGAACGTCCACAAACAAAGTGGCGGCGGAGACCGGTGCGGCGTGTCTAACTGCCGCTCGGCGAACCTGTAGGCGATGCTGAAGTGTCCGTTGTTGCTGAGGTTGCTCTGGTTGGGGCCCTTCCAGGTGACGGTGGCCCGGGGCCGCCCGCACACCTTGCACCTGAGGGTGGCGCTCTCGCCGTCGTCGCAGGTCACGTCGCTCAGAGGGACGAGGAACTCGGGGGGAACTGAGGGAGGAAAAAGAAGGAAACGCCGTCAGTGGAGTGACTTTTTGGAAAACTCGGCAGGAGCTGCTTCCAAACGTGGCTTTGAACTTACCATCGTAGATGTAGTTTGGATTTAGAAGCTGCACGGAAAGACAAACGGACGTCAGATGAGGAGAGAAGCGACCGATCGTCGGGCGGCGGGAGAAAAAACAACAACTGACCTTTACAGAAACTTTATTGGCCAGAGCGTCTCTGGACTTCCTGTAACCGTTCTCCAGCTTGGTCTCCTTCTTCGCCTCCTTCTCCTTCTTCTCGGACTTCTTGCGGATGCGCAGGGACGTGTGCCAGGAAGACGACTTCCTACTGCGGGGAGAGAGACACACATGTCACAGAGCGTCCTCGGGACAGACAAGTGAACAAATTGACTTTTTGGCCTCCATGCAGACAGATTTATTCCATGACTTGTAGATTAACATTTTACAAAACTGAGACTCTACAAAAAAAATATTTTAGACCTAAAATTTTCTGATCTAAAGACTGAGATATTTCGAGCGACGCGAGCTGGGAACGGCGGGTCTTACGTGATGGAGCCCTCGGGGCAGTCGGGCACGATGGCCGACGTGTGTCCCAGCACGAAGCCGGGGATCCAGCCCTCGGCGGCGGGGCCCTGCTCGGTGGCCGCCCGGAACACCAGGAACATGTTCTGCTGGTTGCTGGCCAAGATCTGGACCACCTCGCCCTGGGCCACGCTGATCTCGTCCTCCTTCAGGGCCATGTAGTCCTGGGTCACCAACATGGTGGATACGCTACTGCTGCTGCTACTTTCACTCTGCGGAGGGAGGACGCCGGGAGGACGACGATGAGCGCACGGTCCAATGTCGTTTCAAAAACACTGATAAAGCTTCAACAAGTTGTGAGTGGAAATCATGAAAAAAACCCCCAAGTTTATCACATTAGGTGAGAAAAAAAAGCAGAGAAGAAGAAGAAAGTCGGCTGGAAGAGAGACGGAAGCGGTGAGTCACTATCTTCTCCTTGAAACAGAAGGTGAGTGGATGAAGAAGAGGCAGGCTCAGATGAAGACCTCCGTTCCGCCCATCTTTGCTCTCCAGGCAAAGACGAGGGGGGGGGGGTATGGATGAGAGGCTCTCTGTCCGCTACGTTTGCGGGCCGGCCCCCGCAACACGCCGCAGGTTAGTTTGCGGAGGGGGAGAAAGAGGGACACTTTTCAGCGAGACACCATGAAGACAGCAGGTGGCGAAGGGGGGGGGGGCGGCCGAGAGGAAGTCGGGGGTTAGTAGAAGCTTGGCTCAGAAAGTCGACGCGGAAGGAGAACGAGGTCCCCCCGGAGAGGAGGCGCGTCGACGAAGCCGACGGGGAGGAGAGGCCGTCCGTCGGAAAGAGGCTGAAGCTACAGAGGAGGGTGTTGGAGAGCAGAGATGCGTAGTAGGGGGGGTGTGGGGGGGGGGCAGATTAGTAGCGCCGGCTGCAGCAGGACAGGAGACGACAGGCAGAGAGGACAGACCGCGCCTCCCCGCCGCCGCCGTCGCCGCGGTGTTAGTGGGAGCGGCGCCGAGCAGCGGCTGGCTGGGAAGTCTTACCCCGTTGCTCTGGGTGGACTGGATGGATTGCTCGCTGGCCGATGAGCACGTGCTCATGCGGTCGGCTTCCTTGCTGTGCGTGGAGTGTCTGTGGCTCTGGCCCCCCGGGTTCGCGCCCTGGCGCACCGGAGCCCCCTCCGCTTCCCCGGGGAAGGTGAACGAGCCGGGCCGGCTGGCCGGGGAGCCTGGCATGGAGCTCCAGAACCCCGAGCCGGACTTTTGGCCTGGGCTGGGGGGCGGAGGGGGGAGGGCGTCCTTGGCGAAGGCGGGCGGCGCGGCCGGCGGCGGCGCGGCGGTGCCGGGCCGCGGTTTGGAGGACGGCGTGGAGGGCAGCGGGCCCACGGCGGCGCGGGGGACGGGGGCTACGGCGCCGGCAGGGGCGGGGGTCTGCGGGTGGTCCTCGGGGGCGTGGAGGGGACGCTTGCCCTGCGGGCTGCCACCCGGGGGGAGCGAGGGAGGAGGGACGGGACGGGGGGACGAACCTGGATCACAGTCGAGTAAAACTTGCACCTCAGTCACAACGTTCAGCATTCAGAACGAATCTCAGGAGGAAAACAACTCACCTCTGACCCACCAGACTTTATTCATTTCAAACCAAAAGTCACTTTTCACACCTAAAATACTACAATCACCTAAAAAGTAAACGTTTTTAGCTTATTTCAAGAGAAATTTATCCGATTTTGCATGTAATTTTGAAGCTTTTATCCAGATATTTCAAGAGATCAACTGAAAGAAGCAAAATGTGCTTATTTTTAGGTGATTGTGTTAAAGTAAACACACTTGTTGAGCGGTGTGCTTTCCGTACCTGACATCTTGTTGGGGCCGTCGGGGTCGGCCGCCGGGTGGTGGCGCATGGGTTGGGGCAGACGAGAGGGCTGCGGGATCCTCGAGGGCCGGCGGGAGCCCCCCTGTTGTCCCGGAGGGATGGAGCACGCCGGAGAGCCTCCGACTCCAAGAGCCGGACCGACGCCGCCTCCTCCTGGGGCCCCCACTCCTGGCATGCAGGGGCCGCTGCTGGCCCCCACGTGGTTCCTCTGGTACTCTATCGGTGAGGTCAGAGCTGCGATGAAGGGACAAGAGGAAGACCGGCTTGGCTATTTTGCACCTTTTTGGCGGCGCTCCGCCGCTTTGCCCCCCTCCCAGCGCGCGTCTGCAGGGGGGGCCTACCGTTGAGGAAGTTGCGCTGGCTCTCCAGGATCTGGCCGATCTGGAGGGTCCAGACCTCGCGCACGCCCGGGTGGGCCGAGTGGAGCACGAAGGACTCCACGGCGCCGTTGGTGGAGCGCGACGTGAGGATGAACTTGCAGGGGTCGCCCTCCACGTTCTCCTCCAGGCCCAAACAGCTCACCTGGAGGCAGGAAACGGGGCGAGAGGGAGAGGAAGGAAGCAAATTAACACAGGCGAGAGGAAGTGAAAGGTGAAGGTGAAAGTGAAGGTGAAAATGGCCCGTTATTTCAAAGGCGGTTCCCCTTAAATAAATACAAAAGAACTCCACCGACAATATAATATCAATACTCTAGTCAATAAGTTAGAAAATGACAGGTTTTTTTTTGACTTGACTTCAAAAAAATCCAACAAACACTGAAAATTGACATCTTGCTGCTTTTTCCTCCTTCACAATAAAAGCCTCTGCCCCCTCCCTCCTCCTTGTCCTCCTTCTTCACCTTGATGCTGTTCTTGTAGAGGAAGCCCGGCAGGGAGAAGCCTTTCTTCTTGTCCAGGGGCTCGCTGAAGATCACCATCTGCTCAAAGAGGAAGACCCTCCTCTCCTTCATCCGGCCCAGCAGACCCCCCTCCGGGTCGCACACCATGAAGGTGTCCTGCAGCAGGAGGCGGCCCTGCGCCACGATCTTCCCCTGAGGAACCAACGGGAGGGAGGAGTCAACCTGGGTCAACGTGAGTTCGGGTGAGCGCGGGGGTGGAGGGCGGGCGAACGCGGTGCCGTACGTCGAATCCCTGGAGGCGGCCGACGTTCATCATGTCGTTGCACCTTTTCGGCACGATGCACATGACCTCCACCGCTTTCTGTACGAGAAAAAAAACAAACAAACCACAGTGAGATATTTGCCGTTGCCGCTGGGGGATTTGCAGATCCAAGCGTGTTCTCGTCTCACCTCCAGGTCCACAGACTCAAGCCCCGCCTTCTTCGAGTGCTTCAGGAAATCCTAAAACATTTGGATACAAAACAAAACAAAACAAGAAAGCGTAAAAAAAAAACCTGCTGATGGATGAAAATGTCAGATAAAAGTAGAAGGAGGGAGAGAAAAAAAAAACAGGAGCAGATGGTGCTCTGGCGCCCTCTGCTGACCGCTGACAGACCGACCTTGAGCAGCAGCTGGTACTTCATGATCCTCTGGACGGGCTTGATGAGCAGGTCGGTGATCTGCAGCCTGTGTCCCAGCCGCTGCTTCAGCTCCTGCAGAGGTCAGAGAGCGTCTCCTTCAGCGGCGCTCGGCGGCGAGAGACGCTCGGGAGGCCGGAAAGGAAAAAAGTCGACCACAAACCTCGAAGTAGGTGTCGATGTACTCGGAGACGATGTGCTCGGACTTGGGCTTGTTCTGACAGTACACCACGTACATGTTCAGCCGGCGTTCCTGCGCGGAGAGAGAGAGAGAGCGCTCGTTTTACAGGTCCGCGGAGCGAAACGATTCGCGAAACGCGGACGTCCGAGAGTTCGGGTCGCAAACCTGTTTGAGGAAGAGCGGCCCCAGTCTGTCGGGGTCCTCCAAGCATTTCTCCAACTCCCTGAGGAAGAAACTGAGCGAGAGAAGCGAGAGAAGACGGGTCAAGACGCTGGTAGATTGTTTGTGTGCACGTTGGTAAGATAAGCAGAATTCTGAACCACGAAACAGGCAAAAAATCGCTTGAAAAAAGAGAAACAGACCTTGAAATGGAGCAAATCTAGATTCAGAACATGTTTTTGGACTTAAAATGAGAGAAATCCATCTGGGAAGTTGTGCGAACGCGTGTGTGTCCATACTCTTTATGCCAGTCGAAGATTTGGTGGATGTTGCCGAACACGATCTTGTCCTTCCCCTTCATGTCGTCGGGAACGCCCTCCTCCTTCATCCTGCTCATGTAGCCCTGAGCACGCAGAAAGACATCGCGATGAAGCCGCGGGACGTCGCCAAAGTTCAAACGAATCGGGGTTTTTTCTTTCTCCGAAGCTCCGTCTCACCTCCACCACCAGGCCGAGGTCTCTGACGTAGTCGCGCTCCGTCTCCACCAGCTCCAGCAGGATGTAACTGGAGCAAAGAACGAGAGCACAGATGGCGGGGGGCTTTAAAATTAGAACCGGCAGGGCTGAGGAAAAAAAAAAAAAAAAAAAGAGGCGGCGGGGTTTTGGAGCGCGGCGGCTGCGGGACGCACTGTCTCTTCTTGAGGACGCTGGTCCGGCGCTCGTCCAGCTCCTCCATCGGGGAGGAGGAGGAGAGAAGCGAGTTGTCGGAGGGGTTGAAGGAGGGAGAGCTGCTGTCTCCCTGCTCCACGGACAGAGAGCTCGGTCTGTCCTCCAGAGCCTGAAACAAACACACACGCGTGTCAAAACGTCCCGCCGTCTCCTTTCTGAATCCCGCAGCTAATGACTCCCATCACGTTATCGTGACTCATATTCACACTCGTTGTCCTCGTGGAGGACAGACTGCTCGCTGAATTTAGCAGTAACGCTCGTGATGAAATTACGTGAAGCAAACAATTGAGCTTAAAGCATAAAAGCTCTTCGCTAAACAGAAAATGTGCTGAAAAACTCATTGAATCGTAGCTGTAATGAAACCCTCTAATGTTAATTTGAGATCCGACAGGACCATTGTATCCCCCCCCCCCCCGTCTCTGTCCGTGTTCCTACCATCTTGCTCTTGACCAGCTCCTCGATGGCGCTCACCAACTCAGCGGCGCTGGGCGTCTCCGAGCTGGACGGGCGGACGGACAGACGTGAGGAGGTCTGAGGCAGATAAACGGACAGACGAGAGGAGGGAGGGCGAGCCAGTGAGAACATGGGACGTGCGCAACTGTTCACCCCCCCCCCACCACCTTCCTCCCCCCTCCCCCCGGACTTTTGCCGAGTCCTAACTGGACTTTGTGGCTTGAGAGTGATTTACAGGCTTCGATGAGTCAAGTTAGTGAAGCTCATTCGACTGGAAGGGGGGAGGGGGGGTTAAATACTGTGATGTGTCCGTGCAGGCTTAAAAGCTCATGCTGGAGTCAACCGTGAACTGGTAACCTGGTTAGTTTACAGCTGGATGTTTCGCTTCAGTTACTGGAGTGAGCGAATGAGTCAAAGCCAGGATGCTGTGTTCAATGTTCATCCTCCAGCGTGCGTTTTTTCACCGCTGGAGCCTCCTGCGTCTTTTCTTTTTTTTTTTGTTACATCTCAAGCCTTAAGGAACTGCAAAAAAGTCAAAATCGAAGGCGCGCCGCTGATGAGGAGGTCAAAAAACATGGGGGGGGGGGGGGGGGGCGGTAAATAG
>JASSRZ010000054.1:5086456-5096504 GCA_032164315.1 Malacoctenus gilli | reverse complement strand
AGAGAGCGAGGGAGAAAGAGAGAGAGAGAGAGAGAGAGAGAGAGAGAGAGAGAGAGAGAGAGAGAGTAAAAGTGCAAAAATACCAGAAACAAGCAGCTTTCTTCAGACTGGAAGTCAGAGGGTTGATGCTAAAAGCTACTTAGTACTGTTTAAGTTGCTATGGAGTTGGGATTATTGTTTTTAATGGCCCATTATGTGCAAAAGTCCTACTTTGAAAGAAAATGCAAGTTAATTGCCTGTCTGGTGTTTGTTTGACCCTTTCTCGCTTGTCTTACAGCCTTAATATTTGTCATTTTTGCGTTTGGAAGACAAAAAGCTTGTTTACACTTCCCCATATTTAAGCCTCCCTTCTGCCACTCTGTTTTTGTATCAGCCCTCAAAGATCACTGGCCTTCTTTTGGATTGATTTGACATTTCGCTTCGTGTTCGGGAGGAAATCTCAGAAGAAAACATGATTATCAGAAGCGTCCACGTTCATTCATCGTGTCAGTCCCAATCGGGGTCGATTTCCCCCCCCCTGAGAGGAAAAGGCGCTACCTGTGCCACTTCCTCGAAGTCCTCGTGGCGTTTCTGCAGCGCCCTGGCCCGGTGGAGTGACTTGCCCACGCCGGTGTGCTTGCTGAGGAAGGCCTCGCCGTGGTTTTCGATCCAGTCCAGGACCTGCGCACGGAAAACATACCCAGAGAGTGAGACGCCGGCAGAGATGGGCGACCACAAGGGGGTGCTCTGAGGTGGCGCCTGAGCAACAAACTGTTGATGGCAACAGAAGTGCCTGTAGCTGCGAGAAAGGAGGACAGAGGCGGCGGTTCGCGCCGCCGTACGAGGCAACGCTCCGAGCCCGTCTTCACGCACTCCCCCTCCCCGATCTTTGTCCGTCTCGGCTTTAACGGATGAACAGCATCTGCACGGACATATGACCCAATTCGGTTGCCATAGCAACAGTTGCCATGTCGACACACTCAGGAATGCCCATGTTGTTGTTTTTTTGGGGACCGCAAGCGACCGTATTATCATATTAAGACTGTTTGATTAAAGGACGCCGCCTGTTCTGTCTCAGCCTCCGTTTATCTGCAGACGGGAAAAAAAAAATTCCACTTTTTATTTATGACACTTTTTCCTTTGGAATGAACTCGCAACTTGCTGCGGGACCATAAAAAAATCATGACTGCGGCTGCGATCAAAGTCTGTGTTTCGTGCAGAATCCCTCTGCCCAGTGAACCAACTGGCTGCTTTCAAACGACTGTCAAATTGTTATGCGAGACAGTGACAAAACCCCGCAAACTAAAACTGGAACCGATCAGAGTTCAGTACATGCGGGGGACGCGCGCGCGTGTGCGTATAGGTGCGCGCGTACCTGTTGGACGTCCTGCTGGAAGACGCAGAGCTGCAGGCGCTGGTGCAGCCGCACTTTGCGGTGCTGCCAAATGTTCTCCAGCTGCCGCTGGTGGTGCAGCACCTCGTGGATGATGTCCAGGACGTGGTGCACCGCCTTGGAGTAGTTGGCCGAGGCCGTCAGCGAGTCGGCGCTGCCCGGGGTCAAAGGTCGCTGCAGCTTGTCCAGGAGGGCTTTGCCGTCTTGGCTCACCTAAAGGTTAAAAAAAGGAAAACAACAGCTGCCAGTCAATCGCGGTGTTGACGCCCACCCAAAAAAAACATCCCAGTACAGATCTGCATCTTCTCTGCATGTTGAATTTCATCACCCTGTCTTCTGATTGGCTGAGTTTAGCTTAAAGCTGAAGGCTTTACTTTGGTGACGATTCTCTTGTATGTGGGAGCGACACATCAAGCTGCATTCTGGCTACATGTGACTCAGCGGTATATTTGTCACATCACACATTCACAGAAATCTGAATGACTTCTCAGAAGCTCATTCGCCGATTCCTTGTTGTCAGCATTCGATGCCGAAAGACAGTTTGACACCATCGCCAATCACAAAGCACCACAACCTGCAACAATCCCTTTGAAAATACTGTCAACTTAAAGGAGTATGAAGTGAAAAAGAATGCATCAGAGCAACATGAATTATCTTCTAATGACACGGTGAATCAAACAGAGTGAAGAAGTGCGCTCAAAGCTTACATAACCATAACAATGCTGCAAATTAAGCTCTCACGTCATTACATAACACCTCGGTTGGTTTGTAAAGTCGCTTTGGTGGGCAGTCCCGGCCGACTCGTTCCCACAGCACGCGCGGACGCCGCGGCGACGTTACCTCAGAGTACGCGGTGGTGATGTGCTCGTACAGGCCTTGGTGGTGGTGGATGGCATCTTCGAGGTCCTGCAGCTCCGAGGGCAAGTCCACCTCGCCGCACGCTTTACACCACGAGTCCACGTTGCTCATGTACTGCAGGGACAAAAAAAAAAAACAGAGACGCGTCGTGAGAGAGCGCCGGCACTTTCGCGCTCCGCCGCGCTCTTCCCAGGAGCCGCATTGAAGTCAGGCACATCGGCGCGTGCAGGGGGGAAACGGCCCGGGGAGCGTTTCCCTTTCACGTGCAGGAGTCTCGAAAGACTTTTTTTTATCTGATGCTGCACGGCAGGAGGTCACCTCCCCGCATCTACCGAAGCCCCCACGTGGGAGGGATGGGAAAACAAAGCAGCAATCAGCACGACTGGCCCTCAAAAAGGAAAAAAAAACAAACACAGAAACTTTCAGTGAACGCCGTCTAATTAATGCTTTCTTTTTAAAAGCTCTCCTGTGACGACGAGAACAACGTACACGAGGAGAACAAAGAGGCGAAACAAGCTTCTGTATATGCGTGGGGGGGGGTGTGGAGGGGGGTGTGAAGGTGAAGTCTTCAGGGGGAAAGGAAAAAAAACAAAACACGGCTTCTATTTCAGCTCACGAACATGAAACGGCGGCGGAGCGACGACGGGATTCCGGGTCGGAGAAGTCGTCCCACTTGTGTTCCCCCCCTTGTTGGGATCCCGCAACGTGAATCACTCCGCCGCGCTCCGACTAATGAGCACGGGCAGAAATACCGGCGCTAAACAAATACTCTACTTACAGCCTGCATATGTTTATGTAAATATATGGAGATGGGACGCCTATGTTGGGCTTTACAGGCCTAATGAAGCTGAAAGGGTGCTTTACAGTCGGCTGAGTGCGAGCTTATGGGGGGGAAGAAGTCAGCGTGTCAGCCAGCATCAACAGTTTTCTTCTATCCGGCTTTAATCAGACTGACTCCGGAGAATAGTGGAGCTTCCACAAGGAGCACCGGCTGAACATGTGATGTACAAGTGGGAGGAGCTTGGACAAAATCGCCGATACACTGGACATATTGTGATTTGTCCGAGTGACAGGTGACTGTCCAGACGTGGTTTTGGAGGCCAGCCTACCTGGTCGCACTTCTGGTGGAAGCTGGCCGACATCTCCAGCAGCGTGCTGCGCTCGTCCAGCGCGGCGGCGAACGCCTTCCACTCCTGCTCCAGCTGGCCCGAGATCTGCTTGATCTGCTGCGAGGCGTAGTGACCCGACTCCAGCAGCCGGTTGCCCACCGACATGATCCGGTTGATGTTCACGTACACATTCTGGGCGGCAGGGAAGAGAGAGAAAGGAACGGGTCAAAGGTCGGTCGCGGACGACTCAGGCCGGGGGGGGGGGGGGGCGGGGCTAATCGGGCAGTTGATGCTATCTTTTTCCTTCAGCCAGCGCTCATGGCTGGATCGCTTCCCCGTCGCCACGGTTTCATAATGGTTACGCAAGCCTGAATGCGGATGGAGAATAGGATTACTTAATACCTGGTTGTGTTGCGGCTCGCGCGCAGAAAATGTGCGAGTGCAACGGAGGCGCGGGGCCGCTCCGAAACAAAACGCTCGCGCGCCGGCGCCAGAGGTTGGCGCTAAGTTCAATAACTGCATGATTATACAGCACGGGGCAGCGGACTCCAGTCCAGGTGGGCGGAAAGCTTTCCCTCCTGCTGCACATCGCGGCGCAACACACACACACACGCGCGCGGCGCCTCTGCGCGTGTCTTACCATGCAGTTCATCGCAAAGTGATTGTGCTGGGTTTGCAGCTCCACGGCGTGGGGGTGGTTGTTGCCGATCTCTGTGTAGCCTGCCAGGAACAGGCCCTTGTTGTGCATGATCCAGTCAAACATCTGAGGCGCCGGCGTGCCATGGCGCAAGGAGGGGAAAAAAAAGGGGGGGGGAAAGGGGGGGAAGAAAAGTTAGCCGGTCAAGTAAAGACGTATACACACACACACACACACACACACACACACACACACACACACACACACACAACGTTCGTTTGGAAACTTGTACAGGTACAAACGCCAACAGCTGGGCGAGTGTGCTTGCGCGCTGCCGCAGTGTTCACACGGTTGTCATCTTTCCAGGCCAGAACACAGAGAAATGGACCGCCTCTATTAAGAGTATCCTCTCAGGCTCTCCGAGAGAACAACTCGTGGCCTATGGTGTCCTAGCAACAAGCTCCTACTACTGCAGTGTATCCAAGACTGCAGCTCTCCCTCTCGCTCTCTCTCTCGTTCTCTAACTCTCTTTTTCTCTTGTTGCTGCAGCCTGCTACTTCATTCCACTCACTCAAACATGGAGCTCTCTCTCTCTCTCTCTCTCTCACCCTCTCTCTCACCCTCTCATTCTGTCTCTCTCTCTCTCTGCCGCTTTCTATTTTGCGCTGCAGCTGTCAGCGTGCGAGCTGTCTGGGTGGCAGCCAGAGTAGGTGGCCGCGCACCTGCACGAGTTACCCTCCATCTTCCCGCCTCTCGCGTCGCGGGGAGCGGCGTCGCTCTCCGCTCGACGCCAAGTTTTAAAGGCGCGCTGCAACCCGCTTCAGCCGAAACAACAGTTCATGAAGTCTCCGCAACGGGCGCCAATCGATGGCTGTCTCTGGATGTAATTAAGTTTTTCGGTGTCTATCGACAGCTGCCCGCCCCACAGCGATGACTCGCTGCGGTTATAGATTACCGCTACATCGCGCCTCCCCCGCCGGGCCACCGACCTTCTCCGCGTCCTGCTCGAAGAGGCGGAGCTGGAAGCACTGGTCCAGCTGCAGCTTGCGGACGTGCCACGCCTGGTGGAGGTGCTGCCGCGTGGAGTGCAGCTTGTCCAGCAGCTGGCTGATCCGGGGCACCAGGCCCTGCGTGTCGGCGTTGCACACCCCGCCGCCGCCTCCTCCGCCGCTGCCGCCGCCGCCCCCTCCACCGCCGCTGCCCCCGCTGCTGGTGCTGCCGTTGCGGTTGGAGAAGGACTCGCTGCTCTGGATGCGCTGGAGCAACCTAGAGTCGATCGATACGCCATCAGAGGTCTCGCTGCGTGCGCTCGGCTTTCGTCAAGTCGGACATGCGGCTCGGGCTTTTTTACATGGGAGCGTGCACGTGTCATGGAACATGCACATGTAATGTGTGACTCACAGCTCTGTAAACTCCTCACACATGTAAAACTGGCTTCTTTTTTCATACAAACACACAATCAAAGATGACCTCCTCCTCCTTGAAGGAAGTGTTTGTTTCCTTTTTGGCACATTTATTAAAAAAGTCTCTGGTTTAGCAGCCAAGCTGCGTTCAATGCTTATAATTCCATACCAGCTGACATTCTCGTGTCACCATACGATCGTGTTTTTGACTGTTTACTGGCACCGAGCGCAGCGTTTGCGTGTCCCAGTGTTCTGCTTCCAGCCCAGCTGAACAAGCAGAAACGAGTCAATTTCCACGCGTAAGTTTTACGAGTCCGACAAAATCACGACGGGTTTTTCGTACCTTTGTCCTTCGGTGTCCAGCTCCTCGATGGGAGCTTTGATGACTTTCTTCTTGAGGGTGGCGTGCTCTTCGATCATCCGCCGGGCTCCTTCCAGGTCCTGCGGGAAGTCTTTCCTGGACACGGTTTCCTGCATCTCCTCCAGCCGCGCCAGCATCTGGGTGGCGTGACCCGAGAACTCCTCGAAGGCCACCCGCACCTGAAGCGAAAAAGCGGGGAGAAGACAGCACTTCAGGACGAGGCGACAGCGTCCCTCAAGGAGGAGCGAAAAAGTCAGGTGACGCGCTCAACGAGGGGGGGCGTCGGGGCGAAGCGCCGCCGTCTCACCTCGATCCACTCCTCGTGGTTGTAATCCAGGCTGCCGTCGAAGTCCGCCGTGAGCTGCGAGGGGTCCACGACCTTCGTCAGGCCTTCGAGCGACACCATGGTGGTCTGGCAGAGCAGAAGAAGAAGGTGAAGCAGGCCTCTGCGGCTCCAGGCCGACGTTGGCTTGGACTCTCCTCCGCTCCCCCTTCAAGTGAACCGGGGTTTTATCCCGGATGCTCAGCAAACGACGCGGCGAATCGCTCGCCGCCGCCGTCTTGCAGCGCTTTTCTCTAATTACGGCCGGAACGCGACTTTCAGGGGGGGGGGAAGCTTTGTAATGAATGACTTAAAACATCAATAGCGAGACTTAAGCGCGTTTTATCCTCCTGCTTCCACTGCTGCTCGGCGATACCGGCAAAACTTTGAAACAAGCGGCTACAAATGACTTGAATCCACAGTTTTATCAGCAAACACAGAGCTGCAGCCACACACACTGTGCTGCTGCCATTTCCACTCCCAGAATAAAACACTTAAACACTTTGCTGCCTGGAATCTTTCCTCTGTGATCACCTGTTGTCATCCTTCTCCTCAAAGTGAAGTGGAAGAACTCAACCGCCCCCCCCCTTTCTCCGCGCAATAATTGCACATTACAGTATCAATTTCAGAGATCCACCAGAGGAAATGTCTCCCCGTTTGGTTTCGGTGCCTCCGTTGCTGCTGCCGAGCCACCTCCGCACAACACCCCCACACACATGGCCAAAGATGGAGACGGAGCGGAGCGAGCGAGTCTTTTGTGTCGGGCCAAACAATGCGGACGCACCGTCGTCCTTGGGTGGAAGAAAGAACCAAAAGGCAGAGGTTCAGAGTGGGGGGTGGGGGGCGGAGGGTGGAGGGGGCACATAATGAGAGGGCCTCACCCGCCATTGTCGTTCGGGGGTTAATTGATTTGTACTCTGCCGAATGGCGAGAGCGAGCGCCGGTCAGGGCTCCGTCCGCGCGGCGCCCGTTCCGGGACCGAACTCTGCGACCCATCAGCGGCCAGGAGACTGAAGCCGCGACGGGGCTCGCCGCTTTCCGTTCAGGCATCTGCTTCTCGGATCACACCAGACCCTCCACGCACACACCTGCCAGAGGGATGCTCGACCTGCTGGATGTCACATCCACACGCGAGGTGGAAAAAACAAAAAAAAAAAAAATAGGAATCCGGCACAGGGCCGGGGTCACATGACGACCCCCGCGCGCATCCGAACACGCATGCGACGCGGCCGATCGATGCCCCGTGTGGCACGGCGGGGCCAGCGCCCGGTTAATTGAAGGCCCGCCCTGCGGCTGTTCTCCCAATCGGACGGTCGATCGCGCGTCGTTAGGCAACGGCGGACGATCGGAGGGGGCTTCCGAGCGGCTGCGCACAGCCCAGGGCTTTGGGGGGGAGGGGGGGGGGGGAGAATTATGCCGCTCTGGGTTTGCGAGCATGCGCAGAGTGTGCTCGCGTGGTCCAGTTTGCACGGAGGTGATGCTGATTATCACCGTGCGAAGGGCTGTTTGATATCACAGCAAAGGCTGCGAACTTCTCAGCCGACGTTTATCAGGGTGCTTCGAGAGTGCCGCTGCGAGTACACTGATGAACATACACTGATGCGGAATTTATAGACTCAAGAATTGGCCAGGAAGTAGCTAAAAAAAAAACAAGCAAATTTGTGTAAACAAATAAAAATCGTCCCTGAAAACCTTCAGCAGCAAACGCTCGCCATCGACCCGCTTTGCGCCGTTTTCTTTTGGGTTCCGATGTGATGAAGCGGTAGAGACAGCTGGCTGGTGATGCACGCAGCCAGAGCAGCCGGGAGAGCGAGGGGAGAGGGGGGGGGGGATAATGAAATGTGCTGACAATGAGCAGCTCTGGGAAGAGGAGGGAGGGGGGGGGGGTAGAGCGGCTGTTATCACAGCTCAGCTGACAGCAAATTGGGAGAAAATGGTGGATTTTTGGGGGCTTTTTTGCCCCTTTTTAAAAAAAATTTCTGCACCCATTTCTGGAAAGTCTTCAGTCAACATGTCATGCGGAAGAAAAGCCCCGGCTCTGTTTTTTAACCGTAGAACTCCAAACGAACGACGACGACTCTCGCCTGGTTTTTCTCGCTGTTCCTTCTTGACTCGACGTTTGCAAGCAACTCGAGGCTTCGGTCCAGCCGACGCGTCAAAAATCAAAGCTTTCAACGCCGCGACGGACCCTCCCCGCGCCCCCCACCCAACCCCCCTCCTTACCTCAAATTCGAACTTGGAGCTGCCGAAGTTGGTCCGCTGCTTCTGCCAGAAGTTGTCCGGTTTGATGATGAGGGCGACGTGGATGCAGGACGGGAAGGACTCCTGCAGGATCTTCAGCAGAGGCTTGATGCTGTCCCACTTGGAGCCGCGCATGTCAACGATGACCGTGAAGCCATGTTTACACACCTCCTCGCTGGGCGCCAGGAGGACGGCGGCGGCGGCGGCCGGCGACGGTGGGAGGAATTAAAAGAGAGGGGGGGGGGAGGGGGAGGGGCCGGGAGAGAGATTGGAGAGAGTATAATCCAGAGAGGGTGGGGGCGTGGGGGGGGGGATGTGACAGGCGTGGGAAAGGATGAGTGAGGGATGATGAAGAGGACAGACAGAAGAGAAAAGAGAAAAAAAGGAGGGGGGGGATCAAAACAAACAGTGAGATGACGCATTTTCTATACTGTGAGCAGCCTACGCAGCACATCCAACACACCCACCCACGCAATCAGACACACACACGCACGCACGCATCCACACCCACACAGAAGGGTGGGGGGGAGCTGCGAGGGAGCGGGTGACAAATGTGTAGAAATATAAGGAACACCAATCAGCACATTTGTTCTCCCACTGGCCAGTTTTTTTGTCCCCGTGGCGCTCGGCTCCCGCTGCCACGATCATCACAGAACAGGAACTCCGTGTTCACTCCCGAGACCCAAATCTACTGCAGCTCTCAGAGAAACACAATCTGTACCCGGCATCCAGGGAGCCGAGACGCAGGCGCTCAGGGAACAGTGTGCCGACGGCGGCGGCAGCGGCGAATCGAGGGAGCTCGTCCGGACCGTCGCTGGAATCCTTTGATCCTGCATCCCTCCGTTATTTCTCGAAAAAAAAAAGAGATCTCCAGCAGTTCTTCCCAGCCTCTTCGTCCCTCCCTCGGCGTGCAGTTGTTGCCCCCCCCCAAATAGAAACAACCCCTGGTCGCCGCGCGTCACGCGAGCTGAGCGAGAACGTGAACATGTGCAACACATGACCGGGGGGGCGACGGTGAAGTTGTGAACGCCCGGAGAGGATCACACAGAAGACAGACGACGGCAGGGTTTTCCAAACGCACGCACACATCACGGATGGAGGAGGAGGGTGGTCGACGTGGTGGGGGGGGGGGACGCACAGGGAGACGGTTTACCTGGGAGGTGAGGCACCGCTCGCTCAGTCACTGCTGCCGCCGCTGCGCCGCCTCGGCTACTGCGACACTTTGTTTTGCTTTCATGCACACACTCGCTCTCTCGCTCGCGCACACACCTCCCCGCACATGCGCTCTCCGCCGCCTGTCAGTTCTAATCCCCCCTTCTGCTCCTCTCTCTCTCTCTCTCTCTCGCGCTCTCTCTCTCTCTCTCGCTCTGTCTCTCTCTCCCCTCTGTTGATTCCTTCCTGCGTCCGCTCTCCCCTCGCAGCCTCCTCCAAGATCAGCGCCCCCCCCCCCGCCTCTCGTCTCAGCCTCTCGCCGCCGCTTTCGTCCCTGAAGCTGATTTCTCCGGCTGCAAGCGCGCTGCTCTTCAATTATCCCCCTCCGCGCTCCTCATCTCGCACCTCACACGCTCGTGCCGGCCGCCTCACGTGCTCGCTCCCGGGGCTGCGCGCGCTCTCTCCGGGTACGTGCGCCGTTCGGAGGGGGCTTTCCCTCTTTGAGATGAAACATAGACACGCTCTCACACACACACACACACACACACACACACACACACACACACACACACACACACACACACACACACACA
>JASSRZ010000054.1:5062678-5074238 GCA_032164315.1 Malacoctenus gilli | reverse complement strand
GGGGGCGGCCCAGTAATGGATCTGTACGAGCTCGTGACCCCCACCCCCTCCTGGCGGTGCACATCTGTTTAGGGGCCGAGGGTATTGACATCATTACGTAACCCCCCCTCGCCTTAACTCCCCCCTTCCCTGGCGACCCGCTCTCCAGGCACCCAGACGGACCAGTGGTCCGGAAGACCAGCAGATGGGCAGACTTAATACCACACCGCCATCGCCAATAAACACCTAAATGAGGAAGTGATGACCGACAGGGCGGCAGGAAGCCGAGGGAGAACACTTCCCTGAAAGCGCGGCGCAGGAGCAGCGGAGCCGAGCGTCGTCTCGGTGCAACTGTGATTCTGTTGTTTTCATAGTGTGCTTTCTTTCTGTCTCTCTCTCTCTCTCTCTGTCTCTCTCCTCCTGCGGGCACTGGAGCTGTTTCCGTCAAAGCCCTGGGGCTTAGGAGCAACCTGCCAACTCACTGTCCTCCTTTAAATCTAGGGTTTGGGCTTTTTTTGGCTTCGCAGCGACAGCGCCGCTCATCATCTTTAGCTAAAGTTCATCGCACCAGACGGGGACCGCGAAAACTTCCCGCGAAAGCACGGGAAGTAAACGTCGTAAAATGCAACAACAGAGGCAGAAGACGACATCACGGGAGCACTAAAAAACAATTGCTTTTCTAGACAATGTGAGCTAATGAAAAAAAAAAAAAAGGACGCGCGAGGTTAACTTATAGAAAAAAAGGAGGAAAAAGGAAAATAAAAAAACACTGCTGACGAACGAGAGAACGGAAAATTGAACGAATCAATCATGAGGGAAGAGACAGCATATGCGTCCATCTCAACTCATCATGGGAGAGACGGCCGTCGCTACGGAGACGGCTGGCGCGAGCCAATCACGTCCTGGGGAAACACGGGATGTGACGGCGGGAGAGAGAATGAGAGGGGGGAGTTGTGGAGAGGCTGGAGGCAAAAAAGGGAGAGGGAATCAGGGAGACGCGAGAGTGACAATGACCTGTCACCGGCACACTGAAATATTAATCTGTGTGTGCGTGTGCGCGCACGTGTGTGTGTGTGTGTGTGTGTGTGCGTGTGTGTGCGTGCGTGCGTGCGTGCGTGCGTGTGTGTGTGTGTGTGTGTGTATGTGTGTGTGTCCACTTGCTTTACACACTTCGTTGGGTCCAAAAAAAGACCCGTTTTAACGGTGGGGGTTTAACCTGCCTTGTTGGAACCACACAATGACTTTTATTAGTTAAGTTATCGCGAGAACAGTCCGAACACACTCGTTCACACACACCAATGTTAGGTGCTCGGACGCCACTGGAAGACACTCAGAGTTCAGTGTCCTGCCGAATGACATCGTGACATATGGACGGGACAAAGAGGGGACATCGGACTGTCAGTCAAGAGACTGGAGGACAACCCATTCATGCCAACTGTCCTGGTTAGGGCTGAGAGTTAGGCACCTCTTGGTGATGGGATCGGGCTAGCAGAGAGTAGAAGGTCGACGAGCAGACCTCACAGGTTATGTTATTTAGTGATTTCGTGTGACAGGCCTCTTCCAATATCACCACCATGGAAAAAACACACAAAAACTAAACAAGACAGAGCAAAGGGAGCGACAAAATGACAGAAAAATATGTTTGTGTGTTTGTTTTTTACCTGCTATCTGGCTCGACACATCTCCTTTTGGCTCTTTAGGGAGGGATCCATCTGTAGAGGCACACACACCAAGAGAGGAACAGAATTACTTCACTGGTAATTAAAAGAAAACAATTACACTTGAAGATGATTTGGGATCATTTGTCTCTTTTTAGTAAACCTCAAGAACCTTTACATGACCAGCAAAAGCTGTTTTGGTGCAAAGACTTCACTCAGTTATCGGAGTTCCCTCGAACCGCCACTTGTTCAGCCAAGTCGAGAAGACAAGCTGCAGTATCGTCTCAGTTCAAACGGTCTCTTACACTCTGGTGTTGTTGATAAAAAACCCCAAACAAAACCCTCCCGAACGACTGCAGCGTGGTAGCCAGCAGCTGGGCCTCCGCGTGCTGGAGTCATCTCCTCCCCAGCCTGGAACTCATGACCGGGACCCGCCGCTTTCTCAGCCGGTGCAACAATCGCGGCATTGATCCGGGCCTATAGCTTGTGTGCGCGCCGGAGAGAGAAGCGAGAGGGCTGTGACTGGAGAGGAGGGAGGAGGAGGTATTTGGGGGGACGGGGTGGGGGGGAGATACGGTCGGTGTCATGTGCTGTCAACATGTAAACAGGCTGGACGCTCCGCTGGTTGACTCAGTGACACATGCTCCTTCTGTTCTGACTCAGGATTAGTCCTTCCTGTTTAATCAGAGCGGCGCACTCAGGCGGAGAGAAGCCGAGCGGCGAACTTAATAAAGGGGAGCCGGACTGTCAACGATCTAATTACACGTCGGTGGGATTTGCTTGGATTGGGATGTTAAGCTGCGTTACATGTCGCACACGGTGCGCGCAGACGGATTGGGCCACTTTCTTTCGCTCGTGATGTAGATTGTCAAGAAGCAAGTTGCACAAAAGCAAGACGATAAGGGCAACGCACGCGGAGAACCCAGTGATTTTGGATGCTTTGTCTTGAAGACGCATTCAAATGTGTTGGTCATCCTGTGGTTTCGTCACGATGGTCAAGCGTCACATTTAACGTAGGAAACCTGCTCTTTTATTGTGAAAGGAAGCGCTCCAACAACAGGCGTTTGGATTTGGGCTTTTGAACGGAGCTTTGTCCGAAAGCAACACAGAGAGGCTTTATTGAAGGGATGGCGTCGTCGGATGCGTGCGAAACACTGACTCATTACTCCCGTTTGTCACGATGACAGATGGCGCTCTGCGTCCCTGCGGGACCGTTCTCACTTTATTGTCTCAAACGCAAAACAAAAGAAACACACCAACGTATCCCAACAAACACACAGGACGTTTGGTCAACTTACGCTGATGTAAAACCGGATTGATCGTAGGGCAGCGGTGCCAAATAAGCGTTCATCGTGTCAATGCTGGAGTGAAGGGGTGAACTCAGAGTCGTACTCGGACGGGAAACCTCGCTCGCAGTGAGAGCGCATCTGGCTATCCTGCCGGATCAGCGAGAACTGAACTACAAAGACTTTTTGAGGGATTCGTTTTGGGAACCGATGCACTGTTGGCGATGACGGCGCTGAGGCACTTCCTGCATTGCTGTAATGAACAGCCTTGATTGATAGTTGGCAGGTTAATCGGGCGGCTGTTGTTGAAGCAAGTCCACTTAAATAAGAGCAAAGTCTGTAAAATAAAAGCGTCCTCAATGCTACAACATGATGTTGAAGTGAATGCTTGGCACGTGCTTGAAGTGTGACAGGACACTTTCCGTCTAGGGGCCGGGGGGCCAGCTGCAGGGTCGGGGGGTCGAGACCCCCGTGTCGCTAAAGAGCCGCCGAAAATGAAGAGATGCAGGGGACGGGGACTGTCCATCTGTCCTTCGCGCCCTGCGGTCAACATTCTCCCGCTAATTCGGCCTCCGTGACTCTTCAGCTACCTTCGCGACGACCGACTTCGCCGTCAACGCGAGAACGACGCGAGAGCGGACTTGCTGCTGGAGGGAGCCGGTGCCGCGGGGGGGGCCTGCTGGAGCGGGCCTGCTGGAGCGTTACATAAACAAGGCATGGGAAAGCAGGGCAGGCGAGAGAGGCACAAAGTCCTCGAGGGACTTCCGTCCGAAGCCGCCGTGTACCTGGGAAGAAACCCCGCGGGGAATGAATGGGACCAGGCCGGAAAAAAAGGAGGGAGGGAGGAAGGAAGGCCGCCGGACGACCAAACACCAGCATACCTCGCATATTTGCAATGCCAGAGATGTCCGCTTAAGCCGCGCCGCGCAACGGCGTAATACCAGGCTGCCGTCGCGGTTTGCCCGCAACTTGTGGCAGTCCAAACAATGAAACTTGTCGCCGCGCCAGAAGTCAAACATGCACTCGCGAGGGAGCGGATAAAAAAAGGCACCGTACGGGTACGAGTGCGTTCGCAGCCGTCCGAGCAGTGGGTTAATCCTACCGCGCTCAGGCAGACGTGCGTCGTGCGGCGGTGGCGGCGGGGCCAGCCCCCCGTCGCAGACCATAGTAGGATAAGCGTCAGCTCCCCGGAGCCGTTTGGACAAAGTTAAACAGATCGCGCACACATCAGACGGCCGTTGAGGAAATGACAAAGCAAGAAAAGCTGCGACGGTTTTCCATTCTCGCCCCGTAAAACAGCCAAACTCCCCTCTCTCTTTCGCTCTCTCTCGCTCTCTCTCGTTCTCTCTCTCTCTGGATCCCTTGAACTCACCGCGACTCCGGCCCTGCCAGACACTGCCTGTACTGTACGCTACACCGCACTGCCTTCCTTCCCCGAGACGGCTCGCTCCTGTCCCGACACACACTGTTCCTGTCTCCGAGCCCGCATGAACACAAGACCATCCTTTCTGTGGGCCCCTGCCTTCCAGCCCCCCACCCCCACCCCCCCATTCCAACCCCCCCTTCTCGGCAGGCACAGTCATCGTTTGACTCACGCACGAAAAGGAAAGACCCCCTTTTTTTTTTATTTGAAAATGCCTATTGTCTGGCTCACACACACACACACCAGAGCGAGGTGTGAGGCACACAAACAATGAGCAATGCCCCCGCTGTCAGAGCCCGTCTTGTGAAACTGTAACGCTGGATCGTAGCTGAAGGGAGGGAGTGGGGTGGGGGGGGGGGGGGGGGGGTGCAGCAAACATTTAAATGTCAGGGGCCACAGACGGCGCTTCAAACAACGTGCTACCTCCGGGACGGTTTCTGCTGCCTGCCTTCTTACATTACACCTAATAGATTCCACGAGATACTGCGGAAACAGAGAGCACTGGGACGAGGTTGTGTATTGTACCGAGGCAGCTCTCCAGCGGAGCTACTTGACTTTATACGAGGAGGGAAAAGAAAGAACTTTTGGTGGAGCCTGAATATTTGGCTGTGGACTTTTTGTGTACGTACTCTTTTGATGTTTTAAGCAAGGAGGGGGTCTGGGGAATGCCTTTTCCGAATGATCAGAAAGAAGTTTGTCAGTCTAAACACAGTTCTATGAGGTAGTTGGTTTAATAGAGGTGCAATGAAATCATTCAAATCAGTTCTCTTACTCGCTGTGAAACACTAGCCTGAAAACATGAAATGTGCCTCTCACCTTTTATAAAGCTAAATTTAGCGCTTACACAGGCTCTCTCTCTCTCTCGCTCTCTCTCTCCAATCAGCTTAAACAGTTGGTATCACAGGTTTGACCTTCATCTGACCCGAAACATGACTCAACTTCGCTCAAACGAAAACACTCAACTATTCCTCAAATATGACCCACTTAGGTTTCCTCTTCCTTCCAACAATCGCTCATTGTGCTCTTCTACTCTTCGCACCAGCTGTTGCTTACATCTGTAACTATGGAGGGATTGATTGCCGCAAAAGTTCCCATCCAGTTCTTCTTCATTCCAAACAAAATGTCACAGCCTGTCAACTTCGTAACTGGGGTAAAAAAAAAACAACAAAAAACACCGTACACATCGGTGACACATTATTCAGTGACTTGTGTGGACTTCTAGTCACCTGCTTGTGCTCAGCATCTGAAATTGCCCCTGTTGGATGAGGAATAAAGCCCGGCTGCTCCAACAGATCACGACTGGGGACCCCAGCTTGAAGTCTTGGACACACAGAGATGAAAGCCTTTTCGCTTCAGGGAGAAACGAGCTCGTCCGCGCAAAACCCACGAAAACGCTGCAAAAGCCGCACTTTTTGGCAACGCCCAAACTCCCCCCCCCCCAAAAAAAGAACAGGGATAGAAGAGAGAGAGGACGCGAAATAAACAGGCGAGAAGCGCAAGCAGGTTCGAGGAGAAACGAGGTTACGGCGTCGAGACACAGGTGGGCTTTAAAAAGCCCCGGTCCATGAGGACGCAACACACATACGAGGGAAACCAGCGCTCTTTGACACGTCTCCGTGGGGACGAGGCCACAAACCACTTCTTGTCCAGAGACTGATGAGTCAAAGACTTCGGAGTGTTTCGGGCAGCGCGACGCCGACCGACAATGACGACTCCGGAGGAGCTGCTTCTCCCGACGACCGACAGCGAATAACAGGGGAGGTGAAAATCAGCCGAAGGAGAGAGTGAGCGAAGGGGGGGAGGGCAACGGTGAGATGGCAGTTTTGAGTGCACCCGAGACCCGGACGGAGGGAAAAAAATAAAAAAAAAGGAGTACAATGGTCTTTCAGGACCTGTCCTAGTTTGGTTCACTCCTCCTCCCGTCGCTTTCGCTCTCCGAAACGGGAGCACAGACCAGTTTGAAGCGTTCGCGCGGATACTAATCAATCGCAAGCGAGACCCGATTCTTCCGGTGACCTCTTTTAATAACCAGCCACGACTCCGTTCGCAGATCCACGCTTAAATCTACACCTCTCCTTTATCCGTCCATCATCTCCTCCCTTTCCCCCTCTCTCCGTTCCCCTCCACCTGCACTGAACAGACTTACTTATTCCTCTCCAGCGGGACAATATAATCCTTCGTTTCTCTCCGAGGCGTTTTGTTGACGCTTCTCTTACAAGAACGCGTGAAGGGAGCAAAAAAAAAAACCTGGCGATTTCACGGCAACTTGCAAACCTGCGCTCCTCCTACCTTGCCCCCCCCCCCTCGTTTCCCTCCATCCCGACGTACCTCCTGGCTTCTCCTTCTTCTCCATGGTCTCTCCATCGTTCTCCTGGCCCCACCGACTCCTTCCCCCCTCACGTTCCAGTTTGGTTCGAAAAAGGAGGCGGCAGGTTTTTTTTTTGGTTTTTTTTCTCCCCGAGCTCGCGCCAATTAACTACCGCGCTGAAGAAATTAGAGAGGAGGAGAGCGGCGGATGAGAGGGAAAAGTGGGACGAGCTCCTTTTTTAAGCGCGCGGGGAGGCGAGAGGTTCGCGCAAGTGCGTGTGCGTCTGCGTGTGTGTGTGTGTGTTCCTAAGAGGGAATTTTAAACATCCAAAAACTTCTCCACTCCAGAATTCCCACATCGGACCAAAAGTCCAGCTCCCTCGCTGATATGCTAATAGATTAAATTTGGCGTTACTGATTTAAGTACCTTTAATCCAAAAGGGCAAAGTGATGCACGCAAAGGTCACCCCAAACTCAACAGATTAACCTTTTTCTTTTAACGGTGAAATCGAGTGTAAATCCTTTGCGTGTTTCAATTGATTCACAAGTGTTTGTTTTAATCTCCACCGCTCGTGCAACTTTGCCTCCACTGCGTCCCGACGGTCCACCATCGCTCCCTGAACATCCCCCCCCGTGTGGTTGGTTCTTATCAGCCATCCGGGTCTCTTATCTTCTGAACCGCAGCCTATCTGTCTGTCTGTGTGTGCGTGTGCGTGTGCGTGCGTGTGCGTGTGTGTAAGTAAGCGGAGTGGGCCCAGCAGACACCTGGGGTCTTCTTTCGCCCGGCCCGCAACCGTGGGTCGGGCGGACCTATGTGACGACTGCTGTTGCCATGGCGACAGACAGGAAACCAAGCTGGGGAACATGAAGCAGCGTGATAAAACATGTACTTTTAGCAAAAAAAAAAAACAGCTCGTCTTTGCTCCGAGTTTTTATCGCTACCTCACAGCGAGAGTTACACGCAGAACACACGTTTATGGCTGAGTTACAACTTCAGCGCAGAGAGGTCGTAGCTCTCAGCGTAGATCCGAGTTTACTACTTAAGAGCAAAGTGCCCTGATTGCAAATCATTTGAGGGAAGATTAAACTGGTGCGGTGACAAGTGGTTCACACTTCCAGACACTCAGTACGAAGATCCCTGGATTGATTCTGGTCTCCTCTGTTTGCATGTTCTTCCTGATTTTCTCTGCATACCTGTGGCCTGTGTGACAGAAAGGCAACTGACCTGCTTTAACTGCCAACAGCGACTTGTACTGACAAAAAGTAAGCGTTCAAAGTGGGAGCAAAAGCGGGAGTATTTGTAGTGATGTCGAATCAGATCAACCTTCCTACCGGGGTTGATCCAACATCACACCCACACACACCCACACATGCACCCACACGCACCCACACGCACTAATCCCAGGGAACAAACAGCAGATTAGATTAAGTTGGCGTGTGTAATCCAATGAACTCTCACCTCTAACATGCCTAATGCTGTTAGAGTTGACATCATAACACCGTCACACACACGAAACCGCGCGACGGCCAAACAGCTCTGTGCCCAAAAACACACAGCGTGTGTGTGTGTGTGCGCGCGCGCAAGTGTGTTACAGTGCGGCTCTGCAGCATCTCTGAGAGGATCTGCAATCTGCTCTGTGTGATTCATGACACCCCGATTTTCTGGCTAGCAAAACATTGCATATGGGGGCTTTTTTTTGTCCTTCTTTTCGCTGTATGTCACTGATTGTGTGTGTGTGTGTGTGTGTGTGTGTGTGTGTGTGTTTGTGTGCATACATGGAAATCTCATTTTCAAAATCCATTTCTGTGATGAACTCTGCAGACATGTATGGCCCCCATAATTCATCTCCCCGTTATTAAATGCAACCCGAGCCCGTCCTGCCTCCATGGGAAGCTGTTACTTCTCGCGTTACCACGTGCGGCGCGTCCAGGGGAAAGTCGGGCCCCGTTTGCAGCCGTCTCACCGTCGGGGAAGTGAAAGCTGCCCCCCCCCTCCCCCTTTTCCCCACACTGGTAACTGAATCTGCCGCTTTTTGTACTACTCCGGGGATTGTATTACTGTGGCGCAACCAACACTTCGCGCTGACATCATACGTGCTCTGGGCTGCAAACGAGCCCCGCTGCCATGCCTTTTTTTTTTTTCCCCCTCTCTACTTCATGGCTTCATTCGTCGTTTCTTTTCCCTGATTGAAAAATTACAGTGTTTAGTCTAGACAGGCATCCGTGAGGCGGGTTTTCCGACCGGCGCGGACCCTCCGATTCCGAGAGGTCAGGATATTTTTCCCCCCACCCGTCACTTCGGCGGGGCCCCTCGAAGCCTCGCGTCTCTGTCCGATTAGATGGAGCGCTGCATCGGTGACAGAAGGAACTCTTCTTTGTCCTTCTGGACCTGAAATTTTATCAGCGTCGCTTATCAGTATATTTTATAGGACCTCTTAAAACTTTCCCCATTCACCCTCCGCCAGTTTGCCTCCGACCACTAAACGCGGCGGCCCAGACAGGAAACCATTACCACCGCCGTGCGAAACTCACCTCTCGGCTCACCTCGTGACATTTACGCAGGCTAGACTTTGCTCGCGGGGCGACGTCACGCCGATGCTAAAGTAAACCTCGCCCTGTTGACCCGCATTCGCGAGTGCTCTCGTTGACACGGATATGAGGCGCCGAACGCTTCCGGAGCCGGCTCGCCGATTGGCGACACGGAAAAAGAGGAAACGACTCCAACGTGTCGCTCATCGGCGCTACTTCCTCCCGTGTTTGGTCCACGCTGAAGGTGGAACAGGCATTCACACAGGCCCAAATAAAGTGAACTCTGGTCAGTCTGAAGAAGCTGGGGTGCATCCCAGGAAGAGGACCGGAAGAAGGACGAAGAGGAGGAAGAAGAGCTTGTCCGTCTCGCTCGGAAGATAATGACTGAAGCGAAAGCTCTCGTGCTCCGTCAGCACTTTCCGTGGCCCTTTATTTTTTTTCTGAGCAGGTTTTGTGATTTGCAGCCCTTAATATCCATCTCCACGGCGACGTTTCATTGTTAATGTAGCTTTTGGAAGCGGTCCCACTTTCAGCCTGAGAGTTTCTGTCACATGGCCTAGGGAGCAATAAGAGGGCGTTCCACACAGCCATGAACATGGGACGGTTTTTCTTTTGTTTTTTTCCCTTTTCGCCGAGCAGACGCGCCGATCCGTCGCTCCTCCCGCAAAGACTCAAGTCCGGTGAGCGAGTGTCCGGACGGCTAATCATTGACCAACACTTTGGCTCGGACCGCCACGGCCTTTTCGGCTGAGAGTCCAAAACAAACGAACGCGATCCTCCTCCCCCTCTTCCTCCTCCTCCTCTCTCCGCCCACTCACTGCGACCTCAGTACAGATTAAGGCGAGGGTGAGAGCGTGGGGGGGGGGGGGGGTTGGCCGCCTGTAATCTCCCTTTAAAATTTAATGTACCTGCACCTGTTACGAGGGGGCTCACCATGTTGGATGTTTACTCAAGTGCTCATGGGAAAATTATTAACGCTGGAACGGGAACAACCGAGGGATATTTGGGGCAGGTTTCGTGTCAACAGGAAGAGATTTCCAGTCACATCATTTTATAAAAAGAATATTTTAGAACCCAAATGGTATATTGAAAATCTAAACTCCCTCCATCTCCACATGATGCAGCTGCGGGAGTGCTTTTATCCTTTGCTGCCGATAGTTTTCCTGCTCAAGCTGCAGCTGCTTTTGTTACCGGCGGTCCGTCGTTGCTTAATATTAAATGGATGAACGCCTCTCTAACTGGAACATTGCATTTTTAATGCCACAACAAAGCCAACAGTTCAAGTAGAAGCCCCCCCCCCTCCTTTTTTCATCCCCATGTTTCAGCTTAATCTCTGGTCTTTTTTACCAGAAAAAAGCTTTTTACCCAGCCGTCCATTAGCTTTCCATTGAAGCTGCCTTGCAAAATAAAAGGCTAAAAACTCTCATAACCCCCCCCCCCCCTCCAGCTACCTTCCATCTATTAGGCTCCCTTAGCTCTCTGCACAGCAGCACAGTGGAGGACCTGATATTCGTGTGTGCACAAGCAAACGTTTACAAAAAAAAAAAGGCTTCTTGTAGTGACGGAGCGGATCCGACCGCCGTACGCGGCGAAAAACGCGAGGTTTTAGTGAGAGAACATCGTAAAAAAGAAAAAAAGAAGTTCTCCAGCCAGTGTGAGTGTGAGGAAGCTATTGACGGAGGACTGCTGCTTTTACAGAGTCCTCCTGTACCTAGAGCGGCGTGACGCCTGAAAGAGTTCCCGGTAATTAGTCAGTCTGAGCATCTCAGACGGACTCCTTGTGCAGCTTCGTACAGCCACAGTCGTTTTTCTTTTATTGCACAACTTGACGCGACAGAGGAGGACGGAGCCGTCACTGTGACGCAGCTGCTTGGTTGCAAATTTTCCAGCGAACCAAAAACCTTTTGACCTCGTCCTGACCGTCATTTCTATGAAGCAAGAAGTCATGAAACATGGTAAGAAGCGTCACATTTACGCCACTTTTTACTTTGTCAAGTTTTTAAGGTTGAACTTCGATTTTCAATGGTGCCAACCCCCAAAATTAATGATTAAAAAGGCACCTTTTCACTTCATTGTGTGAATGAGGTTGTGATATCAGCGCTGCGACCGCTGCTCAAAAAATCTCTCGATTGTTTACAGAAATTCTCGGAACTGCAAACAAAAAATGTGTTTATTTCTCATCCTTCCAGCAAAGATCATTTTCAAAAACGTCATATTTCTGGTAGGATCTGGTAGGTAAGGAACGAACAACCGAGCGGTGATTTGTTCTTTTCCTCGTGGCACCGCGGACGAAGACACGCAGCGGTCCGTGCCTTCGCGGCAAGCGACTGTTCTGCTGACATATCAGACTGGCATCTTGGACGGGTTAATCCTGCATT
>JASSRZ010000054.1:5037283-5049124 GCA_032164315.1 Malacoctenus gilli | reverse complement strand
TCAACTCACCCCCCCCCCACTCTACACGGCGTTGCTAAGGACAAAAAGTGGTTCTCGACGGCAAGTCCGTCCCGCGTGGCGCTCGCTTCTGGTAATGGGTTTCACACACAGAGCATGACAAATCACTTCTACGGCCACTCGGTTGCGTCCGCGCCGCGCTCAGGGCATCACCGTCCCCTGCGACAGCGAGCGGGTCATCTCCGTGTGGACGAAGTAGGTCTTCAGCTCCCCTTTGCCCTTCACGTTGATGATGCCGCGGCACGAGCACATGTAGCCCAGAGCCGACAAGATGTGACTCGTCTCCTCCGTCACCTGCGCACAAGGAAGCACATTTCACGGCCACGCTGGGGGGGGGGGGCGTGCGCCTTTATTCTCTCGATGAAGCCCACCTGTATTTTCCCAAGCACGCCGGTGGTCTCCATCCTACTGGCCACATTCACACTATTCCCCCAGATGTCATACTGCGGCTTCTGGGCTCCAATTACTCCCGCAATCACTGGGCCGTGGTTTATTCCTGAGAGGGGTAGGGAAAAAAAAAAGAAAAGAAAAGGAGCAAGTCTTTAAACTGATGCTAATTAACGGATAAAATCGCGTTCGGGAATACACGTGCAAAACGGGTGCGATGGTCACGTGGCGAAGAAAGGCGGCTCACCGATGCGGAGCCTGAAGTCGTTGAAGGAGTGCTTGTTGATGACGTCGAGCTTGCCCACCAGAGCGAACGCAAACTCCACCATGGTGCCTATGTGCATGTACTGCCTGTCGTGCTCCTGAGGGGGGCGCACAGTGGGAGAGGGAGACGTCAGAACTTCTGCTCCACTGGGAATAAACAAAAGCCTCCTCCGGTTAAAGCCACAGTCGCAGCCCGCTGCCCGCGCTGCGACCAGCGATCGAAGCAGAAATTCGTGTTTGAAAAAGTCAATATTCGCGATTATTTCGCATTCTTTGTAGCCGCTGTGTCGCAGCGCTGACCTCTCTTACCTGTGCACACTCTGGTCCCGGCGTCACGTTGAGACCGGTCGCAGCCATGTACGTGCTGCCGATGGTCTTGATCTTCTCCACGCCGCTGAACTTCGGCTTGGAGAGCAGCTGTAAGTGCGTCGGGGACACAGACGAGGGTGTACAAGTCAGCCATCTTCCAGCCAAATAGCGGCGCCCCCCCCCCCCTCCCTGCACATAATCATCCAGTGTGATTGCCACAGAAGAAAAGCAGCAGGAAATGTTTTTCCCCTGATTGTCAGACAGCCAGGATTCGCAGTGCGAGAGGAGTTTACCTCATCAAAGTCGGCTATGATCTCGTTGAGAAGACGGAGGCACTCCAGTCCCTCCTTATTGACATCGGACTCGGTGTAAAACTCTTTGAAGTCTGGGATGGAGGCGAACATCACACACACAGACTCGTACGATTGATGATAAAGGTCCTGATAAGAAGCCGGGGGGGGGGGGAGAGAAACACAAGATAACAGCTGGATGCGATGCATCGATTGAGCGCCAGCCAAGATGAAGAGCGGCAGTCTGCGGATTCAGTGAAACCTCACCCCCCCCCACAAAAAAAATCCATGCAGCCAACAGTGATGGCGCCTCTTTAAGATGAATCGGAAGGAACTTGAATCACGGCTGAGAGGACGCTGGGTCGGTGACGGACCGACAGAAGGAAAAAAACGAGGGAGCGGCGGAGCAGCGAGGTGAAAGGCTGGAGCAAAAAGTTTCATTATAGCATCGGCGCAAGACGACGAGCGTCTAACTGGGAGAGAAAGAAAAGAGGAGTTCATTCAGTGGTGACACGCAGCAGCTACAGAGAGGAGCCGACACTGCAAGTGAGCCTTTCTTTTGTCAATCTCACACGAGGGGGCACTTGATGGAAGTCACGCACGACCGCGCGTCCGTATCAGTATTCAAGTGCCAGTTCGCGCTTGCTGTGAGGCAACAATGCAATGGTGCCATCTGCTTAACGTCGAATACAAAACCGGCAGCGCAGAAGGTGAGCGGATGATTGACTCTTCACACCGGCGATTATCTGTTCCTGAGCGAGAGTCACCGTGACACCGACGTGACCTCTGACCGCCAAAGTCGATTGCGCTCATCTTTCGTCGTGCATCGGAATAAACTCCCTTCGTTGCATCCTGAGGTGTCGCGTGACAAAAAAGGCAAAGTGACCTGGAGCAGAGTTTGAACACGGGAGGGTGAACTTTTCACGCGCGGTGATTTTGTTGACTGTGGCATTCATCCCCTCGCAGGTTTCCGCCGCACGCCTCCGCAAGAACAGCGAGCGGCTGGCCGAATGGGCGAGGAGGCAGACGTGATCCGGGAAGTGAAAGGGACAGGTACAATAAACCCGACTCTCCTTCACAGAGCTGCAGCTCAGTCAAATCCCCACCTCAGTCATGCTCCTATTTATAGACCCTCAGAGTGGCGCTTATTCAGGGATGCCCCCCCCCCTCCACCCCCACCCCCTACTCTCGGCCAGAGACCCCCGGAATTTTGGTCTTCGTCTCACGCTCTTGCATCGCCACAAACTAATCTCATGCCAAACAGTGGGACACCTCGAAGCCTCTTCTTCATTACAGCGGACACACACACACACACACACACACACACACACACACACATACACACACACACACACGAGCAAAAAGGGCTGAAATGACTTTCCCTGAGCACAGGATTAAAGTCGCAGATTGCCGTTAGCCGAGGGAGCCGCACTCACCGAACCCTCTGAAACATTACGCGTTTAACCGATTGTTAAGAAAATATCTCGCCAGCCAATACGTCGCAGAGAACCACTCTCTAATTTTTGGGTGGGAGGACAACGGCCGAGTCGTCCTGCCGTCCTGGCACATCCCCGCGTTTTCTGTCGTCGGCAGCGGTGACATCACTCCACATATACATATAGATGGGTTCCTCCAACTATTTGTGGAAGGTGACCCCTGTAATCATTAAAGCGCCGCGCTCCGACCCCGCTCCCTGGGGAGATACTCCTCCGCTCTGCCGCCCCCCCCCCGCAACCAAGCTCCTCAACACTTGATTTAAATGAAAGGGTCGTTATCGGGCTCCTGCCCGCGATTCATTTATTTGAATCAGTGGGTAATCAGGACCTGTGGCCCCGCCGGGATCAGGGCTGGAGAAGACTAAAGTGACAAATAGATGCACATCTCCGTGGCTGCACACCGAGAATGCTGATAAGTTCCGATCGGCTTGGCTCAGCCTCGCGCCGAGCGGCCACGGGGGGGGAGAGTGGCGGTGCCGCCGGAAGCGTGCGCTGGCTCGTACCTCGTTCTTCCAGTTGCGTCCCAGGAAGTGCTCGGCGACGTGGGCGGGCAGCACGTTCTCCAGCAGCACCCGGTTGAGGTTCTCCATGGTCTCGATCTCCTCGCACTCCCTCTTGAACTTGTCCCTCCACAAGAAGTCCAACCTACAGTAATATTCATTCTGTTACAGGATAGGACACAGAGTGAAGAGACACCTGGGTCATTCACACCTGGCACTCTCTCAGCAGAAACCTCCAGCAAAAGCAAAGGCAAGGAAAAAAAATAACCAGGAAGTGGATTTCCAAGGCTCGTATTTGACTTGGTCTCGACCGCCGCCTCCGAATGGAAAGTGGAGAGGAATTGTAGGAAAATCTGACCAGCTGAGACACTTGATATTCATCGAAAAAATTAAATTCCCAATGACATGACATGAAAATAATGCAGCACTATTGTTGCTCAAGGAAGCAGCGAGCAGACAGGCCTGTTTTGCATAAAAGATAGCCGCGGCTCGACGCTATTTTCCCCTCTTTGGCTATTTGTGCTTGAGGGAGTTCTGAGCACATCGAACTGTGTCAGGAAGACTCATCTATCGAGGTCGAAACATCCCAGGAGTGCGCGCCTGTGCATCAGACGGGGTCCCCCCCCCCCCGAACGCTCCGCCATTGCTCATATGCCCATATATTCCTGGATGCCGCGGGCGACCCCCGGGCCCCGGCGAAGGCGCCGATGCGCGCGCGCGTGGGCGTCACCTGCGCCGTCCACTTCGTTTGTGTGGTTCGCGGTCCGGATGATGTATGTTGCTTGCCGGATGGGTTTCCCCGGGGATTAAAGCGCGCTGCCAATTTAGAGGACTCCGACGGCGAAGGTCCGCGCGGCTCCGCGGCCGAGAGCCTCGGCGATATTGCCGGCGGCCTGCGGCGGGAGGAGAGGATATAGACGGGCTCCCGGCTGCTCTCCGTGGACAGCCGGTCTCGACCCGTTTGCGTATGAGGAGAGCATGAACGCTTCTCCTCGTGTGGCGGGCGGGAGAGGAGCTCCAGCACCTCCGTCGGTCCGGAAAGTAGGCCAAGAAAAAGAAAAAAAGACGACGACGAGGAGCTCATTTCAGATGCCGTTCAGAAAGCAAGCTAACGAGCCCGCAAATGAGTTTTCGCTCCGCCGCGCATCTGTTCTTGAGGGGATGAATTACAGATGCCTCGCGTCGAACCTGCTTTTCTCCTCCCACTGCCTAAATGGCCAGAAAAGGGCTGATTATGGGCTGATGATGGGAATCTGCCGAGGCAAATTTGTTAACTGCCGAGCTAAAACCTGATTTACATACTTGTGTGTCGCGCCGCGAAACCTTTTAGCGCGTTTCCGCCGCGGCTCGGACGATGACTGATGTGCGTTGCGCTGTGCTAAATCACCGCCCGGCAGCGTCGGCAGGACTGAGTCCAATTACGGCTTGATGAGTAACACGGGGAGAGGCTTTGCACAGTGAAGCTGCGGCCTCCAAACAGGCGCTCTCCTCCCTTCTGGTGACCCAGAATGAGAGGAAGACGCAGAGCTGTTTGGTCCAAATGTAGTTCACAGAGGAGCCCCAGTTTGGGGCCACGGAAGCTCTGGAGGGGCTGTTTTTCCTGTCCCGAACAGCTGCTCCGAGGTCAGAGATGATGGATGGCCCCCCCCCCCCCCATCAACCCACAAACAGAGATAGAAACGCCCACGCTGGAATGCGTGTCGACCTGATGTCCTGATCCTGCATAAACGGACACCTGACATCGCCGTCCCTGCGACGAAAACAGGAAGCCGGGCCTGCGGCGCGGCTGCGAGCTCTGTGAGGAAGAGAGCGACTCACCTGCCTGGCCAGCACCAGCAGGGTGATGAAGAAGATGAAGAGGGACACAGAGCCCATGGTCTTCAGATCCTTCAGGACGCCGGGCCTGAACACAAAAAGGCGACGAGGTTACCACACTGACTTTCTACAGTGCATGTGTTTTGCTAGAAACACACTGGCAGAGAGACGTTTACATTGATCTGATGATCGTTCAGACTCTTCACAGCGTTTCTCTATACAACCCCTGTATGAAGCCGGTTGGGTAACCATTAACACGCTCACACAAAGGAGCTTATTTTGGGTCGATCCCACATACATCAGCCTACCAGCACACCAAATCTGTATTCATCCACAGCTAAAATAAGCCCCAGAAAAAAGGTGCTGTTCTCTGGCGCTTAAGTAACGTTTGCTGCAGGGAGCAGCTGGGCCCACAAATGACTGAGCCTTAAAAGAAATAAACGAAATCTGTCAACAAGTTTGTGTTGTTTTTCGAGAGGAGAAAAAAAACAAAACACCTTCCTTACAAAGAAGTGATGGTTCACAGCTCAGAAACGCACACGTGCGCGCGCACACGCACACACAGTATAAACTTGCCGAAACACATTGTGAGATGCTCGACGGCAGCGCGCTCCTGAGTGCACGTTGCGTAAGAGAAAGCCATGTGATTTGCCAATCATTTCCTTCAATTCATTCCCTCTTCAATAGAAACATAAAACCCAGAAAACATTCGTCTTATTTTGTTCCCGTCAAGAAACAAACACACACAAAAAAAGGGGGCACCGTGATGGATCGCTACTCGGCACTGTGAAATCTGCCTCCCCGCTATTTGATTTTCACTCCGTAAACAGATGAAAATATGGCTTCGCTTACATGTAGGCAACAGAGCCGCAAACAAGTCTGAAGGCAGAATAATCACCCTGAATCCCTCTGACAGCCAGGCGACGCCAATGTGTGTCCAAGCATCGATCACCAACAGAAAAACAGGCCGTAGAAGATGAAAAACAGACCCGGGCACTAAACCCAGTGCTTTTATTTTGAAGGCAGCTGCTGCTTTTGCACGTTGGTGCGAGTGGGCGTGGCCACCGGTGTTTGGCCTCACTGTGATGCGATGGCGAGTCAGAAGGAGCCGGTCACCATTCAGAGGAACCAAGTGGACCCAGGTGCTGTGGGTCTGATCCTTCAAAATAAAAGCAACCCTCTTGAGAAGAGTTCTCAAGGCTGATCCAGAGATGAGGTTTGATCGAGAACGATTCATGAATGATTCTCTGGGACGTTTTCTGTTTTACACGTTAACTATTGTCACTCAAATACACCTACAACACGATAGAAGTGAAACAATGAGGAGACAAAGAAAAACACTTTTCCCTTTTTTTAACTTACATGAACCAAATCCTGAAAAGTTGGGAGGATTTCCGACACTTTTCTGAGACTCATCGCACGGTGAGACAGAGGAGAGGTCACGGAGACCTTTGACGAGAACATGATCCGCTTCTCTCCGAGTTTGCACACGTTTGGCCAACTTATCCATTTCAAACCTGACTCGGATGTGCAACCTGAACCGAAACTGCCTCTGTGACACGCAGTCAATCAATGCAAACACCAACCACCACTGGTGAGATTGTTTTAAGCTTTTCGTGAATATCTGGACCAGTCAAATCGCTTATTTCACACTACAAGGTCCACGAACACCCCAGTGCGGCGTCAGAAATGTAATATTTTCCCCTTTAATGATCTTGAAAATGTCTCCCGTGTGGCCTTGTGCATATAGACTCTGTGCATGTACAAATTATGTAAACGAGTCGATGGAGAGACAACCTCAGGGGACGCATTACGGTAATAAAGTGTCCATAAAATATGGGTTATTCAGGCAGCGTTGGTCTGCTTAATAACTCCTCTTGCTCTCCCGCCTCAGTCGTCTCGAAAAAAAAAGCAGAGAGGACGACTTCCTGCAGGCTCGTGAAGTCAAGGTGAGAAAGAGAAACAAAGAGAGGAATGAGAAGGAGGATAAATAATGCACTGTGCTCCTCCAGTTTCTCTCTCTCTCTCTCTCCCCCGGAAACTTTCTGCATAATGGGATTTCTCTCCTCGTCGGCGTGACCGCCGCGGCTGTCAGTCAGAGGCGGGAAAATAAACTCGGCTTCCTCGACACCGGCGTCTGTCTCCCGCTCTGCCACTCAGCCTCGCCGTCTCCGGGGTTACCGCCTGACTGACAAGTCACGTGGGATCCTGCTCGCTCCGCCGCGGCGTCTCCCCGAAGACCGCGGCCCGCTCCTCATTAGTTACTTTAATGGGCGGCGTGCTACTGATGGGAGCAGGGGGGGGGGGGTCAGAGAGGGGTTGGTGTGCGAGGGGGGGGGGCTTAAATACAGATAATGTTGACCTTAAGTGGGCCTGATAGCAGCTTCATTAGGACGTGGAGTGAGGGAATGTGGGGGGGGGGGGGGGGTACCTGTCGAGCGTGTCCGTGGGGTACAGCGCCTTGCTGAATCCGTCCAGCATGGAGCCGTGCGTCTGGAGGATGATGACGTTGTAGACCACCACCGCCGCCAGCATCACCACCATCTTCAGCTCGTAGTTGATCCGGAGGAACACCGAGCACGACACCAGGCCCAGGATGCAGCAGTAGATGAAGTACTGAGGACAGAAGGCGGCACAGAGGTCACCGGTGGCACGCGGAGGGGCCCGGCGTGGACCCCAGCAACGGAGGATGCGGACACAGGAGGAGCCTGTGTGTACAGGTGCAGTATCATTGCAAGCTTGGACAATTTCACTTCAGGTTCGCGACACGTCTTCGCTTTCATTACTTCCACCTTTGTTGAATTAAACTCTGAACTGCAGCACAAAAGTACCCGTGTGAGGAGCGAACACTCCAACAAAGCTGTGGTTCCGTTTATTGATTCACACAACAAAGAGGCACGGTCATGCCAAAGTAAACAATGAACGCTCACACCAACACGTGCACATACCGTTTATACTCTTGCTTGTGTGTAAACGAAAAGAATCGAGCACAGATGTCTTCAAATCAACCGATGACTTCTTCTCTGAGAGGTTACGAGTGCTCCAGCCGTTTCCGCCAAACCTCGTCCGATTAGCTCATTAATGAATGGGTTAATTAACAGAACTCGACCAGAATCAATGGGCTTCGTTTTCTAATCGCCACAATGTGTTCGTGAAATATCGGGAGGACCGATTCAGATTCACAGTCTTGTGGATCGTTCTCACGAAAATCTCTACGGACATGTGGACGGACGTGGGACACCCTGCATGTTTGTGAGATGAGGTAAGCTGTGCTTCCCAGGGCTTGGCTAGAAAGATCGAGAGGTCCAAAGCGGCAGAAGTTTGACATTGAGGGTCCAGTGTTTCATTATTGGGGTTTTTTTTTGCACCTCCACACTTAACTCTGTGCAGGGTTCATTATATCTGGCAACCCGCTCAGACGTGGCGCCCTTGCTCTGCTACTTACGGGTAGATAGAACTTGTTTTCTCTTGAGTTCTCTGTCACATAATCCAACACGCTGTCGTTGGTTAGATTCACGGGCTGAGCGGTCGTCAGGATGTCCTCCATCGATCCTCCCGGATCCTCCACAAAGAACTGGACACGGAGAGAGAGAGAGAGATAGAAGAGGAGGGTTACGGGCCGAGTCCGGCTGACGCGAGGCGGTTTGTGGTCTCTCGGCTTGGCGTCCGCGTTTGCGGCGCTGAGATCAAGAGGTGACGGCGAATGGACAGCGAGTTCTCGAAAATGATGTGTCGCAAGCAGGAAAATGGCAACTGTGAAAAACTGGGTCACAGCGTCCATCTGTCATCTGTACTCGTCAGCCAGTCCCAGCCGACAGCACGCAAAAGACGCGGCGACCCGACTGTTCGCCGATCCATCACATGGGGCTGATCCAGAGGGACAGACAATCACTCACGCACACATTCACACCTACAGTCAATTTACAGACACCAGTGGCTAACAAGCACATGTTTGGACTGTGGGAGAAAAAAAAAAAAACCCCACCACACCCTCAAGCAGTCCCTCGTGGGCACGGACGCCGTCAAGCAGGAGCCTGAAGGAGGAACCATCGACGTTACACGGCGCCGCCGTGGCTCAAAAACACCCGTTCGTAGAAGCGCGTACCGACTAAAAATTGTCCTAAATCACCCGCTGAAGGATAATCCAGCGAAAGACGAGCTCACAGAGGAGCTGCTGCGGCAGGCAATCACAAAACAATCGTGTCGTCTCATTGCGAGCATCTCAGAGCCTTCTGGGTGTGAAGCTGTGGAGACGGAAGGGATGGCGGGCACATGCTGGAGCGCCACGCAATTACTGATGCTTGCAGTCTGTATGCTTTCCACTTTTCTTTACCCGCATTCTAGTCTTTGTTACAGATGCGCCACCCCCCCCCCCCGCCACCCCCTCCTCCACAGACACATACACACACACTTATGACGGCTCGTGACGGTTCAGGGTTGCGTCTCTGCTGGTCTCCATTCGCGCCCCTGCCGCGTTACGTTGCGTTGGGAATAATCGACGCGCACCATTGACACGCTCGCTGTTCCGTTCTTCCTGCTCTTTGTGTTCATTACTTTCTTCTCGCTCTCAATCGTTTGTTTCCGTAGAAAGTTTCTGTCCACCAGGGTGACAGAGAGCAACCTGAGAAGTCCCGCAGTTTTCATGTACATATACATCATGGAGCTCCTGCGACGAGTTCGTTTGTCCCGTTTCACGACCGGCGAATAAGGCAGAACGTCGGACTCTCAGTCTGGTTTTATGGAACAATATAATTCTTTATGGGGCTTCAAGCAAACTTTTGATGGCCTGTTTAATGTGACTGCTTTATTCTGTATGAATGGTAATAAAAGTGCTGTAGATAGACCAGGTGACCTGTCCAGCATGCAATGAACTGATTTCAACTGTTTATGATCGATCGACCATCTTTTTTCCCCGCTTTGGAGAGTTCCAGTCACAGTGGACGGAATGGATTTCACCCGATGTGGCGCGCGGAAAGTTCTCAGCTGAGCGAAGCGCTCGGTCCCGGCTGCTCCCTCACCATGTTGAAGACGGCCATCACCAGGATGAGAGCGGTGGTCGTCATGGTGAGGACCAGCCGCAGCCAGGGGTTGTTGGTGACGATGATGCGGGAGGAGGTCGGGAACCAGGTCAGGGCGCAAAGGGAGCCTTTCTTACCCTGCTGTGGAGAGACAAGGACAAAACAATGGACACAGCTCAAGACGAAAAATTCATGGACGCTCAAGTTGTTGTCAAAGGTCAACTTTGAGTGTCAATGACTCAAAAAGAAGCATGTTTGTTAGATAAACTTTGAACGTTTCATTTTTCCCCAAGTCCACATTCTGGTAATTCCGTGTTCAGTCCTTTTTTTTGTTCTCATTTATGTGAATTTACCCTTTTTAAATTTTCAAATAACATGAATAATCGAAAAAAATGTAGTGAATATCTTGTTTCTTTTTAATATATAGCCTAGAATTGGCTCATCCGGCAAAGCCCTGAACCACGGCCCACTCCTGTCTGAGGGTTCACTTCAAACTTAGTTGGGAAACATCTCGGCCGCTGTGGGCGTTCCCTCCCAGCAACAGCTGAGCCGGAGGAGACGGCGTGCCGAGAGATGAGATTGATTACAGCGACCGTGAAACGCACTCTTTTACAGACGAACGGAGCGCAACCTTTAGCCGTATCATGCCCCATTAATTACAAACTAATAGACATCCAACCAGGCGAATGCAGCCAAAGTGAGGCGCATAAACAGCCTGTAAGGAGTGTGGGTGGGCGAGTGGGGGGGCTCCTCGTTGGTCAGCTGAGTTCACCTTCAAGTGAAAACACCGCGTCTAATTAATGGCTAGTAAATCCCGATCTCTCGCTCTCTGTTTTATTGCAGTTTGATGCTGGCCTGTGGGTCAGCCACCCCCGCCCCCCCCCCCCCACCCGCTACTCATCCACCACTGCTGGTTAATTAGGAGAGACCCCCCCGCTCACCCCACCCCTCTTCACGGACCGCTCTCTTCGGAAGGCGGTAACAAGGAGGAATCGGGCTCTTAAGACAGAAATTGCTTATCGATCGCCCATAAAACACCTGTGACAGGTACACGTGGCGTGGTGGAAATAGCAGCCGTCCTTCCACTTGTGCCGGATAACGAGTGACGGCGGGTAATCGCTCGGTGGGGGGGGGGCAGACTGGTTCTCGCCTATTGCGACTTTATCCGACACTCCTCCACCCGCAGATGATCCGCTCTTTATTTTCTCGGACATGAAGCAATTACCTCGATTGTTATTTAAGTGGCTAAACGGGAGTCCTTTGGGAGGCGCCGTTGTTTGGGTTAGTGTTTTAATGAGAGGCTCGCGACTCGGGCTGGACCACCAGAGACCACGGGAGAACCTTTGATAATCACACGCTAAGCAATCCAATCAATTCCTTTGTCGTCAATAACTTTGAGGGCAAGTTCTCAGTCATCCGCGGGTGAGATCGCGTTGGAACCGTTTCCACAGGAAGGAACGGCCGCACGGTCTCCATTCTGGTCCACTCACGATGAACGTTGTGCGTATGTGCTTCCCCTTTTTCACAGTTCCTGTGCAGATTTTGGGTTCATCTGCGTGTCCGTGTGTGCGAACTCACCAGAATGTGACCGGCGAAGCAAAGGAGCAGGATCAGAGCCAGCAACAGGAAGGCCAGGCCAAAGGAAATCCCCAACACAGCAGTTCTGCAAATCAAACACACACACACACACACACACACACACACACACACACACACACACACACACACACACACACACACACAC
>JASSRZ010000054.1:5026667-5037183 GCA_032164315.1 Malacoctenus gilli | reverse complement strand
CACACACACACACACACACACACACACACACACACACACACACACACACACACACACACACACACACACACGTCCACATTTAATTCGTTCTGGAGTCCCTGCATCGACTAAGTTTCAGCTCCTGCAGCCTTGAGCCCAGCTCCAAATTCAAGGACATTAGGTCGAACCCCATTCATTCCATTTCATCCGGCAGACTCACTCCCGAAGCCGCCGTTCACCACGACTTGGCGCCTACCGGCCTTCCAGGTTCTAACGAATGTGGTGAGTTTTAGTACGTCATCCTCAGAGAAGCCGGTAGTAACTCCTGAAAGACCCACACCCTCCGAACGGTCTCTCGAAGAAAACAGAGCGCCGGCACGCAGTCTGGCTGATTTACGGACGCCCGCCGCGAAACGGATGATGTCACGTCTAAACGGGCGCAGCGATGCTGAAACAACACAAGCGAGGATAAAGAGGGAGCGAGAACGAAGGGGAATTAGAAAATCAATGGCCTCTCAGATGCTGAATTACACCTTTGGCTGCCGGGAGCAGTAAATTAGCATGGCTGCGGATTTCTCCCCCTCGCCATTAAAGCGATGCCACACTTTGATTCACCTGATCCATAATCACTGGCAGACACGGGGCCCCTTTCATCTCCATCGGCTTCCTAACATTCTGCCTCTTGCTCCCCAGCCTCTTTCATTTCGCCGCCGTCCCATTGATGAGACAGCTGGCGCCAAATGGCTTTTTCACATCCACGGCGGCGTGCGGATGCTGCGGGGAGCATCCGGGGGGGAAGAATCGCATCGGCGGGGAGCGGACTTACTTGGGCAAGACGAGGACCTGGACGACGAATATGCAGCAGAATATAAGGCAGGCGCAGGTGACGTAGTACTTGAAGGCGGGTAGCGTCGTGGACCTGTACTGTTGGGGACGGGGGGAGGGGGATAAGGGGGAGGGAGGAGGGGGGAGAAAGTAGGAACTTTGAGGACACGGTCGGAGGCTTGTGTGACACTGAAGCACTGACAGGTGTTGGGAACGCCACCAGACGACCACGGACATGAAACACATTATGGGAGGAGGGCTGATTAAGGCTTTCATGCACAAAGTGGAAGTGCACAGAGTGGGTGTGCATCTGCGGCATTTAACTGTCACACCTGCTGCACTTGAGGAAGGGAACAATAGTTTTGTTTCCTCACATTGATTTAGCTTCACCTTCTCTACCGCGAAATCAGCTCCAAGTTCTGACTTTGAGGAGCACAAATATAAGTCTGAGCCCCACTCAAATGTTATATCAGGATTGGGTTTCACTGAATTAAAGGGGGGGGGTCTCAATCAAGAGGGGGCACAGTAAACATAAACTTTCCCCAAGAATGAAGCAAAATGTAACAAATTAAAAGCAGAACACGAGCATCACAAGTTGTGGAATGGAGTCCACAGGGGACACCTTGAGTCCCTCAGGCTGCTACAACCTCTGTGACAACCTCCTTTCCAGTGGTATCTCCACAGCTACATTGATTTGCCCCCCCTCCCCCCCTCCGGATGACGCAGGCGGGTGCTTGGTATGCATTCGCCTACCTCCTTCTCCAGAGCTTTGTTGTGAAAGAACAATGAGATCCTCTGGATGTCCTCGGACTTCAGCCACTGTCTGGAGACACGAGCGAAGCAGACAGTGAGGGAGGGGGGGGTTGGAGGGGGTTGGAAGGGGTGGGGGGGAGGGGGCTGCGGGTCGGTGGCCGACACGCGCTCGCCAGGTGTGACGAGCCGAACCGGAGCACAACCGGCTCGTCATCCCTCCAACTCGTGCCCTGAACCCTGGAATCTGCTGGGCTTCCATCCGTGGGCCGCGCGGCTCATCAGACTGAACAACATCCAGCGGATGAAGGCAGAGAGCTTTTATCCCGCTTCATGAATACCAAACAGTTTGCGACAGGCTAATTCGCTCGCTGCTGCTGACTAAATGACAGTGAACACATTACGCACTTGAAAATCATCCCACAACTGATGCAGATTGTGTGCAATTCATACGTTTAGTCCGTTACCAAGAGCTCATTAGTATTAACTTGTTCTTTTTTTCCAAACAGACACACTTGAATGAATAGAAAAAGCTGGAGCTGTGAAATAACCATGAAGCTCTGCATCAATATTTGTCCAAAAATGTTGACTTACTTTTTTTAATCTTGCTGCATAATTATATGAAGACAGCTGCATTTTTCTTACTGATCTGAGCTTTTAATTTGAAAGTAGAAAAAGCCCCCGTGTGGGGCTTTATTGTGTTAGTTTGCGCTTTATTTTTGAATCGCTGAAACATCAGAGCCGAGAGTTCCTGTGGCGTTTCTATCAGGGGTGAAGCATGAGGAGGAACGGCGAAACACGCTGCTTACTTCTGTGAGTTGATGCCATCGATGGTTCGAATCATTCGTTCATTGAGCTCTTCCTCGAACCGCCTTCTCTGAGACTTGGACCTGGAATTACAGGGAAATGACGTCGCCGCGGAATGAAAGTGCGCCAACGCAGGCGAAAAAGTGCACGGCGGTCAGGCCGGGACGCTCACCTCTCCCGTCTCTGGAAGTGGTATTGCCCCATGGGGACGTCCTGCGACCAGAATCAGACCATCAGTGACTGTGACCACACGGGGTGGGGGTGGGGGTGGGGGTGGGTGTTGTCTGCGTGTGGGATGCTGGAGCCCTCACCGTCGTGTTGATCTTGCCGTTGTCGGTGGTCATGCTGTCCCTGTGGTGGAGATTGGCGAAGGGCTTGGCGGCTCCCCAGGACTCCAGGTATCGGGTCATCCGGACCGACGCCCGCATCTTCCCGCCGTCCAGAGAAGGGCGGGAACGCACGCCGAGCAACGGGCTGTGCCTGTCGGTCTGCGGGCGACAATTCAGCAGGAGGAAAGAATGATCCGGTAGTTTTCCACTGGATACGTTTGTGTTTTACCAGCGTGCGTCCGAGTGACGTCAAGTCGCCTGCAAAGATTGTCGCGTTTGGGCTCATGACCACTCGGTATCAGCGGAGTGCAGCGCGAGTGGCGCAGAGAGTCCTTTCGCGTCTCCAACCCACCGAACGCCGCCGAGGCCGCTCTGACTCAGGAGGCGTGACGCAGGGAGGACTTTGGGAAAAGCGGTCATTTTTTGCAACTCGACTCCCGTGACCTTCCTGTCAGTGTTTTTGGAGCCACTTAAAACAGTCTGAGTCAAGAATGACGCTGCGCTCCTTTTAGTTCAGCGTTTTTTTACGGAGCCAAACATCCAGAGGAGGAGGAGGAGGAGGAAGAGGAAGAGGAGGAGGAGGAGGAGGAGGAGGAGGTTGACGAGCACAACACCTCTGGCGAATCGTTCTAATCGCAGCTCAGACAGGTATTGTGAGCGGCCGATCGCCGGCGAGGATTGAAAGAGGCGCGGCGCCGTGATGGCTGCGTTTATTTCCCGCGGGCGCCGCGAGCCGCTCCGACAGTGACAATCAATGAACACGACAGCGGAGATGACGCCTTCGCGTGATAGATGCTCCATATTTGGCCTCGATCCATTCGGGGCTTCTTGAAGACGTCTCAGCACACCTGCAGACCCCCCCCTTTTTTTTCTTCTTACTCCTACGCAAGATCTCAGAAGACATAGAAGCTAAAAATTAAATGGGAACTGCGCCACGCCGCGCTTTGCGAGGTCACGCGACACATTTAAAGCGTTTTGAATAAGCAGAGGCTTTGACTTCAAACAACTGGTTCGCCTAATTGCCGCCCGCAGTGGGAACAATTTAAGGCTGGCTTCATGGCGTTAACACCCAGCACCCAGAAATAGGATGTGGAGGGGTAAAAAAAAAACCCCAAATCCTTCCATTTCTGATGAAATCTGCTGCGAGAACAGCGGCCGCTAATAAAGCGGCAGCTGGAAACGCGCGAGCCGCCGCCGCCGCCGCAAATAACCTCTCGTTTCAACGCTGACCCGCAGCCAGAAGAGTTGAGTCAACTCAGCGAATTCATCTTCAAAAACAAAGAGCGGAGAAATGAAAAATGTTCCGAACTGAAGATTGGAGTTGTTGGGTTGGTTTGTTTTTTTTTTTTCTTCTTTAATAAAGTTTCATCGGCTGCGATCACAAACAAAACAAGCTCCATCGCTCGCGTCAGCACTTCCACTGACGGCGAGGTGGACCCCCGTCTCATCCTACTGAACAGATGAGGCTTCCGCAAGAGAGGATCAATGCAACACAACAGGGGAAGTGAGGGGAGACGAGCTGTGGGGGGAAATCTGTGACCGTCAAGGTGATTAGTGCGATTTACCCCCCCAAAAAATCCCCATAAAGGCCTTAATTCTTCTGGAAAGCCTGCAGTCTATGAGGCATATAAAAATAAACACATGATGCCTGAAGATGAGGAAGAAAGGACATCTTGGCGAGGAGTGGGCGCATCTTCGTGACGGGGGGGATTAAAGAGGCAGGGGGACGGTTAGGCGAGCCAGAGAAGTGCTTATCACAGTCTGGGTGCAGAATCTATATAGAGACGCTCTCGGCAGACAGCGGCCTCACAGACGGGGCGGATCTCCCCAACGTCCTCGTCGGCACCTCCGTGACCCGGTCGGACGCGCTCTCCTCCGAGACGAACCCAAACACCTGCTTGATTTTTTTTCGCTCCGCCGCGCTGTCCTCTGGAGGAAAAAAAAGGACGCTTCCAGCGGAGGAACCCGACCGAACGCTCGCGAGAGGTGCTGTCCGTGGTGCTGAAATCGGGCTCCAGGTGGAACCGACGAGATCGCGTCCCTGCTCGCACCGATTGCTGCGGAAGCAGCTCAAGCGGGCGGCGGGACTCGAGCTCTGACGCCCGTGCTGCTGCCGATCTCTCCGATTGATGAGCAAGAGTCGTCTCCACCCGGGGACGGCTGACCGTCCTCGCCCGTCCGTCCTAACTCAGCCTGCGGGTCTCCTGCAGCAGACCGTAGCACGCGGGGGGAAACCGAGAGAACTGCTGAACTGACACGAGTCCTGCTAAGTGGTTCACTTATCTCCAAACCTGCAGCCAATCTTATTTACATGTAAATGAAGGTCGGTTGTGTTCAAGCGCGGGTCAAGCGAGTCCACACGACGCGGATTAGTCCAATCACCACCAGGTGAATGTTTTCTGGGACGACACCCAGGGATGCGAACTGACCACTGACTCGGTGAAAGGCTCCATGCGAGAATCTCAGCTAAAAATGTAAAGATATGAAAACAAACGAATGAAAACCTGCATGCAAAGTCTGTTGCAAAGTCTATTTTCTTGGTCTTAACTTCGTTAAATATGTTTCATTTTCAGGGTCATTATCAGTGTGACTTTAGAATAAACTGGAGAGACAAAAAGTTTCCAGGCAACTAACAATTATACAACAGGGGCCGCGTATTGATTTTTCTTCCTCCTCCGAAACGTTCACTTTATCATGGAGCTGGACTGAAAGTAGCGCGGCGCAGCCTTTTCCTGCCCGACAATGTAAAGTCAATACAGTTCTTGTTGGTTTAATAGTCACACGTCCGCATCCTTCTGTCCATATAATGTGTGAACTGATTGTGTGGCGAAGGAAAGAAACGAGGAGCAATTCTATTGGTCAGAATGTGACTGACAGGAAAGAAAAGGGGTGGGGGGGGTGGGATGGAGGGACACAAAGAAACAGGAAGTCGTCGGGGATGCCTCTGAAACTGTAAAGTGGCGTTGCCGTGACGCTTTCTGACCTTGGGGTTGATGACCAGGTAGGTGACCACTCCGTGCTCCTTCAGGTACGAGTCCCGGCTCTGTCCGTCCCCGGGCTCCACCTTGTACGAGCCCTTCAGGTGCTCCAGCGTCACCGACGAGATGTGGACCCTCCTGGAAACCCCCCCCCCCCCGCCGCCCCGGGGGCGAGCAATGAGAGATGAAGAGCTTGTGTCACTGCTCCGCCAAACGCGTTTTTCACGTTCCAGCTTTCTAGCTTTCCCCGCAGGCATATTTCTCCGATACCTTTCAGCCGACGTTACGGGCGGCGAACCATTAGCAGCCCTGTGAGACAACGCTGCAGAGCCCCGGAGAGCTTATTTTCAATGCAGCACACACATACCCACCCGCCAATCCCCCCCCCCCCCCGCCCCACCAGAGCTTGTTACAGAGGATGGGAGACCTTAATGGGCCACATAACAAATGAGGAGCTGCTTGGTCAGACGAAGTGGCGGTAAGTGAATAAAGCGTGTACAATAGGCAGAATTGCAGCAGACGCGTCCCGTGTTCGGCGCCCGTCACCCGACCGCGCACGTCTGTCCAAGTGAAGCAAATCTCAGTAATTAAGGGTGGATGATGCGCCGAGGGTGCCAAACACGCCATAATTACAAGGGGGGGATTAAAGCGACGGCGGAACAGCAGGGAGGACCGGAGAAAGATCCTTCAAAGATTTCAAGCGCCGTCGCACTCGCGTCGGCTCTTATCTAAGGAATTCCGACCGTGTGCCGAGATCGGCGCTCAATCTGAGGGTCGTTTGCGACACGAAGAAGGCATCTTTCACTCAGACCTGCTTCACGTGTTGCGGCAAGACAAGGAGGCTTTTGCGAAATGTTCAGAAAGTTGCGTCAAACCCACCTTTGACCTTTGACAGTCCCCCCCCCCGCCCCCCCCACTCTGTCCCCACAAGGTCGGCCCAAAACGAGCCGCCGCCGCTCTCACCCCGGCACGCCTCCCGCCTCCATGTGGTTGGCGAGCGTCACGTCGTGCGACCACACGTCGTACTGCCACTTGCGCAGGCCGATCACGCCGCAGAGGACGTTGCCGGAGTGGACGCCGACGCGCATGTTGATGTCGACTCCGGTGGCATCTCGGACCTTCCTGCGGAGAGTGGGATGGGGAGGGGGGGGGGGGGTTACAAGCGTTTCCACTCGTCTCTTTTATGAAAGTGACAGGAGAAGGTTCGCGTCAAAGGGAAAGTTTTGTTGAGAGCTTCAGCGCAAACCTGTTGACTGATGAGTTCCTGACTAAACTTTTAATAAGTACCTCTCGCAAAAGCTCACGAGGAAATATTCCAAGCACTACTTTCCAGGTGCGACGACACAAAACTCAGGTAACCTTGTGAAGAGCAAAGAAGCAGAATGAAGCAATCTGCCGCAAGATTCAACTCATGTCGAGAGCGAAGAATCGCTGCGACTCTCTGACCCAGTTTGCCGTTTTCGCTCCCTCGTCTCTAATCGTCCGCTTCCTGTTCCGCGTGACTCGACAGAACGGAGACAAAAGGGGAGTGAAAAAAAAAACCACGAGCTCGTCTCACCACACGGTAGTTTTGCTGTGGAGTTTGTGAATCCGCACTAATACTCACTCATAACCAGATTGTTCCAATGAGCCGTTATGAGCGCGATCGCCTCATAAATACGGCGACGCCGTGTCCGTTTACGTGTGATTGTGATCTGGTCCGCGTTCAGACATCTTGCTGCGCCCTGCGCGCTGACTGACAGACGCGCCGGCGACGAGCACAGTAACCCTTTGTGAGCTCGCTCGTTGTCGTCGTACGAGGATCGGCTGATCGGAGCCCCGAGGCGTCTTCCGTCCGTCTGCCAGCGAACAGATTGCAGTGTGTGAGTTTGCGAGTGTATGTTTATTTATGTGAGAGAGCAAAAAAGAAAAAAAAAAAAAAACACAGGGAACTCGAAGAGGGAGGGGCCAAATCTGGTCCGGGGGGGGGGGGGCTATTTTCTGCTGTTTATTTGAATTTTTTCATACGTTCACTCGGGAGGCTTCTCAGATTGCGTTCACACTGTGTTTACTCCCGAGTTCAAACAGAGCTGGAACCAAGTCTGGCGCGCCTTCTGCTCAATCTGCGCCCCGGCCGCGTGTTTGTTTGGGTTTGCCGTTTCGCGCGCGCGTGTGTGTGTGTGTGTGTTGGGTGACGGAGGGAAGGAAAGAGGGAAAGATCTGGTGTTTTACTTGATGGCCTCACACATATCCAGGCCCATCTTCACACAGTTCCTGGCGTGGTGAGGCAGCGACTCGGGCAGGCCCGACACGCAGTAGTAGCAGTCGCCCAGGATCTTGATTCGCATGCACTCGTTCTCCTACAAGGCAGATGGAGGGAAAGACGAGTTATCGATGGGAATGTTTGATGCAAATGTAGAGGAAAAAAAAAAACACAAAAACAATCGATATTTCTAATAATGGTTCCAGGTTTACGCCGTCCTCACCTCCAGCCGACCTCAGTCACATCCATCAAGCCCAAAAGATCATACGCCAACTCAAACACACGCACACAACGCATTAGTTCTCCCAACACCCACATGTGGGATGTGTAACAGCTCACGGTCGGAGCGGGTTTTTTTACGTAACGGGAGCTTCGTCAGGCGGGAAGGACGGAGCTGCCGGACATCGAGCCGAGAGAAAGCACTGACTCAGCCGCCGAGGCCTCGACCGGCTGAGCGCTCGCACGGCGAGCGGCCCGGCTCGCTCTCTCTCCCCGACCGGGCCCACGCAGCAACCCGCCGGCCGGGAAGGCGCGGCAGGAAGGCTGGCCGAGGGCGCGGGACGGAAGGGGGGGGGGGGGGAGTGGGGCTTTATTTAGAGGCTGCCGCTCTTCTGACCGACAACCGGAGAGAGGAGCCAGTTTATCTCCGACATCTTGAACGACTGAAAATCAATGCGGACTCGGACTGAACTGCGTGTGCTAACAGTCCGGATTCGATGAGAACCAAGAGTCGATTCGCGTCAACGCTTCGTTCTTTTGCCTGTCCGGTGCAGAAGAGTCGGAAATTGTTGGAGAATAAAAAACGTGTTTCGTTGCTTTTTTGACTTTTTCAGGCCTCGTGAGCAGCAACTGACTGGATAAGATTTTCTCTCCACCGATTGTTTAATTTTTTGGGAACTTTTTGGACTTATTTTCTTCCACAACTATATTGAGTCTTTCTCCAATTATTTTTCTCAATATTTACACAACTTCTTTTAATAAAATCACAAACACGAGCCCCCCCCCCCAACCCCCCCCCCCGTCGGTCTGGAGGTCATTGTTGAACCTTTTACTGACAAAAAAAAAAAAAAAATTAAAAGTCTGTTATCGGGTCGTTTTGGAGTGCCTCCTGCAAAGTGGGAGCAGCTTTCCTGTACTCGGCTGTCGCCGTCGGTTTGATTCGTTCGAATATTGCGAGGAAAACATTTGCACATTGCGCAGGAAATTGAAGTCCAATCCGAGAGCGCGACAGAACACAATTTCCTGAGGAGCCAACGAGGACGTCTGCAGGACGGCTGGTTGGGTGGGGTGGGGTGGGGGGGGTGCGGTTGCTAATGCTTTCTCATTATTATTTTTTTCTATCATTACTAGGCTTTAACAAAAAAAAAAACACTTTTGTACAAACACACAAAAAGTCAACGGTTCATTGAACTCCTCGTCTGTATTAATTTACAGTTTTGAGTCACATATCAGATCAAACAAATTCAACAACAGACTCGGCTCAACTAATTATGAACACGCTTTAATTTGATTTGCGACAACTCACACGCACACACGCACAAACACACACACGCCCACGTGCTACCCACTCGAGACCAGCTTCAAACTGTCACAAACGCCAACCAACAGGCACGAATCGCGCAACAGGACCGTCCTTCTTTACCTTTGCGATCTGGTCGAACTTGCCAAACAGTTCGTTCAGCATGTGCACGAGCTCGCCTGGAGAGCAGTCGCTGGCCAGCCGGGTGAAGCCCACGATGTCCGCGTAGAGGATGCTGCCGGACGGAGGAGGAAGGAGTTAACGAGGGTGGACGGCGATCGTGTGACCCACCGGCACAAGTCGCTGCCTTCCTCAGTCATTACGATCCTCCTGCGAGGGGGCCGCATGTGGCCCTTTACCTTTGGGGGGGGGGATTGGGTGATTAGTAGAACAAGCAGCTGGGTGTCGAGTGAGAAGTGTTCGCTCTGAAATGTGACTGCCTGAGCAACCAATTCCTGTTCCATTGACTCTCTCTCTCGCTTATTTCCTCCACAATAAAACAAAATTCCAACCTTTGACATTCATCAATTTCTCGAAAACATACAGCGTCATTTGCTTCATGCTTCCAGCTCAGAAATGAGACGGGGCTGCGGAAGCCCCTGCGAGCGTTCGGTCCTCCCCAGGAGCCGGAGCGGCACCAGTCCGCGCTGGGGACGCGTGGACGCCGGTGGCCGCACACCTCGGGGGATGCCGACGAACCGCTTCGCCACCTGCCCTTGGGGGTCTGCGCTCTGTTCAGTGAAGATTGCCCCCCCCCTCCCCCCTCCGTCCGCCGTCAGCCGGATCAGGTGAGAATTTGTTATTACGGGACGGCTGATAGGCAGATCAGCGGGACGCGCACAAATACCTGAGCCCTGCTTAAATGAGACGCAGCTCTGCTGTCACCCCCCCCGCCCCCCACGAGAATCTCTGTGAGAATGGGCGGCGGGTTTCTAGGGGACACTGATTGGAGGGGCTCTCGTGTTAAGCCTGGATTTGTGTACTTGGCGGTTTCGATGAGCCTCCGCGGAGTGGAGGAGGATGGCATCGAGAACAGAAGACGCCCCCCCCCCCCCCCCATTGGCCAAGTGAACACGGTGGAACATTG
>JASSRZ010000054.1:4983602-5016123 GCA_032164315.1 Malacoctenus gilli | reverse complement strand
CCCCCCCCCCCCCCCCCCCCCCCCCCCCCCCCCCCCCCCCACACACACAGAGAGAGAGAGAGAGAGAGAGAGAGAGAGAGAGAGAGAGAGAGAGAGGGCTGATTTTCAAATCTTATTGTGAACAATGAGAAATTAAAGAGGGAGATTGTAATTAAACCTGTGAAGCAAGGAGCCCCCCCCACATACACACACACACACACACACACCCCCGAAAGGGGAGGAGAGCCTGGACGATTGCATCGATCGGTTGGGGGCAATAACAGCCATTGATTTGTCTTAAATAGAAGTGAGGGATCGATTCAGGTGGAGGTGCCACCGAGAACGACCCCGTTATCGAGTTGAAACCAACGTAACGGGACTTTGGGTGACCGCCTGGAGGGGGGGGGGGCGTTCGCACGCACACACACGTGCACCGGGAGCACAAACAGGGGCGCCACGCGCCGAGCCGGGCATGCGGCGGCGGCGGCGGGGACGGCGGCGACAGCAAAAACAATCATTTGGAAGACAACAACAACAACGGCGGCGGCAGGCGAAGCCGTCCGCAACGAGTGGGCTTCCCTTTTGTGCGGCCGTTCTCGCGGAAAGCACGAAAGCGGGGCCACTCGAGAAACAATGGCTGGCGTTTGGGCTCGAGTGTTTGCGGCCAAAACAACACGCTTCACTCGACAAAAAGCACCGACGCCCACGCGGACGCCGACTAAACGCTCGTCGCGCTCTCCAGCCACTTCTGCCAGCGCGCCCGCCGTGATTTAAAGTGCCGCTTTGCAGCCTCTTGTTAAGCCGCGCGTAATCACGCAACGGCCCAACAGTCCCCCCCCCCCCGACCTCTCCATCCTGCACTCGCACCCCTAACCCCACCCACCCGACCACCAAGCCACCCACCCACACTTCAGCTCATTCAGGTCCCGTGCTGCGAACCAAGACCCCCGCCCCCCCCACCCTCCCCCTCCCGTTGTTGTGGCGCTCCTCGAAGGGTCCCGAATAGAAGGCCCCTCTCTCACACTTGATAATGGTGATAACGGGATAAGTGGCCTGCAGGATGCAGAGGCTCTTTCTCCTCTCCGTGCACTGAAAGCACCAGAAACAACTGGGAAGAAGCAGGCGGACGAACTCTTTCTGGTTTCATTGGCGCTCCAAACGGTGGGCAAAAGCGTCTGTTGTTCACTGAGAGACACAGGAAGGAGGGTTTGAGTCTCGGGGTACAAAGGTGCAGCTGTGGTTCGCGCTGTTGCATCGATGGTTTCTCATTGGAACCCGCTGGACAAAGTGTCGTCCAGAGAAGACACCAGGTTTGGTACTACAACCCGCACATGCCACCAGTCCATCAAGGGGGCGCACGCACGCACGCACGCACGCACGCACGCACGCACGCACGCACGCACGCACGCACGCACGCACGCACGCGCAGGTTGAAAAACTTTTGTCTGAAGATAAAAAGGTCTGGCAGCTGAGAACAAAGATACATTTGAGTCCAAAAGTGTTGAAAAACAAAATATTGAAAGACATTTCTAATCATATCCGAGAAATGTCAAAGAAACAAACGCACGGTTCATCATTTCACATGACATACAGTCGAACTTGTGTTATATTTAGCCCTTTTTGTTTCCTCCACGTGATATTTGCAGCTGCCTTCTGTGTCCCCAAATCATAATGACACGTGTTGTTTCTACTGACAACAGAGAAAACATTTCCTGTCAATAAGTGCAGCAAAGTAATGATGTATTTATATTTAGGATCAAACTGCGCTCACTTTCCTGGAGTGCACTGATTACCTTCTATACCACTGTCCTGACACACACACGCACGCACGCACGCACGCACGTGCGCGCTCGCTCACTCACCAGTCCCAGAGCAAAGAAGACGGCCAGCAGAGCGAGGCAGGTCCCCATAACGATGAGCAGCAGGAACACGATCAGCGGGTGCTGCTGGCTCATCCTGTAGTAAGACTCGTACAGCCAATCCTGGGGCTTCTGCCCCTCCACGCACACCTCGCCCTGGAACGCCGGGCAGCCGTCCCCCAGGCTCTCGGGCCCCTCGGCGCCTTCGCCGCCATCACTCTTCTCCAGCAGGTAGCGTCCGCGGGTCCACAGGGCCTCCTGCCACATGAGGTGGGTCGAAATGGATGATTGCCGGATTTTCTTCTTCTCCTCGAAGATAAAAATAGTTTGTTTGGTTTTTTGTTTTTAAAAAAAAAAAAACAGCTGCAAGAAAAAGCAGAGAAGAACCACGTGCGCGGGAAAGTTGCCGGGTGAGGGATGCTCTCGCGCCCTTTTCTCTGCCCCCTCGCCCGCGCAGGTCCACCGCCTCCTCCTCCTCCTCCTCTTCTTCCTCTAAGAAAGTTTTGCTGGCCGCGGTTGATGGACGGGCGGACGAGTGAGGGAGAGCCAACTTCGCAGCTCCTGCGGTTTTCCTCGCATCCTCTGCTGCTCCAGCTGGCAAACTGAGTCAGGACGGTGTGAAAGCGATTCTCTCTCCTCCGTCTCCTCTTCCTCCTTTTAATTTTTTTCCTCTCCCTCTCTCTCTCTCTCTCGCTCTCTCTCTCAGTGATCCGACTCCAGAGAGCGAGGATGCTGCTCCGTCTTGCTCACGCTGAGCCTCCGGTCAGCCTGCTGGTGTGCCGGCAGCCTCCGCTCACTGCTCGGCGCCGGAGCTGCAACGAGGCAACATGTTACTCCACTGAGGTACAGATGAGAACTGAGGGAGGGAGGAAAAAGGGGAGTGAAAAGAGAGAGAGTGTAGCAGTGTGTGTGTGTGTGTGTGTGTGAGAGAGAGAGAGAGAGAGAGAGACACAGAGAGAGAGAGAGAGAGAGGGGTAATAGAGTGTGTGTGTGTGTGTGTGTGTGTGTGTGTGTGCGCGCACGCGCGCGCGCTGCACCTCCCAGAGCAAGTGGAAACGTGTGAATGGTGATGTGTGAAATCAGCGAATGTGGAGAGAGCCGGGATGTGACTCAAGACTGGAAGACCGCGAGCCCGAGTGTGCGTTTGCAAAGGTAGAAGAAAAAGGGAGAAACATTTACATAAGAGAGAAAGAGAAGCCGGAGAGAAGTTGGCCGAAGGAAGGAAGGAGAACGGGAAGATCTGCGCGCGTCGGCTTGAGCAGAACCAAAGTGCGAGCCGCCGTAACAGCAGCTGTGGCGGGAGAGCAAAGAAATGGCATCGCGCAAGCCGGCCGGGAGATAAAAAAAGACGGGCGGGAGAAAAACACACAGAAAAAGAAGAGGGAGAGAGAAGAGGAAGAGGAAGAAGAAACAAAGTCAGGAAGGAGGGAAAAAAAAACAAGAAAAAAAAAAACCTCGGGAGACAGAGAGAGAGTGGGAGGAAGAGAGAGATCAGCGCTTCAAACGAGTGCAGGGAGGAGGAGGAGGAGGAGGAGGAGGAGAGGGAAGAGAGAGCTGGTAATGAGTGAAAGTTTCAGAGCGTCAGTCTCCGCGTGTGCGTGTGTGTGTGAGTGCGTGTGTGTGTGTGTGTGTGCGTGCGCTGGCAGTGGGAGTAAAAATAAGATCTGACAAACCAGAATCCAGATATTCCTCCTCCTCCTCCTCCCCCCCGCTTTCATTTCGACTCCTCTTCCGCCGCGGCGAGCTCCCTCTCTCCTCCCTCCGCCGCGCGCCGTGCGATGCGCTGTGAAGTGAGAAAACGCCACTTCAGTGTGTCAAATCCCCGTCGCTCGCTTTTAGCACTGACCGGAGAGAGAGCGAGAGAGAGAGCGAGAGAGAGAGAGAAAGAGAGAGAGATTCAGTCTGTAAGCAAATTCCAAGCATACGGCTTGTCTGATAAGAATAAACAGAGTGCGTACGACAGAGCTCTATTTTTAGCTACTCCAGGCTTTAAATTTACAGATAAAAGCTGCGTGCTGATTTCTTCCACAGCGAAAGTGAAGCTAATGAGAGGTCTGAAAAAGAAAAATTACATGCAATCATCTGCAAGGATGCAAACATGTCATCACCACTGCATATTGCTCCCACCCTCCGGGCAAAGCTGGTAACAACCGACACACAGTGGACGGTCTGTGCGGTCAGGAATTGATGAGGATGTTGATGACGACGACGACGACTGCGGCGGCGACGATAATCAGAGTGGAGTCCTGATTGAACCTTCCTGATTGGCTCAACCAACACGAAAGAGATTGAGCGCAATGAGCGCTGGTTTTTTTTTTTTGGCAGGTGAGTTGCCAAACATGGCAACCAGGGAGAAATCACAGCAGCACAGTCCTCTCTGACCGGATTCTCACTCGTCTCTCAGACGCGCCGAATCAATTACCCAAAAAGTCGGCCAGTCATACACTCCAACCCACTGCTTGGTGTGCCTGCACACAGTGAAGCTCCTCTGCCAGTGGTACCCGAGTCGGGGGGGGTCATCTATTGAGGGTCTGAGAGTATTTCGACTGCTCTGATGGCGTCCAGATGAGATTTTCAGCATTCAAGGCATTTTGGAGCCTCCGACTTGACCCCTGCGCACCGTTTCGTCTGGCTCCTGGAGACGTGCCATGAATCATCCCGACATTCGACGACCGTTTATGTCAGCATACATGCTTCTCTGGCTTCAAACTGCTGGCAGGTTCAAGTGTGTTTATGCGACTTCTGCATCCTGCCGTTTGGGCCAAACCAGCGAGGGCAAGCAAGTCGGAGGAAGCAAGTTTGAGTGCGTGTTTGTATCGAGGTCAACGGTTTTTTTTTTCTGTACCGCACTCGAGCCAAAGCACCAAGTGGAGCCGGTGCGAGTAGTTCAGGTCCCGCTGCACGGCCGCGGAGTTGCATAATTATTGTGCAATATCTCCAAGTTCTGTTGGGTTATCCAGGTTTTCAGCGAGTCTCTTCGGGAGCGTTGTGAGTCACCGATGTGTAAAGGACGCGGGAACAGAGAACGAGACGGAAAGCTCGACCCGGTGACAGATTTCTTGCTTCCCTTTTAAGGTCCCGCAGGCTTGAGCGACGCTGACAGAAAAAAAAACAAAAAACAATCAGTGCAGCGGGAAAAAAAAAATGGTTTGAGTTCGGTCTGAGCTGAGACAAGCGAGAAGCTATTTGAGAGCGGCTAAATTTAGGCCGCGCGAGAGAGAGGGATCAAAAAGTCTCGAGCAAGCCCAGCGCATTATGGAACAAACTGTCACGGTCCTATTCCGAGTCGTCCTTCCGCCCGACAAAGCCGGCGCGCTTCAGGGGTCCGTCGGCGAACACTGATCTCTGTGCATCGTCAGCGCATCAGCTCGGAAGGCTGATAAATAACGACGACGACCCGGTCCAGGTTGCGTCGCCCCCGTCAAGGCTCTCTCGCGACGGCCTGAGGTGCTTCCGAGAACCCTGGGCGGACGCGATCGGAGCCGTTAAGTGCGTCTGACGGACGCGACGCGTGAAATCGCACGTTGTGCGGAGCGGCCCGAAAGACACGTGAGTGGCGTCGCCGGGCAATCTCCGTGAAAAGGGAGCAGAGAGAGAGAGAGGGACACTTTAGGGGCAATTGTCAGGCGGGGAGTCTGGAGCAGGGAAATCGATGGCGGCGGGGAGGAGAGCCATGGAGAAGGACTCGTGGCGATAATGACACTTCCAACGACAATGACGGCAACACTGATGCCAATTTGTCCCGCTGCACCTCGTCGCTGCTTAGTCACAGCAGTCACACATAAATGACAGAAGATTCAGCTGGAGAAAAAAAACAAAAACATCTGGACATCAATAACTGGGAATAAAAAAAAACAGATCATAAGAAGGCCTGATGAGACATCTAAACGTGTCTTAAAGTTGCAGGATGTAGACATCAGACATGCAGGTATAGGAAAATGTGACATAAATGCTTGTTCCCCCTCAAAAAGTCATATCAGTACTCGAAATACTCACAAACCGCTATTTTACTTTGGAAACCCTTTTCAGGGGCTGAGCGCAAAAAACGGGCGGCGCATTAGGGCGCGTCCAGCTGGAGTTCCGCTGTTTTGACGGCGGGGTGGGGGGGGGGGCAGACGGTCATTGTGCCAAGCACAGAGTGTGCAAAAGGTTGGACTTTCTCTTTGAATCGGTCATGCGTGTGCTTTGGGTTTGTTGTTTTGGTCCTTTCGGCCTCCGAGCCCGTCACGATGCTGCTTACCGTTCCCTCGGAGCAAGGCGCGCCTCCGCCGGTGGAGGCGCGCACGGTTCAGCCGCTCCGCCTGTCGAGAGATCCAGACGCGCTTTTCATTCCACCGCGCTTCACTCCCAGCAATCGGTTTGCCTCCTGTAAACAAACAAACGGTTGTTTTTGTTGTCTTTTTTACCACGGCGCCATTGTTTAAGCTTATTTGAACAGAATGAAAATAAAAGAAGACTTAATGCACCTGACTTCAGACCAGGTTTGGGTTCTTTTTGCGGGTCCAAACGTGGCCCGTCTGACGCCTGCGTCCTGCCACAATGCGCTTTAGACAGTCCGATTAAGGCCTTTATTATCTGTTATTCTATTAAAATCTATGTATGTGTGTTTATTGGCGCTCACCCACATCAACCAACTCCGTTTTATGAGCTGCCGTGAAGCCTAATTAGCTCTGAGATTGATAGGTGAAGTCATGTGACGGCTGATGTCGTGCCTGATAATGGGCAAAGTAGAGCCACGTGCAACGCGGGTGAAACTCACCGGGTCCTGTGGGACACTGTGGACATGCTGTCCTCACTGAGGACCGTCTCCATTGAGCCGCTGACGCTGAGCAGCATGTCGTCTCAATGGACAAGAAGTATGTTGACCTTACGTTACTTCATTCAAGGACGAAATGTTACGTACCAAACTCCCCCTTGAAGCCTGTTCACGTCTCGTAACAGGCTGTCGCGTTACACTGTGATTGACATCTTTCACAACCAATGAGAGGTGTGAGTTATGGTGGGATGACCAATCAGACAACAGAGGTTTGTTGTGCTCCAGTATGTGTGAGAGTGTGCCAAGTATGATGAAAAGAAACAGCAGGAAAAACTTGGCTTTAAATCCAAAGAAAAGAATGTAACAGTCTGGAACAATCGGAATAATGATTGTTACATCGCTTATATTGTTGTTTTCGTGTTGATATTTTCTGGTAGGACGACAGTGTTTGTTCTGGCACAGTGAGACCTGACAGAAAACTCATTGCAACACTTCCACACTGTCGTGTCATTCGCTGCTGTTTAAATCCAAGTGAACGAAGTGTCAAAGTCAAAAAACACAAGTTGAGCCTGTTCAGTAGGGTGTATTAAGGGCTTTTGCTTCAGTGGAGGATCGGCAGAGGAGGATCAGGCCCCTCGGTGTCAGTCACCTCCCGACCGTGGAACGGAGTGCCGCGGCGACCGCTCCTCTGGAGCGGCGGAAGCACCAAATATTTATTTCCGCAGCAGGAAAGAGGGAGGAGGCGGCCGCCGCCAGGAGTCGTGCCCGGTAATAACCCGGAGCCGCTCTGACAAGCTGATCGCTGGGTGACGTGAAGTGTGATGCGCCTACAGGCGCCCGCCGCTGCTCATTCTGCCTCCTGTGAGACGCGCCGGCGGCTCTCTGACCCCCAGAAGGGGGTGGGGGTGGGGGTGGGGGTGGGGGGTGGGGTGCGAATTTGAGGATGATTGTCACGTCCAGTCTTCCTGCTGGTGGTAAAACATCGGACCAACATGTGATGACGTCTTTAATTCACAATGGTTGGTGTTTATGTCTGCTCTCTGCCAGTGTGTGTGTGTGTGTGTGTGTGTGTGTGTGTGTGTGTGTGTGTGTGTGTGTGTGTGTGCTAATACCATACTGCGACATATCATATGCTTCCTGCTTGGTTGCCTTGAATAAGAGCGTGTAATGTAATCTAATTAGGTCTGCCTTGAGACAACAAAGACAAGATTAATGAACTGAGCTGAGTTACTCACACGCACACACAAACACGGGCGCGACAGTTCGGCAGTGTGTGCGCGCGTGTGTACGAGTCTAACTGTGCGTGTGAGGGACGGCTGGAGCTGTAAGGCGGCTTCCTTTCTTTACACAACTCGTCCTTCGTTCGGCGTGATAAATACTGTTTTTCATGAGCCCTTGAGCAACGTTGCCTAAATTAGAGGGAATCCCCTCCTTTATCATGCCTCCAGAAGCACACGCAGACACACCAAACTGGAACAAATCCGTGAAGTGTAGATTAGACAGTGTGCTGGGGGGAGGAGGAGGAGGAGGAGGAGGAGGAGGAGTAACACAAAGAAACAAACCCAAACATTATCAGGATATGAGCCGAGCGTGTGCGAGACGCATCCAGCCGCAGACGCGCGACGCTCCTATTTTTACCCATGTTGTCAAACTGCATCCCATTCATCATCTGTGTGTGTGTTTGAGTGTTTGAGTGTGTGTGTGTGTGTGTGTGTGTGTGTCTGTGTGTGTGTGTGTGTGTGTCTGTGTGTGTGTGTGTGTGTGTCTGTGTGTCTGTGTGTGTGTGTGTGTGTGTTCAGCGTGCTATAAATGGGCTAAGTCTATGTTAGCGTTCGTACCGCCGTGGTGGCGTTAACAACAGGTGTGGCTTTGCTGACCACCTGCTCCCCCGCTCCGCACGCGTACGCCCAGCGCTGAGGGCGCTGACAGAATGAGAGCACACAGAGGAAGAGTGGCCTTAGCGCACTAATTCTGCATCAACACCCTCCCACGTACACACACACACACAGGCGCGGTGTCAGGATGGAAGGCAAGGCAACCAGCAGATGGAGGGGAGGGGGGGGGGGGGCGGGGGGCAAAGAGCAAGGTGGCCTTTATGTGTTGTGGGAGATATCAGCGTCATCAGCTGAAGAAAAAGAGAAAAAAAAAAGCAAACATTCACAGATGTGTTGAAGCAAATCCGTTGTGACCTTTAATTGCATTCGTATGGGGGGCATCCCAGTTTAGTTGGAGCAGCCTGGCTGTGTGAATGGACAGCCCCTGCAGCTGCAGCCGGCTGCAGGCGGGGTCACCTCCTCTACTCGCCTCCCCCACTCGCTTCCTCCACTTGCCTCCTCCCCCCCCTACGGGCTTCTTCTCCACAATCTCCATGGGCGTCGCGGACCTCCCGCCGCAACCTTACCTTTTGCTGTCATGGCAACAATAAAGGTACACAAAGCTAGGTTAATGCATCCAAGCAGTTTGCTTGTTTAGGGAAGATAATTAATTGCCCTGCTTTTTGTTTCCATGGTGACACGGTCTACTGTTTTTTGTTTGGACTGAGCGGGAAAAATGTCTGGTCTGGTGAAGACAAAAGTTTCGAGTCACAACTCCACACAATCAGGGAAAGGGAACGACTCCAGGAGTCAAAGCGGAGACGCGGTTGGCTTTGAGGCGACGGGGCGAACCGCTGGACCCGCCAGTTACGCGGCGGCTGGGTCGCAGCGTGGCGCGATCCGCTTGCCTTTGTCTCTTTGGCTCGTCTCATGTAATCAAGCGAATAATAATTAGCAAGCGTGACAGCCGGCAGACGTGGCGAGAAGAGCCGCCGTCTGTCACTTAGTGGAGAGCACGGAGAGGAAGAGGCCGCGGCGCCGCTCGGACGGAGGGCCGTCGTCCCCGCAATCAGGGCAGCGAGGGATCGGCCACGGAGACGGTCATAACCAGCGTCGTCGCCGTGTCACACGTCAACCCCTTTCGCCCGGATGGGGAATCCACCGCGATGCGGCTCAACGGCCTCCTTCAGACTCACCCGCAGGTGGCTAAAAAAGGGTGAAGGCGAAGAGGAGACGATCCGGGTTTTAAGCATCATCTCGTGAATATTGAACAAGCGACGGGAAGCTGGATGGCGTCCCGAACGCGGCCGAGCACGGGGAACAGTAATTACAGCAGGACTGATGATGCGCTCGAAATAAACCAAATCCCCCCCCACCCCCACCCCACCACCACCACCACCACCACCTTGATGAGAGGGGAAGTGGGCTTCATCACCGAACTGGGTCTGTCTCAGCCCAGCGGTGATTAAAACACACGGCGGCGATGACCCAGATAAGCAGCAATCAAGGTGGGAAGGTGGGAGAGCGGAATGAGTGACGGAGGACGAGGGAGCGAGCGAGACGCCGCCCACGCTCCCGATTTCCTCATTAGGACCAACGCTGCGCGCTTCAATAAGCTCGATGGACCTCGTTTGTTTTTTGTTTTTTTGTTTGCTTTGTTTGTTTATTTCTCAATCAAACACTGATTTTTTACATTCAACCGGTTTTGAACCCCCCCCCCGCCCCCTCCCACAAAATGCGCCTTACTTTGATGAGACCTGCCACGCGTTATCTGGGAATTGACAAAACGCTCGTCTAATCAGGCTTTTAATTGCGCCTGATTAGCATTGTTCGGGGGATCCTTCCGGAGCTTGTTAACACGCTGCTTGGCGTCGTTTCCCACGGCTCAAGGAGCGGGTGATCGCCGAGCGTGACGACAGCCCTGAAACGCGACGCTCGTCAGACGACGACGACGGGGCCGAGGGCTGATCTCGCCGCAACGAAGCGACGAGGCCCCGACGGGGGAACACGTGCGAGTCGGCGGCCACTTCGTCTGTTTTCGCGAGAGGGAAACGGTGAGAGCGAAACAAGCCGGGGTGATTCGAGAGCAGAAGCCTTTGAGGATTTCAGCGGGAGGCCTTCAAAATAAAAGCAACGGGCAGTTTTCCCGAGGCTTTCTCGTCTCCTGCATCGTCGTCTCTTAATCGCGCTCTTGCTAAAAATGCAACTCGATTGTGTTTCCTCCAAGAGGCAGGTAATTGGAAGCATTGAGAGGAATAGTCCCAGCTGCCCCCCCCCTCTCCCCCCCTTTCTGTGGGAGAAATCAAGTGTGGATGCGGTTAATCACTGACTTGGCAAAGACTCGCTCGCTCAGCCGTGGGGGAAGCTTTTCCACTCCCGAGAGCTCTCGTTCTGCCCCAGCTGAGGAGGGGGCAACTGACCCGGGGTCAGTAGGTCGCCGGGCCCAGAGTTCACCTTTTTTTCTTCGGTCTCGGGGCAACAGGACAAGTTAAGTACGCCGGTGGGGTTACAAAGATGACCGGCTGCTCACTGGCGTCGAGGGGTTTTGTCAATCTGAGAGCTCCGTTCTTTGTCTCGCATTTCAGCGCACTTCGGTTTGTCGTTGGCTTTCAGCCTGAATAGAAATATAGAAAATGTCTCGCGCGTTCTTGCACGCAGCTGCTTTACAATTCAAACAATCTGGGCTTTTATCCCCTCAAACCAGCGCTTCAAGTCTAATCTTTCCCAGCAACTCGCTGTACTTTGTTCACACTTCAGACTTGTGAGATGGAGAAAAAAGTGGGGTGGGAGTGGGGGGGGGGGGGGACTGACTGACGACCACGGCCATTTCTTCCTGTTCCCCGGGCTGATTAATTTCCAGCACAGATGGTTCGCCCGATACGGAACTGAACCGACGCCCGACAACCAACCGGGGAGCCCGTGCGACTGATTCAGAAGCTGGTGGACAGAGGGGAGTTAGCGCCTCTATATTGGTTTTCTGGGGGGGGGGGGGTTAAGTGTACTGAAGATGCTGAGAGGCTCAGCAGTGAGGAACAGCCTGGTGCTTCAGAGGTGCCAACAGTCACAGTGGAGCATGCATGCCACCCAGTGTCGATGAGAGGGACCACACACACCTCAGGACAGCAAGGTTAGTATATAGGGAGAGTGATTAATCAGGGCCGCGGTGCTTCTTAGTCTCAGAAGCACAGCAGTAGAGTCATTGTTGTATCCAGGCTGGCTTTAGCTGGAACATTATTTAATTGTGATAAAACACAAGCACAAACTGGGCTGAGTGAGGCAACACTCTCTCTTCAGTGTGATCTGACAACACAAAGCCATCAGAGGAGGGGACATCATTGCTCTTCACTTTTAGTAGATAGTTTGACTCAAGTTACATCATGTTCCTCTAAAATACAGCAATTTAAAGCTGCACCATGTCCAAAGAAAGCACTTATACACCTATTGAAAACAGAGGAAACTTTGGAATATGAAAATCTATTTTATTTTGAAGGATCCTGCTTACTTTGCAATGCAGAATGGACCATGGGGACTCCTTGTTCCTCTATTTTGCTTGCCCTGATTATGATTGGAGCATATTGAGAAGAACAAAATTTGCTTTTACTTTGAAAGCCACTATTTCTGTACGACATTGTGTTTTTATCTTTGTGCATTTGGCTTCACTGCAATATTTTGGTGGATTAGAGCTGGGCCCACAGGGTCTTAGAGCCATTGCGAATGGAACCAAACGTGCATCACTGCGACAAAAGAAAGAGCACTCGGACAAAGGTCTGGCAGTTTTAAAATGTTTATTAAAAAATAAAATAGAAAAAAATATATTTACATAAAAATGTGGAGAAAAGAAAAGCTGCTGTGGACCCCTCTGGCCACTGGGTGTCCACACTGAGGGGCCACAGCTCACATGAATCAACCAGGACACAGCAGGGCCGCCGGTCTTGGTCGAGACGGCGGCCGCCAGTTTTTAAAATCCCTCCTTGTGTCGCGATGGAGGGGGAGTGTTACGTTGCCTCTACATGTACATGTGCACGCCCAGATCTCAGCGGACCCGCTCGCTCTCTCCTCGCTTTGCCCCACCCCCACCGACCCCCACCCGCTCCCTCCCTGGCGGGAACACTGCCGGGACGCGGGGAAGCGGACGCTCGGAGAGCCGTCGAGCCGCTGAGACGCACGGAGGTTTCAAGCCATACAGACTTCTGGAGACACTGCATGTCCAGTCTATCTTTTTTTCCCCACTGCGAAAGATGCGGACAGCTCGAACCTTCAGCCGATTGCTTTCCGGTTTAATTCCCAGTCTCTTTGTCAGCGCTGGTTTCTGATCGCCAATAAGGGGACGTGGCCGTGTCACAGGCTGGGGGGGACTCCATCCCACGAGGGACTGAATGTATGAGGATTGCATGGAGCTTAACATTTAATGCCGCGGCCTGATTGGCTTCCCAGGGATGGATGGAGGTTCACCCGTCAGGACCGGGTGGAGCCGATCATCCACACGAACGGACGTGGCCAGATAATCTCTCTTTTTTTTTTTCCTGCAGTGATTTAATTTCTTAATCAAATCATTGCATTTTTTGCGAGGTGAATTTCTGACTTGGGGGAGGTGATGATTCGCTCACAATCAAACTTCGCCCGAGACCCGCCGGTCGCCACGGAAACACCCGTTTGCCGCTTGGACCGGCGGGTCAGAAACGCCTAGCCTGAAAAAAATAAAAGAAATAATCAGAGAGCAAAATCAATGTGTGGAACAGAACTGAATGACGTTCGGTGGAAGGTCATAAGGTCATGAATTGTTGACGGACACTTTGGGCCCCCTGGCCGCCCCGCCCTCGCCCCCGCCCCCACCCCCATCCCTCAACCCGCCTTGGGAGTGCACCTTGCAGAGTGCAAGTCGCTCTCTGGGTGCACTCGCTTATCAGCGGTTGGGAGGGGGAGGGACGAGGGAGGGGGGCGTGAGGGGGGCTCATCTGCTTAAAAAAGAAAAGAAAAATGAACTTGTGACGGCAAGTCATGAGTCTGGATACTTTTCTGACGCACGGTTCACTATGTCACACACTACACAGACCCCAACCACTGACATTAACCCCCCTTCATTCCTTACATTTTACTGATAGGTGTAGAAAACTAGACTTTGGAACATATTGGGGGAGAAGGGGGGAAAAGAGGGGGCTCCATACAAATACATGTGTGGCAGGGGGGGGGGGCGCTTAGAGAATGAGAGGGAGGGGTTGTAGTTACATGAGTGAGCCCCAAAGCCTGACAGTCAATGGCGATCGCTCTGGTCCAACAAGCATCGTCAATGGAGGAAAATAAGCCCCGCCCCCTCCCCTCCCCAAACGGAAAATACAGTCGACACAATAATTAGAAGAATCCACTTGCATAGTAATAACACCAGCGTGTGTAGTGTTCTGGGCGAGTCACAGCCTTCGACAGTCCTTTCTGTGCATCTGTGTGTGTGTGTGTGTGTGTGTGTGTGTGTGTGTCTATGTCTGTGTGTGTGTGCGTGTGTGCGTGACACAGTGTGCTCGCAAGAAACGCCGTACACAAGCTCCAAGTAAACACAAAGAAAGGCATTGCAAACAATTAGCGGAAGTACCTGGCAATCAAATATACACAAGATTCCCAAACGGAATCAAAATAGTATTCCCTTTCGCTGAGGGGTCCCTGGATCAGAAAGACCCACCCCCCATATTAGCCCCCGGCCCGCCCTGTCCCCTCTTTGTCCAGGGCCACAAAGGGAAAGAGAGAGAGACAGAGAGAGAGAGAGAGAGAGAAAAAACAACCTATCGCTGAGCATCTAAAGTGTTGGCCTGCACTGATTTACAGCTGCGGGTGAGAGCTGATCTCAGGCCAGCTGCCCCGAGATCCAATCGGTCCTCCCACGCTCCTCGTGTCAGGCAGTGAGAACACAGAGACCCTCCTCCACCTGGCGCCGCCGGCCCTCTGTCAAAACCTAAGCCCGATCTTTAAATTCAAGTCAGATAAGCGGCTGCCTTCCTCTGACACGGGTGCGGAGCAGCGAGGGGCCCCCGGGGGGCCGAAGTCTTCCTCCCCGGCTGGTCATTAGCAGCCTTCCTCTTCGTACGGCAACCACACCATCCGCACAAGTCCTCGCATGCACGTATGCACACACGCACTCCTCAGGTGATGCCGTGGAAGTAGAATTGCTGCTTATATTGGGTCAAATCAGGAGTTTATCCTCCCCCCTCCGCCCTCCCAGGATGCAATTTTCTCTCCCTTCACTCCCCTCGAGCACGGCTGCGAGTAACTGGGCCGAGGAACTGAAACCCCCCCGTGGGGAATTCATTGTTTACCTCGCCTGTTTGCAGCAGATACATGGGGGGGGGGGCGGCGGCGGAGGGGACATCGAGATCTTGCTGGTCGTTATCAGAGCAACCCAATAAAAGGGGGGAGGGGGAGTGAGCTGGAGTCCATCTCAACTTGGTACACACACACACGAACACTCCGACGCACACACTCACACACCACTCGACTGACAAACGCACACACACCATGGAGATGCTGCCCGGAGGGGGTGGAAATTAAACAAAATTTAAAACTCTACAAAAATAAAATAAGAGTATATAAAAGGCCTTTACATATACACACGCAAATTAAATAAGCATTTAGGTTCCTTTAAAAAAAGAAAATAAAACATTATTGCACAAAATGAAAAAACTTTGTTCTAAGTGTGTAAACTTGGGAAAATAAAGGTAACACAACCACAGGCAGCTTGGCTGCGAGGGGTCACGAAGAGGTCAAGAAAAACGTGGTGCCGGGTCCCCGAATGAGAACGGCGAGGGACCTCGAGTGCTCGTGCGGTGGGGGAACAACACCGAGATCAACATAATACTGAAAGGAAAGCCGGAGAGGCGAGGGGAGGCGTGAGGAGGAGGAGGAGGAGGAGGAGGGGGAGGAGGAGAAGGAGGAGGAGTGGTTTCTATCTGCTGAGGCTGACTGGCAGGCTGTCCCTCTTTCTGCGCCTCCACGTGTTGCGGTGGTACTGCGTGTGCGTGTGCCCGCGGTTCGCCAGCACTGCGTTGTTGACCTGCGGTGGGTTGTGGAAGCCCTTCACGTTGAACTTCACGCCGTTCTGAGGGAGGGAGGAGAAAGAGAGAGAGAGAGAGAGAGAGAGAGAGAGAGAGAGAGAGAGAGAGAGAGAGAGAAATCAAGGAAACTGGAAAAACCGTCGATACAGAATTTGATTGTTGTTTTGGTCTGTGACTTGTTGATTGCTGTCAAACACAGTTTCTCCCAACGTCGGCACAACAAAAGAGGTCGGAAAGCGTAAACAAAGACAAACACTGAAGAGGAGCAGGAACGGCAGTGACAAACACAACGGGACAGAAAGTGTGCAATCCTGCGTGTGAGACAGGGTTGTCTGGATAAAGTGCGTGTAAGTGCGTTTGTGGCTTCCGGCGCCTACCTTGTGTGTGTGGCTGGAGTGGGGGCTGAGCGGAGGCTGGGGGCTGGAAGGGGCAGGGGCATGAGCATGGGCTGGGGGGGGCATGTGGAAGAAGGGGGGGAGCCCGGTGTCTATACACACCTGTCTGCCAGGTATAGAGGGCATAGCTAGACCGGCGGGCAGTGAGACGCGGGCCTGCGGGGAGACGGGGACAGCGGTTAGTCACGGCCGTGTGGTTCATCGCCCCCGGCGACCAACCGAAGGAACCGCGTCGTACCTGTGAACCTGGAGGCAGGAGCAGGTGGTGTCCTCCCATGCCGGGCTTCCCGGTTGCCATGCTGAGGCCCGCCGAAAAAGCCAGGCCGAGGGGCGCGAAAGGCGGGAACGCTTGCATCGGCGGCGGTGGCTGGAGCGGGCACGGTAACGTGGAATCCGAGTCCTGGGAGACCAAAAAGTTGGTTCACAACAACCGCAGAGCACAAACACCTCCCAAAAGCTGCAGCTGGGACCGGTCTGTTGGCGAAGTGCACTCGTGTCCTTACGTTGTCCGATCCGGATAGCGAGGACACCGACGAGGCCGACGAGTGCTGCTGAGGGCTGGAGATGGACATGGGAGAGTCGGCGCTGTGGGGGGACGTCGAGTCCCTCTGCTGCTCCTCGGAGGGGACGCCGCCACCCAGCACGGGGGACTCCTGCTCCGACACAGGCTCCTTAGGAGGTGACACTGCAGAGGGACGAAGGGGAGTCAGAAACAGAATGGTTACACTCTTAACCGACACTTGGTTAGTTTTCACACTCGGCTGCGTCCGACGGCTCGTACCTCGGTTGTCGGTTCGCGTCACATCCCTGCCGCCCCACTTCTTAATGATCCATTCCCTGTACTTAATCACCTCCTGGGTCAGCCTGATTATCCTCCCCAACGTGCTGGAAGGTGTATAAGAGAGACTTTTCAGAAGAACGATCACTTGAACTCATCATCTACGATCAGTTCAGGGAAGCTCGTGAGCTCTCACCTCTCGCAGTCTTTGTTGGGATACGACCGTGCGAGCGGCGACACGGCGTGACTCAGGACAGTGTAGGCGTAGTCAAACACCTGCTTGACGTGCATGGCGCCGTAGGACCCCCTTCCCACGTCGTTACCTGGGTGACGGGAGACACACACCCAGTACAACCGTCACTACTGCCACTACTACCACTACTACCACTACTACTTGATCAGACGACTTGTAAGTAGTATTTGTAATAAAGTGCTGGGAGCAAACAAACACACTGGTCTGACCAAATGCGGGCTGCGTGTTATTTTTGACACCACCACTAGATGTCGCTAAACTAAAAACTTCAGTTTGTTATATTAAGACGGTATTCTGAAGAAAAAATACTTCCCAAGAAGTTGAATGTTTGAATAAAAAATAGTAGGTCTTAACTTTAATCCCCATTAAATGCTGTGAACCGCTGAAAACAAACCTGGGAGCAGAGGGTCTTCTATGCAGAGCATGGATGGCCGGTACCCATTCGTCATGCCTTTCATGATCTCCTCTTTGGCTATATACGCGCCTCCGTTTTTGATGCGGATCCCTGTTTTCAAGTAGTTGAAGTGACGGCCGTACAGCTCGAAGAACTCGATCAGCAGCACGCCCAGGTTCTCACTGGGGTTCCGCGCATCGATACGGGGGTGGAGCTGAGGAAGAGGACGGGGGATGCGGGTCAGGATCCATCGATATGTTGATTCACAACATCACAGAAGTTCAGAGATAGATTTGAACAACAAGGAACTCCTGCGTTTTCCGTCAGCTTCTCTGGGACAAAGACCGCTTCAGAGTCGGCGCCCACGCACCTGTAGGAAACTGATGACCATGAGGATGAGGCTGTACGAGCTGATGCCCCCGGTGAAGACTTCGTTGAGGTCCCTCTGCAGCAGAAACTGCTTCAGCACGAAGATCAGGTAAGGCAGCACCGGGTACTTCTGAAAGCAGGCGGGAGGGGGCACAGACGGGTGAGGGAGGGGGGGCGAGAGAACGACTCATTCAGGCAAACTGTGGATTTAAGGCAAAAGAATGAAGCAATCCCACAGAGATGACGGGAAAACGGAGACGTGACGGATTGCATAAACTCCAGATAGCAGTTACCTTCAGTAAGAGAGCGTGTTAGGAATGAGAATATGTGGCGACTTGGCTAAACAACTTGCTGTGTTCCTGATTCTGCCATTGGTGACTGAAGCAAGTGGGGGCAGTCGGAAGGTTTTTTTTATGCATTTCAAGTAAATCAAAAAGACATTTTTATGAACTTGTGCTGCCACAGGACTGATCGACCTTTTGGCTGCAAACACCACTCCTGGAGTTTGTTTTCTAGCGATCTGTTCCTGCATCAAAGCCTCATGTCCTTTAAGTAACCTTTCAAGCCAAAAACCATGAGGAAATCCCCCCCCCCCCCGCCGATGTAATTACAGTTTAAATCAGTGTGATTCAAATGCAATATTACGAGTACAAGTAACTTGACACAAATTGGGAGAGGGAAAAAAAAAAGATCGAATGACTTCAGAGAAGCTGTAACCCTTAGCTTGCCACATGGATGTGCCAGGTAGCTGCTTACTGTTCACCAGGGGGATCACGTGAGCCCAGAGGGCTTCGGGGGGCGGGGCAAAGGGAATAACAAACATGTTGGTTTTTCCAGCTGGAGACGCTGCAGAGGCTCCGTGTGTATCCACGCGGCTTTTCAGCGTGAAGGCTGGAGCATGCACAGGCCCGACCTGCTGCACGGGACACCGGCATTCAAGAATGAACTTCCAGGTGACCTTTGCTAGTGACAAGACCGCACTGGAGCCGGTCACACCCGCGCGTTCGCAAACACCGACGACGGCCGAGCTGATGCCGAGCGCGGCTGTCAACGGCGGGCTTTCAAGCTGCGACACGCACTCGCGGGGAGCCCGACAAAAGGCAGGAAAGCCGGCGGCTTCCAGGAACGGTGCGAGAGATTCTTCTTCGGGATGCTCCAGCCACCGAGAGCGGAGACTCCAGGCGGGTGGCGATCGGGGTGAAACGCAGAGCGGCTCGGCGGCGAGCGGACCCTCGGCCGCGCGGAGCCGGATCGAGCCCGGCGACGGCTCCGAGCGCGATCGCTTGAAATCCGTCCCAGCCTCTCGCTGCAAATGAGACGAGGCGGCGGGAGATTGAAGTGAAAACGTAACGCTTTGAACCGCCGGCTCGCCAAATTCACCGAGGGGATTTCCAAAGTTCTGTATTTAGAGGTCGCTGTAAAACAGTAATTATGCGACTCCTCTGGTGGTTTTTTAATTTAAATACGTTTGCGTGACCTTATCCTGCTCTCCCGATCATCTGGTGTGTGTTGACGCACACGGAGGCACTTGGTTTAGAAAAGAAACGCCTTCACTGTGCAATCTGTTGTTTTTAGGTGCTACTTACTGATTAACGTTATACATATAGAGGCGTCAGAAGAGATCGAGCCAGTTCTTTACCCAGCGGTAAGAAGTTCGAGGCCCCCCCCACCCCCCTCACCTTGACGTAGTCTTTGATGAAGCTGGCCGCCTTGACTCCCGTCTCGACGTTGAAACTGATGTCCACCTTCACGTCGGTCTCCTGGTCCGTCAGCTTGATGATTGGCACCTGGCAGAGGACGCGAGCGCCGCGTTACGACAACAATGCGGTGGAAGCGGCGGAGGGGGGGGGGGTACGTACGCTCCCGCTGACGGGCTTAGGAGGAGGACCGGCTAATCAGAGGATGACAGCGCAGCCATTAACTACTTATTATCGTGTCAGTCACAGAGGCGTCTGAGCTTGTGATGGTTGGCCTGGTTACGCTCACACTTCACAGGGAAGGGGGAGAGAGGAGGGAGGAGAAGGGGGAGGGGGGGGCTTCTGCGCTATCATTCACAAAACCAACACGATGGGATTTCTGCAGCATACTTGCTAGAAACGCATCAGCCGTACAGGTGACGGCAGCCACAATAAAAGGACAGCAATCAAAACTACAGAAGAAACTGCGACTGGAGTAAATTCAGGCTTGAAGCGGAGCTAACAGACTCCAGTGTTCACGTCATCAGAGTATCCAATGAAGTGCTGTTAATCAGGCAAAATGGGCATCAAGTTCACCCCGACTGATTGAGTCAAAGTTTTATATTTAGAAGCGATGGCTGGAAGCGCAGAGAAAAACAATTTTCGGGGATTCTAAGAAGTGCTGCCAACTTCTCGTTTGGGCGGTTTTCATTCCACATCTCTTGGCTTTCATTTACGCCGCTTGTGATACTGTATTACTCACAACGAAAGGGAAATACCCCGAAAGGAAAGGAAGAAACGATCAAACTGAACTATCTGGGACATTTAAGGGTGATCTATGACTGGAAAGTAGAGTGGCTGTATTCAAGGCTACACATGGTAACTAGAAAACTTGGAAACACAAACAAACAACTCTCAATACATATGAAAAACACAAACGAACAGTTAATATCTTGTAATAAACATTTTAAGAATTTACTTTTTGATTCATTCTTCTCATTCTAACTCTTGCTTCTTTTTCTTTTCAACAGGTGCTGCTACGATCAGATCTGTATTTGCTTTGTACCGTTTTTTGGTTTGCTGGGGTGACATCCATTTACACCATTGATAATAGAAAATTTAATTGGAAAATGCCCATAACTTCACACTGTGACTCAGTGTAAGCCTGACAGCCCACATGGGGGGGGGGGGGGGTACTTACTGTAGCTTTGTCCAGCACTTTAATGGAGAACGGTTCTGCCACATTATGCTTGCGAAGAGCCTGTTCCAGCTCTTGGAGCGGCGGACGGTCCCATTTCCCAAAGACCACCAGGTCGATGTCACTGCGGCCCAAACGACGACGAAAAAAAGGGCCGTTAGGAAGACGGGCCAAAAAAAATAAACGAAAAGCGACCTTTCTGGGTTTTCTTTTTTCATGACAGAGTGGGTCTCACCTTGTAGGGAGGTACAGCCCTGTGCTAAAGCTGCCAAATATTTGGACCTGTAAACACAAAGTTAAGGAGAAGTGAGAAACACAATCGAGTTGGACTCAGAAGGGGAGATGACATAGTTTGGTACGACACCCGACTCCAGTTGTTGTATCAAAAAACAACTCGTTAGTGGCGATGGCGGACGTATCCAGTTTGCACACTATCATGAGCAAGGTATTTCCGGGTTCCACTTCACGAACAGTTGATCCCGCCAAGTCGAGTCTGCTGCCAAACTGAGTATACAATGGCTGAGAGGGGAAAAAAATGCAGTGCTTGTGAGGGTGGGGCGGGGGGCTGCTGTGAGGGAACACTCTCCCGAAAGGAAGCCGAGCGGAGTTCTTTCCCTTTTCCGTCCGGTAAATACGACAAGGCAACAGCACGGGGACGGGCCAGGATTAATAGGTCGAAATGAAAGAGGGAGGCTGGTGCAAATCAGAGACTTGATCCATTTACCCGACAATGTGGCTCACGGTGGAAGTGGGGGGGAAGACTGGCAGCACACAAATCACCACCGCGCGTGGTTTACATGATTAAGTAATGAGAGTGGCATTACATCAACCCAGGCCCCGCCGCTGCGCGCTCTCCGACGCGCCGCCACGTCTTCCGTCGTGATTTCGGTGCATGTGAGCTGCGGCGGATTTTAAATGAGACAAACGGGGTTGACGTCAACCTTTCAAAAGATTGAACGGCGGGACTTCGGCTCTTCGTGCAACGGGAGCAACTGTCGGCTCCAGAAGGTGAAGGTGGAACCGCCTCCCCGGTCTGCAGGAGTCCCACTGATTCAAAGGACAAGGAGACAGTCTCCCACACGTCCCCTGACTCCTGCTGGGATTGTGGCTCCCCCCGCTCAGCAGGGGGGCCGGGCCGCAGTCACAGCAGCTACTTCAAAGTCATTTTCGGAGAGAAAAGCTTAAAAAAGAAGTCTGTGGGTTGACCTCGGCATAAATGCTGCTAAGTTATTTGGAGGCATCTTTTGGAAGGACACACGAAGATGGAAGTTTTAAAACTTCGAAACAGCAAATATTACAGAGTTACATTTTAGTTAACGAGTGAATGATACTCAACGCTAAGTCTCCAAAAGCCACGAGCATGTCTGCGTTTGAGAGTGTGTTTCCTCTTACATCTGCGGTGGGCCACAGCTCCTTGATGATCATCTCTATCCGGTTCACCACCTCCTTCCTCATCGCCGCCTCCTCCGGTCGAGGGGACATGAAGTTGTAGAAGTCCATCACCTCTTCGTGGAGTCTGGACGGGCGGGACAAGGGACAAAAAAAAGGATTACTCTCACCGCGTCCACGCAAAAGCCATCAAGCCTTTCCATTTCCAACAGCATGTTAGGGATACGCCACAGGCGCAGCGTGATGAAGGTTTATTGTACTCTACGGTTAATATTTCATGTGCGCCTCAGCCTGGAAGTATTGCGCCGCTGCTTCGCTAAATGACAGCCAGCTTCTACACTGCAAGCCTTCCGCTGTAAATGAGAGTATGAGGTGAGAAATCATCTCATCACACAGGTCACCAACTCTGTTCTGTGAGGGGGGGGGGGTGTTGGCTGTCGTTGCTAAGCTACTGATAGTGACACCTTTGCTTATTAGTAATGCTAAAGCCTTCAGGGACGGCTCCTTTGACTGCTGCTAATCCTAACTTTTAACGTCCAGCAATGCCGGTGTCTAATCAAGTCACCTTCGCTTATTTCACACTGTTTCACTCTTCTTGCATTCTAAACTGGCTCTTAATGGTCAATAACACCCACACGCTCACACACAAGCACCCAAACACTCGGCTACTGATATCGCTGCCAGGCAAAGTAGCACCCCCGCCCCCTTACAACTTCATATAGACAGAGGGAGATCGCAAAACTCCTGTGACATCATTTGGCTGCGACACAAACAGCACCGTGATGGAGGACGCCGAGGCAATGTCATTAAACACCTGCTCCGTCTATGCCAATGTGGCTATCTGGCCTCATCCACAGAGATAATCTAAACGTTTTCTCGCTGTTTTGTAGCGTTTCTCCACACTCGCAGAACACCCGTCTCTGCAGTCATTACCTTACCCTGGTAGTTGTGCTAACTTTCATGATACAGAGAAGCAATTCAGACAGAAGCATCTCTCACTGTAGATCGGGGCTGCACTGACCACCTCCCCTTCATCCTCCGCCACGAATGTCAGCAGTACCGACGCGCTAATTACTGTCACTTCCTCTGTGTGCAAGTTGTTTTCCTCGTTGCCAACTCAGTCCAAAGCAACTTTGCGGAATTAAACTGAAGCAATCTCATAATTGACCTGTAGCAGATAAATATGATGACTCAAACATGGCCGCAAAGTTTAATAAACCTACAACACAGAGCATTCATTTTTCAGCCGGTAGCCGCTGACATAGTCGTGCGTTTGCACTTTGCCGCAACCGAGTTTCAGCATCATTAGCAGACAGGCTCTGGCTGTATCAGAACAGAGTACTGCTCATTTAAAAGACTTTATTTCACACACTTGTGGCATGTTGTTTTCCAGGAAGTCTCACAAATTTCTCTGCAATTTCAGAATGCAGATTTATCGCTGCTTTAAATGGACACAGCAGACCAACAAAAAAACTTCCAAGTTCTACACTGTACTCGACATAAGGTTTAATTTGTGTGTAAAAACTTATATCATTTGTTGTGATACGTTTACGTTCCTCAAGCTCTCCCTGAAATACTATTGAAAGAAGTGTGTCAAACTTTAAAAGGCTGCTTTAGAGTCTCAGACAGACATTGCATCAGCATTTAGGTAAATACACTTGGACTGGGCCCAGAAGTCTCGGTGCCTTGTAACTGCCAAGTCTTCAGATTCATTAATCTATATTGCAACTGTGTTCGAGCCGTCCCTTCTGCGACTCCAGCCACCAGCTGTGCATCGTAGGAGTTTCACAAAAACCACAGGCCAGTTCGTCTTTTCTGTCGGGATCATAGGAATCAAAGGCGGTTCGTACGACCTAAATTTGGTTCGACGCACAACAGCAACTGTAATGATAGCCCTTAATATAAATGCGAGGCTAAAAAAAAAAAAAGGTCAGGAATACAGTGTTCGCAGTGAGGTTAGGGCACTCTTCACATCTCCAGTGAAAACAGCTGGTCGAACAGAAAACACGAGCACAACATCGCACCTGAGGTTTGGACAACAGGTAGGAATAAAAACTCACCGCAGACCGCATCAGTCACGGCACGTCTCAAGCTCACAGATGTCTGATGTGCTTTTCGTGTTAGACAGCGAAAAAAAGGGGCGCGAACGCAATGTAAACATTTCGGATCAGTCAGATGCCTTCAAACAGTGGAAGTCTGTTCGAACCCTTACAGCCATTCATTTTTTTTTTCCTCCTAGGAATGCGCGCCATGATGTCAGTGCGAAATATACAACAGAGGGACTGTCACAATTAATTACCAGAGGCCGGGAGGAAAAGGCAGTCGGCCCGTGTGGCCACGACTTGGTGAAAAACTCTGCTCGTAAACAAGCCGGCCGTCCGTCGCCGGGCAAAGTTATTTACAGGACAGCCGACGGTCAAAAAAGGAGCGTCCTGAAAAATCGGCCTAAAGTCACACATTCTTCTCCATTACAAGTTCAAACACTCTGCGTCGACCTCAGAACTCAACAGAACTTAATCAAAAGGTGTTTACTGCAGCACTGAATCATGTCGGGTATCTGTTGGACACAATGTTTTATATACCTCAAAACCCAATCTGTGATTATCATCAGATCAAATCCGTGTAATTACGGATTTACGGCTTTGTACTTTCAATTGGAAGAGCAAATCCCGCCTCGTGAGGACCCTCAGAGAGCGGCCCCGAAGGCAAACCAACACAAGACTAGTCAGAGCACAAGCCAAAACTTGCATTTCAAACATGTATCCCCACAAACACCAGGAAAAACCGCAGTGTTTTAATAATTTGCCTTTCGCAGGGCAAAACAATCAAGAACTTCCAGTTTGATTTGCGAGCAAACCTCCCATCAAGCACTGAACTACTATCTGACAAATACAAGTTTGTTTGGAAGTCTTTATTTACCTCATCAGAAAGCGCCTGTGTCATTACAAAGCAATTACAGTTATATTTGATCAATCCCAGCTTTTTTGTTTTTTGCTCAACATTCACCCATTTTTTCACCCATTCACCCACGATGACCCGCTGTAGTGTGAGGTGCAGAGGGACACTTCAGCTCATGGAGCAAGTTACATAGGAATTCAAAGTACCAACCTTTCGATTGAATGGGAAGGCGACCCCCCCCCCCCCCACACACACACACCCAGCCACCTCATCCGTCCCAGAATCCAACAGCACCCCTGATCATTCAATAAAATAAAACAGTTTATAAATGAGATTAACCTTTAGAAAATGCGGTGTAATTAAGCTGTGGTGAAAACTTTATTAACAGAGGTCTCACACACACTCGGCACACCCCTGCCTGCTGTGTTACACTGATAATGTGCGACGCCATAATGAATAACTTGGAAAAACTGATTTAACTGTGACTGCATGACAATTAATGACTGTAAAGACCAATTATCCACAACAGAAAAATACAAGCCAACGGGCGTTAAGTGTTTAATTCACCTCCGTGGTTCAATGAGGTACAATGGAAACGATAGCCTGATGTTTTACAGCGTGTTCTGTAAACTCTGATGCGTCTAATATACAGTTACAGAGCTCGTTACGTGACTTAAGTTTATCGTAACTGTGATCTAAAGTAGGCGGTACCATTTTGACTTCGTATTCGGGTTAAAATAGAATAAAAAGAGAGCCTCTGAATCTTAGCTTATGTCGTTCTTACACCGATTGCTTCAATCTTTCAAAATCAAGAGTACATCAAGGTCCGTTAGCTGCGTTAGCTGTAGCCTGCTCGGTCAGGCTAACAAACGGATTACATTTGAACGCAGCATTTTTTAGGAGGTTTAAACCTCCTAAATAAATCACCCGCTTGGGGAAACACTGCTCAAAATATAGCGTTTTAGCGACCGTGCTGGCACAAAACTTAACACAAAATGTCCCTTACATTTACACTCCTCTCTAATTTGGTGGTAATGTGTTTTTTACGGCTCGGTATGAACTCCCGGAGAAGGTAAATCACGGCCCCTCCGCTTCGGTTGAGGCCATCTACCGCTGCCTTCCTGCAGCTACATAACGGCCCACGGCAGGAGGAAAATAACCACCAAAGTGTTACCGAACACCGCAGCGTGTACGGGCACATCAGAGCCGCGCGAGGACTCGTGGTAAACTGTATTTTCCTCACGTATTTACCACGAAGCACGGCGTGTTATAAACGTATTTGGCTTCCAGCAGCAGTAACAGGCAGACGTTACTCAACTTTTTAACCCTTAAAGCAGTGACTGTGCACGGCCACTCACCCGAGGACCCCGGGGTTGTACTTCCTCGTCTTCCAGGGCGTCCATGAGCTTGTGAAATTGCCGTTGGTGCAGTTTGAAAGCAAGTAATTCATCCCATAAGTGCTCGCCTTGTTGTCACTTTTCCTCCGGCCCGGGTGGTGACTGTGTGTGTGGTTTACAGGTACGGAGGGGTGAACCTGGTGGCGCTTCACGCAGAGCTGCTGTAAATTGAAAGCCGTGTGCTCCTGGAGGTGTCGGTGGTGATGATGGTGATGGTGATGATGGTGGTGGTGGTGATACAGGTTGACATTATTCTCCATGCTGTCGCTCAGGTTGTAGAGCAGGTTGGCACCCCCGACGTTTTTGTTCACGTTCCCCGCGTCATTCCCACCCATAGTCCTCTCGAGTGAACAGCTGGAGGGGGAACTGTCCGTCCCGGGCTCCTGCGGCGAAGGGGGGGACGCGGGTCCCGTCTTCTGGGGCAGGCTCTTCCCCTCCGCGGGCTCGGCGGCGGCGGCCGCCGCGGCGAAGGAGCTGTGCACGATCACGTTGGCCAACGCGATCCCCAGCGAGGACATCGCGGCGCCGCTGATACTACTCCCGTGCGCGGTGCCGTTCGTGATGCCGTGATGGCTGCTGCCGTTCCTCAGGCTGCCAGGGACGCTGCCGTTGCTGCCGCAAACGCTCTTGCTCGATGCCACCGCGCTCGCCGCATTTTTCAGGACATCCAAGGCGGCGTAACTGACGCACTGGTTGTGGTTCTGATTGTGGAGCTGCTGAGCGGACAGCGTCCGTACTCCCTGAGAGGTCTCCCAGACGTGCATCCATAAGGCGTTCGCAGGTCCTTTCTGTTCGGGCTGAATCCAAGCCACCCTCGGATCCATTCAACTTCTCTCTCAGGCAACCCCCCCTCTACAAGTATCTAACTAGCACCAGCGAGCCCGTGGCGAGTCCGCGCCGCACCCTGGACCTCTCAAGACTCGCTACAGCGTCCGGGGTTACGAGAAGAAACGAGTTTGACCGTGAAACCGATTTCGGACCATTGGTAAAGTGGCCCCTTTACACCGCTAGCTGGGAAAAAAAATGCTAGCCGATTCCTACGGGAATTCAATATGGCGTATTCTCTTCAAATCCATGCGCATGCGTAGTGGTCGGGGTTTCTTTAAATGACTGCGCCCCCCCATCCGCCCACTCCTTCTTCGCTCCACAAGCCGAGCGGCGGATAAATTGCGCCGGACAAATATTTGAATTCCGTTTGATGAATATTTAATCGAACAACGATGAACACGACACAACACACACACCCCTCAAAAAAAATAAAAAATGTGGAGGACTCCGAGATTTGTGCTGTGAGACGTGCCGAACCGAGAGGTCCGTTCCCGGGCATCACCGGAGGATAGGTGGGTGGGTGCATAGGGGATCCCCCCTCCTCCCCACCATCAATCTGACAGCAGCTCCAAAGTGGAGAAATGATAGATGACTATGTCCACCGCAGGTTGCTTTCTTATGCTCCAAATGGTAATCAGATTGATTATAGATGGTTATTTATGTATATTCAAAGCTGTGGACAAGCGTTGTGGGTAATGTAGTCATGATCCATGTTTGTAGATACACACAAAATTTTAAAACATTCAGTGTAGACCTTAAAAAGGGGAGCAGAACAATGTAACACCTCAACCATGTAATTTCCATAACCATTATCCGGTGATGGAACTTTACTGTGCTATCGGCTGGCGTCCAAGCATGCCGCTGGGGGCCACAACCATAACCTCTGGCCCTTAAGATGCTGCTCACATACATGCCAACAGCAGAAGCCGCAGTCCACAGGGTAGCCCCCGACCCTCCGCACCACACACACACACGCGCACACACACGCACACACACACAAAGCATGGATGGAGTTTTCTGGCTTTTTCTATTTATTATTTCAGCTGCACAAGTGCACGCTGCAGCCCATGCATCCAAATGCTCCTTTTCAAGAGTGTAATTCACAGCAGGTGGCGTTGATCATATTCCAGACCCCGTGTGCCGCACAGGACCAGTAGCGGCCCCCCCCCCCACCCCTCTCCCCAACCACCACCACAAACCCATTAAGCTCTGCGATGGGAGCCGAGGCAAGGCTGCATGAGGCATAACCATCTCGGATGCAAGTAGGAAAAAATAAATAAATAAAGGGGAAGAGTGAGCAAGATGGTGCCTTGCATAATGCCCGCCCCCAACCTCTGCTACTCACGTGCAGCATGTGACACAGTCAAGGAAAACCCCCCAGAGCAAACTATGTGTCGGCGAGGATATGTAGCTCTCTGTGTAACACACTCCAGCGTACGCAGACGCGCGCGCACGCACATCTGCTCACTCCCACTGTACGCCCGTGGAAACGCGACCGCCTCCTCCTATCTGCCGCTAAGTCCCCCGCCGTATCAAACAGGCGGTTTGAGTGGCACGCCGCGCCGAACAGGTTATCTCCCGTCGCATCTCCAAAGGCTTCAGCCGGAGCCAAATGGCAGCGCCGCGTGCCAGTGTGTGAGTGCCGTTTCAAGGCTGGTTTGCCCCATTGTCAGCTTTTGTGGGATTACCACGTTGGCGAGGACTTGGACCATGGCTGACGGACGCCACGCACACGCACACACACACACACACACACACACACACACACACACACACACACACACACACACACACACACACGGAGGGATATAAACAGCCAGGGCTGGAGGAGTCAACAGCACGCTCACGGGTGTAACAGTAATAGCAGATAATAATAAGGAAGCAGGCGTTTGTCTGAGGCTGCATGTGGCTCGAATAGTAATGAGGCTGCAGCATGTTCCAGATACTTAACCCACATTAGTGGAAAGCTGCATTTACAATGTCAGCAGCTCTCTCCCATTTTCACACAGGGACACAGTGCCTGCGGTGTCTTGCCCCCACAGTGCGGTGAGATATGGTGTAATAAGGACGCGGTTGCGAGAGACACAGAAGAAAGACCATCTGGCTGCTGCAGCAGCAGCAGCAGCAGCAGCAGCAGCAGCAGCAGCAGCAGCAGCAGCAGCAGCAGCAGCAGCCTGCAGGTTCAAGACAGCAAGTGTGGGCCACTGACCTCCTCTACGCTGTATGCCGTCTATAACGTGGAGCTGCCGCTCACCCAGTGCTATGCCGCAAACCTTTTACGCCGTGTCTTAGTCGTTTTGCATTTGATTGGGTTTTTGATGACTCTTGAAAGTGATGGAAGACTTGCTCCGAACAGGGTTGATATTTCACAAGTGGTCTTAAAGTAGCTTCCAGACTGTCGAGTGATTAACTAGCACAGACTGTGTTTTATTGTGGCTTTTACAGCACCGGGATGGTTTCAGAGCGACGTGCCACGAAAGCTTCTCTCAAGTGTTTCATTGTTGTCGCGAGTGAAGCGTAGTGTTATTTTTCCTCCTGTATATTCAGATGGAATTAGATCAAGAACTTTATAAGAGCATGGTTATGTGCTGAAGGTAAATGGCAATTTTCAATTCCTGGATTCCACAAAAAATGTCACATCTTCACATTAATTACTGTTCACCTCTACACCTTTTCCAGCTCCTTAACCTCTTTTTCTCGTGATTCTTATGAAATAAGAAGTAAATGTGAAGATGCCACCTTGGTTACCTTCTACGGCTGCTCATTAACGGGGCTTATTCCGCTGCATCGCAGTTCCACTCGTGTAGCATCTGCAGCGACTGTACATATGAACGCGAGGGCCTTAGATGTTTTGCATATAAAGAGACGATCCGCCTCTGCCTGCCGGCGTATGAATTGTGCCCCACTAAAACGGACGGCTCGGTAAATATTGCCCGCGTAATATAGTGATGCAATTACAAGGAGCGTGGACGAAGGAGACGTTACACGGACCAAACAGCCCGGAAGCGAGCGCCGGCGACACCAGGAGCATGAAGGATGTCGCTTGGCGGAGCCTTCAGAGACAGACGCCCATCGTATGTCATCACCCTTTTATGAGGTGTTTCCATTATTTATTGATGACTCTGTGTGTAGAAGCGAAAAACACACACACATATATATATATATATATATATATATGTATATATATATATTTATAGCTCAGACTTACTAGTCATCATTAAAATTCATGATAATATGACCTTGTCACCTGGAAGTTGAAGAAAGGAGAAGAGCCAACCTTTCATTTTCTTACTGCTCTTGCTGTTTGTAGTTCGTAGCACCAGCGTTCAGTGATGTTGCCGCAAGAAACACTTTGGAATGCTTGAGCAAGTTCTTCAATCAGACAACGTAACTGTTGAGTATCAAAATACTTTATGAAACAAGTGTAAACTTTGAACAACTTGATGACTCCAAACAAACATTATCCAACCCACCTGCGCCCCCCCTGCCCCCACCCAGTCTTTTGGGTCAGGCCCCAGGGCAGTTTCAAGAGTACGACACATTTTACATGCATGTTGGAATAATTTTCAGAAATCAAGACCTGAATTCACTGTATGAATGAAGGCTGTTTATAATGTCTGTAAACACTTGTCAATACATTGTTTGGCTGGAATCAGCCCTTTATATATTTTCTTACTTATGTTCCGTGCTGCCTTCTTGGCTCAGTCTGCTTCAGGAAATACACTTGAATTTCAATAGGACTTTTATTAATTCCATCATCATCTTTCTTCTGCTTAAGTGCCGTGGGGCTGCTGGGGCCGATCCCAGCTGCAAGAGAGACGGACAGCCACACACATCTTGAGAAGCTTAGCCACTCATTGACCTTCAGCATGTTTTTTGGGACTGTGGGGTGGGGGGGGGAGCACCCGCATAAGGAGAACATGCAAACTCCAGGGAGAAAGCCCCCCCCCGGCTTGGACGGAGGACCTGCTCGCTGAGAGGCGAGTGCGCTCGACATTCACGAGACTGAAGCGGATCGTTCTACTGTCTCTACATTGTAACACAACACCAGCCGACTGAATGTAACAACACTTCTCTTTCGCACGCTGATGAAGTGTGGGCAGCCTTTCGCCGCCTCTTCCCGTCCTCCATCCTCCTCTCTCAGAGGCCACACACGGCAGTGATGTGCTCAGGCAAATCGCTCCTCTTCTCATTTCAGGCATGGCTGACTTATTGAAGGCTGGCGCCTGGATCTCTGTTGGATTTTTTTTTTTCCCCTGCAGCGCTCGAGCCGAGGGCGGGAGGGCGCCGCAGGCTCGGCGGGCCACGTACCGCTACCTTGAAGTAACGGACTACAGCCCTCTCCGTTGCCATGGCAAAAATAAACAACATTTACTGACATGGGTATTCGTAGATGATCACAGAAAGGAGTTACAACGAATTTTGTTGCACCAAAACATGTTCTTGACGATCGTTTGCTCGCTGGCGAAAGATCATCATGTTGGCAAGGGGTGGTGTGGAGCTGGGGGGGGGGGGGGGGGCAGGACAACTGGCCCCAAGCAGGAGTGGACATCACTGCTCGTCGACACGATGAAGATTCGGTGGAGACGAAACCTCCTTTATCTCCGTTTGTGTCCAACGGAGTGTTAGTGACTGGCTGAACGTTGGGACAAATGAGACGGGGATCGATTGCTTCTTCCTGGTTGCGCCGATGTCGAGTGGCCTCAGTCGCTCCACCGTCATCCGGAAGCTTCCGTACGGGGCCTTTTTCATCAGACGATGAGGTCAACCTGCAGTCTGACCTAATTGGAGGCGCCTCAGTCGAGCGTTTCATTCGAATATCTGAAGTCGTAAAAATTCGCAACAGATGCGTCCAGAGGATTCGGGGGGGAAGCTTTCAATGTCTGCTTTGCATTTCTGGGTTGATGCTCCATCTGCGAGCGTGCGCCGATCAGATGGGGGTCTTAAAAGAGTTTATTGCTTGTGCAGGGTTATAAATCCGGGCGTCTTCCTGCTAAGGTACACTGCATCCTCAGTGCCGCTTCCTCCGGCGGAGCGCTGAATAAAGCCTTTCTCCTGCGAACGCGACGCTGGCGGCGCGTTCGGCCGAGGTTCCCTTTGTGCTTTCACGGACGCTGCCAACCGGCGTAAATAGCGATAGTAAAAATGGTTCCGCGGCGGTGGCTGTTATTTGCCGCTCGCCGGCGGCTCCGGTGGGATCGTTTGCGATCATCAGTCTGTGTGCAGCGTGGAGAGAGGGGTGTCTTCGGAGCTTGTTTGGACATCGGAGCTTTTACTGGAATGTTCTGTTCGGGAGGGGGGGGGGCGCTGGGTAAAAAAGTACCGTTACCTTTCTGGAGCTTCTCGTCATAGCATTTCTACAAAAGAAAAGGGATCAGCGCCTTTCTGCTGTTGGGGTAGTCCTCAAATTTAGCGAGATACCATCTGAAAACAGAGGGGAGACACATTCTTCCATTAGCTTTTCCTTTGAAGGAAACTGTGCGGCAGGAAAACCCGTCTCG
>JASSRZ010000054.1:4958969-4983502 GCA_032164315.1 Malacoctenus gilli | reverse complement strand
CTGAAAACAGAGGGGAGACACATTCTTCCATTAGCTTTTCCTTTGAAGGAAACTGTGCGGCAGGAAAACCCGTCTCGAGTGTGTGTGTGTGTGTGTGTGTGTGTTATTATTCTTACTTGTGGTGGGCCACAGCCCTGCTGCTGAGGACCACTGCGGTAAAGATAGCAAAGGCTAAGCTGTGAACGGAGTGGCCGGCCAGAGCGAAGCCTGCCCACTCGGTGATCTCTCCCAGGAAGTTGGCACCTGACACGTATTCGAACGCGCCGCCTGTGGGTGGGAGACGCCGGGATTAGGACAGGTGGGCTCAGCCACACACACACACAGGCACACACAGACCGAGCTACAATTCAGTATCACGCTGACATTTCCGCTATCTGTAATTTGAAGAAAAGGACTCAAAGGGCATCCACAGCGCTCGCCTCTCACTACTTGACTCGAGGCCGCGCGCGCCGCCACGCCGCGGCCCGCTCTCGTGTGAGAAATGGCAGATTCTTGGCTGAAGGGATTCCAGACGTGCCTGGAAGTTGATTGGGAGCAACAAAAGCTCACGGCTTCCTCCCGCCTCGCCTTTTTTCTCCACTCCTGCTTTTCCTTCGGGGGGGGTGGGGGGTGGGGGGGGTGGTCTGGGACGGATTGTTTCAACAGGTTCAGCGCGAGTTCAGGCGCAAGGTGCTGTTGTTGCGGCTACGTTCCTCGCCGCGGGAGCCCGCTCCTCGCCGCGAGACCTGTTGCGATTGCTGATTCAGTTAGCGAATGGAAAGAAAAGGAAGGAGAGGGAGAGCGAGAGGGCGAGACGCCTTATGGTCTGCATTTGCCGAACGCGCAGCGTTATCCGCGCGCCGCCCTTCAGGCGCTTTGTCAAAAGGAATTTGGAGATGAGCCCGAATCTTGTTTACCCAACCCCTCCTTCTCCTTCTCCTCCTCCTCCTCCTCCTCGCACGTCACATCTCATAGGATACTCGTTTGTTTCCACGGAGTAAAAGGTCGGCGAAAAGGCGCGAGCGCTCATTCCGGCTTTGGTCTCGTCTGCTCGGCCCGGTTACGCTCGGTCCCTAACGAGCTGCTGGACGGAGCGCGGTACGTTCCCCGCGCGCCGCGCCGGCGTCACTCTTCGCCTCTGACCCAGAAAGAGTCAGCGGAGTGAACAAGACGCCCGTCTCTCCTCACGGATCGATCCGGGATGAGGACGAATCTCCACGGAACGCGAGGAAACAGCCATACATACGTCCTCCTGCATAACTATACGTTGTTTTTTTTGTGATAAATATACGGGCTGCTCCTTTAATTAGATGGTCAAACACATTGAAAAAGCCAAACCCAACAACTCCGCTGAAATTTCCGCTGTCTCATGTAAAAGAAGTCATAAAAAAAAAAAAAGAAAAACGAGTCAGGAACACCGCCGAGCGCCGTATTTAGAAAAAAAACACGCTGAATCGGTCGGCTGTTCACATGCACAGACTTGTAATGTACGGGATCGTCGCGGCCCGCCGTCCGACATGATTACTATCAACACAGTGCGGTGGGGGAAATGTCAGTGCCAGCGAAAGCAAATCCACACACACTACAAGTATTTATACACTAATGTCAGGGCTCGCGGAGGACGAGGCGGCGAGGAGAGGATCGCTCGTGACAACCTGTGATTGCGCTCACGCCGTGATCCCGTATAATCACGCCGCCGCGCGGGGAAAATTAGCATGCAGCGTGCGGAGGCCGCGGCGTTGGCCGTGGCGGTCTGATTACTGCTTTTATCGACTTTCTCCTCGCCAAACGGCGGTGGCGGGAAATAAGCGTGGAGACGCGAGACCGGGAGCCGGGAAGCGGCGTCATTACGGTTCAAGTCGGAACCGATCAAAGCAAAGAAGCTTTGCGTCAAAGAGGGAGGAATAAGACGGTGATCTATTGAAGAATTGTACACGTGACGCTGTGTGTGAACCTCGTATGACTCAGGAACACTCGTGACCGAAGAGTTTTTGATTGGTTCAAAACTCTGCCTGCATATCGTGCATTTTTTTTAAAAAAAAATGGGTTTTCAAACTGGCTCAGCCTTTACTGGAGATGCTGCCGTTATTGTGCTGAGAGGAACTACATGCAAGGGAAATCATTTAAGTAAAAAAATAAGTAAAATCTTGCTATCTTTACACAATTTCATTGAAATTTCTCCTTTTCATATTGATTATTTTTCTAAATTCTTGATTGTTTTTTAGGGAACATCCTGATGTTTTTGACAAAATCCTCCTTAAAATGTGTTTTCATTTTTCAGTCCCCACTTAAAAACTCCCGAAATGACCCTTTTCCCAGCTATGACTTCATTGGACGGCGGCCGTCTGGACTCACCGCGTCAACGCCTGGACGCTGATTTAACAAGGCTAAAAGCGCTTCGCTATCTGGTTTGCTTTGTTATCTTCACTCAAGGCGACAGCGACACAACGACCAGATGCTTTCGATATGACGTCCAAGCGTTTTAACTTTCGTGCTGCTCAAAAACTGGGATCGCTTTTTAAATCTTGGAAGTGAAAATACTCAGTACTTTTTAGGCTCTTTTCCATAGAAATGCTTGTCGACTGTGCCGGCTGTGCACATAGGTGGGCCGGCGTGACGGTGAGTCACTGTGCCGCGTTAGGTCACGCCGTCAACATCTGGGCCTTGGTTGCACGCAGCCTTCGGTGAACTGATACAACTTTCATGACCAGAGTCATCAGCAGCGAGATAAAGTGGGTCTCTGAAGAAGAGACAAAACAGTAAGACACTCAACACTCTTCCTCTGATATACAGCACGTTGAGCCACAGAAGTACTGCAGTAAAGGGGGCGCTGCTGACACGCGCATGGAGGAGTTGGGTCGCTCAGACCTCCAAGTGGAAACGATCTAATCTGGAACTGCTGCTGCCTAATCTCAGTTAGCCACAGAAATCGGCAGTATCGGCACTGGTGAGCGCATGAAGGACTGTTTGGGGTAAACTATCTGTAGAACGGTTGCACTTTCCTTCCCCTTGACGTGTTCGCTTCATATCATCCGTGTGAGAACAGTCTGACCGTTTGAGATGACCGCGGCCCGCATCGCTCCATGACTTTTCACCAAACTTCCAGTGAGCCACGAGATCGAGTAAGGAGACACCAACAGTTTTTAAACCGAGATCCAGTTGGCTTCAGTTGGCTAAATGCGCTTTTGATTTGCAGAACTTTGTCTTAACCCAACATAGTCTGACCAAGCATCTTCCGGTGACTCGTCTGAAGTTCTGCTGATTCAGGTTCTCAACAGGAGAACATGTTTAGTCAGAAAAATCCCCCCCCCCCACCCCCACCCCCCACACTTCCCCAGTAATGTCTTTCTTCTTCTCTCCAGTGCAAATCTGCCTAATGCGCCTTTGTGCCAGGCTGCACTGAGCCACATCTTCGATTGCATTTCAACCCTTTGCGAGTTGGCCGTCGCTTCACGTGTGATTCATTCCCAAAACTAATGGACGCCCACTCCGACTGAAGCTGAGACTTGGCACCGCCGCGATGCCTGTTCGCCTCGTTTCCAGCCGAGCGCTCCCGGTGCCCGCAGATGTGCAGCGAACGAGCCCTCACCTCTGGGGATCTTGTAACCCGTCTCTCCAGGTTTCCGGAGGTTCCTCAGGATGTGGTCGGAGTGCATGTTGACCAGCCAGCCGACCAGCCACAGAACGGCGCCTGGAGACGGAAACGAAACAAAAACAAACCCAAAAAGCCTCTTCAGCTTCGCAGACAAACCTCCCGACGGCGAGGCTCTGCCGTTCAAAGGCCTGACTGTCACCGCTCTATCATTTCTGCTCTCTGTACTCCTTCCAAAAGCAACAGGAGGAGATTGATGTGCTGCAACGATGGATTAGGCCGGCTCAGGGGTCCGTCCTGCCGCAGAGAGTCGACTTTATTTATCAAACTTTAGGGAAGATGTTTTTTTTTACTTTTTGAATGCCTACAAAGAACATCGAACAACTCTGAATGTTGAAAGGTAAAAAATAAACCAAGAAAGGCGGACACACAAATTGTATTAGATAGCAAAACAAGGGCTTTTTAGTGACAGACATCTTTATCTGGAATACTGCAAAAGGGGTCTTATTACACTTCTCTAAATGGGTTATATTTAGCAATATGTGTAAGTGCTGCCTGTCATGTCACCTTTTTAATTACAAAGGGAGCTGGATGAAGGTTTGAACCATCGAATGACCCAGATCACTGCCAGATTCCTCCTTTTCTGTTGTTTCGGGATCTCCAAATGAACGTGGGGATACGATTCTGTCCCAGTCAGACTTGCAGGTGTCCAGGACCTCTGAGTTGGAGCAGTGGTTCCATCCATCAGTGGGATGACCGCGCGCCTCTGACCCGCCGCCGTCGCTGACTTATGCCACAGTGACACGAGGCCAAGCAACATTTCGGGACGAGGTCAACACGCGCCACTCCAAACTTAGAGGCGTCGTTATGACTCGTCTGCACCCTACAAGCTGAGCTGATATTAGAGTAGAGTAGAGCAGCTGCTAAAGCAGCATTCGTTTACTGACTTTTAAAGCCGCATTTTCTATTTGATACATTGGAGGATAAGTCCACAGGTATTTGAACCATTTCACACGAAGAGTGCCATTCCTCAACTTTGTACATTCCTTTTTTGAGAGATAAAGATCAAGAGATAAACAACATGTTTTTGTCACAACACATAAGTTTGCTTTACGTGGACTTGAAGGAGTGATTAGAAGAGAGAACACAACCATAGGATGAGAGGTAAACAGCGCCGCGTGTTTATGCCAAATAAAGAGAGTCAGATCTCTATGGCAACTGCACGTGAAACGGACTCGACCTACCAACAATGAAGCAGGGCTGTGTCACCCAATTCGCTGGGTACTCGGCGTAATGGCTCAGGTATCTGATCTGCAGGTATCCATTATAGATGCAGAAGATGAAGGCCAGGGCGAAGGAGACGAAGGGTGTCGGCTTCCCTCCTCGGATTAAAAAGGGGTAAATAAGGGACCTGCGGCAGAAGAAGCATGTTAAGACTGCTTTTTTTTGGCTTTACAGAAGCTGTGTTGGTCATAAAACTGTTGGACAGCACTTCTTTCACACTTCTTGTGACTTCAGTTGTGTTGCATCACAACTGTTGTGTAAGAGTCACTCCCACTGACAGCTCAGTCCAGCATGCCTGACTCTGACACCAGATCAACATTGCGGGTCTCCCCCCACCCCAGTGAAAGTACCCACCTCTGCGTGTAGTGGCACATAAACATGGCAACGAGCAGCTGGTTGGCCAGCGCGGACGTTTTGGCACATGACGTCCAGAGCAGCAGGCAGAAGGGCACCAGGAAGGCGGGCAGCTCCTGGACGAACCAGGCGAACTTGGCGTTCACCGGGAAGCCGTATCTGCTGGTGGCGTAGCGGCCGTACGGGACGTTTTCCAGCTGCAGAGCCGCGAGGGTGCACACTGCCATGAGGAGCATGAAGTACGCCATGAGGTCCAAGGCGTAGCGCTCCTGCTGGGCGGAGGAGAACAGCCCGGAGAGGAGCGCGTCCATCGGGATGGAGAGCGAAGCGAGAGCCCGGGAGAGACGGAGAGAGGCGACAAAGTCACCGGCAGGAGGGAACGCAGCTCTCCGCTGGACTGGCTGACAGGCGGAGACTCGGAGCGCTGCAGGTAGCCTCCGACGGCTCCGACCAATCACAGCTCTTCGAACGTATATGGCTCGGTCCGGGCCAACCAATCTAAACGCTCCATACTGTACTCAAGTAAATCAATGATGTGTAGTAGCTGATCTACAGTAAATACAGTAAATCGCCCCCTTTTTTTAATCGTTTAATTGTTTTTCATCATTGTACTTATATTTTAGGTGAATACATGAGCCATTTACAAAGATTTATTTATCCAAACCGTACACAGGCAAACTTTTTCTTTGCTTTAGTTGTTCAGTTGTTCTCCATAATATTAATAATTAAATTAATGTGTGGCCAAATTACAGAAACAACTCGTGGTGTCTTGTTCTTAACAATTGATATAGATTCGCACAGTTCATGGTTGTATTAGGCATAAAACATTCGTGAGATCACTAAAAGTATCTTTATTTTTAACTGGAGACGCACAGGTCCGATTTATGTTCCGGCAGCAGCTGTGGCCACCTTGCTGGGGTCCTGATTCACGTGCGTCAGAGGCAACACGTTCCAGGGGAAACACAGCGGAGCAGAGCGGATTCTCACCGTCTGTGTTTCTGCGCTTTAACCGAGTCGCAGGCTCTTCCCAGCGCTTCCAGCCGCCACGTCCCTCCGCAGACTCTTCACCAGGGTGGTCTGCAGCTCCAACATGGGGAAGAGAAGCAGGCAGAGGCAGAAGAACCAGCATGGGGACCGGGACCACAGAGACAACGCTGTAAGGCGCAACGCCGAACCTGGCGACTGCCAGGGGCTCACTCAGAACACACATATGACATGTTCTTCTGCATTTTATAGATACGAAGTCACCACACGTTTTTCAGGTCTGCTAGCTTGAGTTTCACCGTGTGAAATGAGGCTGTTGGGAGTCGTTTGCAACTAAATTCAGCTGTCTGAAGCCATGTGTGCGCTATGGAACAGTGTTGGACAAGTTCTTGCTTAATCTGTGATTGCTAAAGTTTAGTCTTCCTCTCAGTTGTTCTACATGTGACTGATCAGAAAAACTGTCTTCTCCAAAAATCAATCAAACGTACAAGTTCTTTAACTTTGGACCTCAAACTTGATCATGTGAGGTTGCCAGATTTTCCTCTCCACGTTGGTTTTCCAGTGCTGTATGTGGGAATTAGAAAGGGATCTCTTTTGTTGACCTAACGTCCGTGCATCCCAAGGGGTGGGGAGCCGGCTACGCCGACATCGTCAAAGAGAACAAGCTGTTTGAGCACTACTACAAGGAGCAGGGCCTGGTGCCCGAGGGAGAGTTCGAAGAGTTCATGGAGGCGATGAGGGAGCCGCTGCCGGCCACCATCCGCATCACCGGATACAAGAGGTGAGCCATTTCGGTTTGTAAGAGAGTTGACGCTGCTTTGTAAGACTGGATCACTGGAGCGTCTCTCGTTCTTACCTCCAGCCATGCCAAGGAGATCCTCCACTGTCTGAAGGGGAAGTACTTCAAAGACATCCAGGAGCTGGAGATCGATGGCCAGAAGATCGAAGCCCCTCAGCCGCTCAGCTGGTACTCTACATCGTTTGGTTCTGTCCAAAGCTGAAGAAATGTAATAACCAAAACCACAAACTCAGCATCCGACCGCGGGTTCACCCTCCTCAGGTATCCCGACGAGCAGGCGTGGCACACCAACATGAGCAGGAAGATCATCAGGAAGTCGCCGCTGCTGGAGAAGTTCCATCAGTTTTTGGTCAGCGAGACGGAGTCGGTAAGGAAGGAGCGCTTGCGCTCTGCTTTTAAAGACAATGTTTGAAAGAGTGTTTTGAAAGCCTTTGAGCGCAACACGCGTTTTTTAATACGTTTGTGCTTTCAGGGGAACATCAGTCGGCAAGAAGCTGTCAGCATGATCCCTCCTCTGCTCATGAAGATCGAGTCCCACCATAAGGTGAGCAGCGCTCGAATCGACCGTTATAATGCTTGAATTGAACTTGAATCATCCAGTATGCTGACACACATTTCTGTGCAGATCCTGGACATGTGTGCGGCTCCGGGATCCAAAACAGCCCAGCTGATCGAGATGCTGCACGCTGACATGGACGTGCCGTTTCCTGGTGAGAGGGTGACACTGAACTATAGAGCGAATGATCAGCTTAGAGCTTTGTTAACCTCTCAGTTGAGAAGTCTCCTGTGCACCAGCACTGTCCCATATTGCGCCACGTCGCTTTTCAGAGGGCTTCGTCATCGCCAACGATGTGGACAACAAGCGCTGCTACTTGCTGGTGCACCAGGCCAAGCGCCTCAACAGCCCCTGCATCATGGTGATCAACCACGACGCCTCCTGCATCCCCACGCTCAACATCGACTCGCTGGGGAAGAAGGACATCCTCTTCTACGATCGCATCCTGTGTGACGTGCCCTGCAGGTCAGCGCGCCGGGGGTCCGGTCGTGGCGTCCGGGAGGGGTTTAGGTTTCGGACGCTGCTGAAGAAGAAGGAAAAAAATAGGGCCGATGAGCTTTGGCAGCGCGTGTGGGCGTTTGGCTGGGCAGGAGATTTGGGCGACAGACGGAGACGAGGCTTGGCCCCCGCCTGGGAGTCCGCAGCAGCCTCCTTCAGCTCCCCGCACAGCAGCGCAACATGCATCCACATCCCCTCCAAAGTCTCGCATCGTTTTGTGGGCGACGCAGAAGTGCATTAGTTTGCAAATCCTGCCCGACTTTGGCCAGCATCCGTGCTGAAGCTGGGAGAGTTCTGCCAAACACAACATGGGGAGGGGGAGTGGGGGGAGGGGCTTTAATGAAGACAGAGGGAGGCAGGCAGGCAGAAGTGAAGTGATGTGAGTCGTCAGCTGAAGCCCAGAAACTGGACACGAAGTGTTTCACCCACTTTTTTGGGGGGGTCGGAGGAAAAAAAAACTGCGAACTCTCGTGGCTTCGATGCTCCGCGTCACTCAAGGGTTCAAAGTCTGACCGGCGCCGCTGTCTGCTTTGTGTCCCACAGCGGGGACGGCACCATGAGGAAGAACATCGACGTGTGGAAGAAGTGGACCACCAGCAACAGCCTGCACCTCCACGGGTGAGAGGGTGAAAGACAAAAAAAAGGGGGGGGGGGTGGGCTGAATTTTTGCGACATGGCAGAATTTTCTAGACTTGAGAAGCGACTGGAGGATGTGACTTTGCGATTCATCATGAAAGGCGGCAGCGTCACAGTGTGTTTGCGTTGTCTGCGCCAGGCTGCAGCTGCGTATCGCCGTGCGTGGCGTCGAGCAGCTGGCGGTGGGAGGGAGGATGGTCTACTCCACCTGCTCCCTCAACCCCATAGAGGACGAAGCTGTCATCGCCTCACTGCTGGAGAAGAGCGAAGGTAAGAAAACAAGGAAACACTCGCAGCGGCGAAAAGACGTAGTTCAGAAACGTTTCTTAGCTCCTTTCATCCCTATTTTATCCAGTCTGTTTTATCACTATGACGACCGATGAGTCCCCCTCTGTTCCCCTCACCAGGAGCGCTGGAGCTGGCCGACAGTTCGGCAGACCTGCCGGGCCTGAGGTGGATGCCGGGCGTCTCTTCCTGGAAGGTGCCGCAAGCTCCCGCCTTTCGCATTTGACAGACAGCGAGGGGGTTTTCAGGCCCCGTGCCCTGACTCCAGTTTTGTGCCCTTGCGTCCGCAGCTGATGACCAAAGAGGGCCAGTGGTACTCGGACTGGTCCGAGGTTCCCAGCAGCCGTCACACGCAGATCCGGCCCACCATGTTCCCGCCGAAAGACCAGGAGAAGCTGGCAGGGATGCATCTGGAGAGATGGTACGTGTGGAAGCGCATTGTCGTTATGTCCGATGAGCCTTCGGGTCACATGTACACTGTAAAAGTACCGATTTTCCGTTTCTATTGATGCCAAATTCTCCTGCATAGGGAAGCGCTTCCATCTTCTCAGCTTTTGTATGACTGAGCTTTGCACACGTTCACTTGCACACACGCTGCACACCTGCAGGCGCAGACAATAGCAGATGATGTCATTTCTGCTGGTCAGCATCAACATTGGTGCCCCCTGTTGGTGGACGTTGATGCCAGCAGGGGGTGCTGTTGTGCTACGGTGTTAAAGAAGCGCCTAATGAATGTCTTAGGAAAAAAAGAAGGTCCTTGTTGATTTTCACAGTAGGTGGCATCCTTTTGTTCAGAGCACTGATAGAAATATACGCGTGTGCCTGCGTGTGTTTTCATGACAGTATGAGGATCCTGCCTCATCACCAGAACACGGGAGGTTTCTTCGTGGCGGTGTTGGTGAAGAAAGGCCCGATGCCGTGGAACAAAAGATACCCGAAGGTAAAGATGCTTTAGGCTGAAGTGGCAAATGGAGCGTAAGTGTCTCATGTGGGCACGAGTGCGTTTCCTCAGAAGGAAGATCCCCCCCCCCTCCTCTCTCGTTCACCTGTGTAGTGTCACTGACTACAGCTGGGCCCCCCCCCCTCCCACCCTCGCTTCTCTGCTCATCCAACCCCCCTCCTTCCTTTCATCTCCAGCTGAGGAAAGACATCTCGGTGAGCTCAGCGGGGCAGACCGAAGGCTCCCCGGCGGCCCCGTCCCCAGCAGACCCCGCCCGCCTCGCCCCCCTCCCAGACGGCTCCCCGGAGGAGGCCGAAGGAGGCTGCCCAGAGGGGAAAGTCGATGCAGAGATGGAGAAGGAGGCCGCGGCTCAGGAGGCTGGTGCCAAACAAGACGGGGTGTGTGGGTGAGTCATGCCGCTCCGCTGAGCTTCAAAACAAAGGAAAAACTGTCGGCTCTCGAGCCGCGATCAACAAATAAATGAAGAAAAACAAAGGTTTGCTTCATCAGCGTCGGCAGTGGGGAAAAAAAAAAGTTTTTTCCAACTAAGTCCCCGCCTCGTTTCTTCTCAATTATTAAAATTAACAAAAAACTTCAAAATAAAACACAATATTGACAATGGGATTTGAGATTTTACTTTGAAATTTTTTGTTAGTTGGACTTGCAGTCGGATGGATTCCACATTGATACGCGTGTTTTCTCTCAGACCTCCTGCCCCCAAGAAGATGAGGCTGTTTGGGTACAAAGAAGACCCTTTTGTGTTCCTGACAGAGGACGATCCCGTCTTCACCACCATCCAGTAAGCGTCTCGCAGTGTGCAGAAGAATGTCTTCAGTCTCTCTGGAGTACCAAATCCTCACCTCGGGTTTTTCCCTCTCCCTTCCTTCCAGATCCTTCTACGACCTGTCGCCCGACTTCCCCAAGCTCAACGTTCTGACCCGGACCCACGAGGGCAAGAAGAGACACCTGTACATGGTGTCCAAGGAGCTCCGCAACGTGCTGCTCAACAACAGCGAGCGCATCAAGGTGCGTGGGTGGGGGGGACGTCGTTTGCGTCGGACAAAAATAGAAGCGGCACATCCGTGATCTATACTTGGAGACGACGGAGACAGCCCGTGTCTGCTGGAGAGTGCGTTCTGTTTGGATGAGCGCTCATATATTGGTGTGTTTTTGGAGTCTTTCCATGTATGTGAAGGGAAGCAGCGGACGGGTTTGGTTTCCGTCTGTCCCTCCACCTGCACAGGTGGTGCTGTGTGAGCGCTGGATTGGTCTCCACTTCCTCTCACAGTCTTCTTACTTCCTGACTATTAAAACACAGCCGCTGCACTTTAATGCTCTACTATGAAGCTCTGGAATCAAGCCTTTTCGTACTGCTAAGAGATGCATGTCAAGAGACTTTATTATCGATTGCCTTTGCTTGATAGCCTGGTGTTAAATTACGACGCAAATCTGCTTCATTTCCCTCCAGGTTACAACAATACAGCATGCATATTTATCACAAACGTGTGGTCGGGTTTTAGGATGCAAATCACTGCCGATTGCTTCCACTCCTGCTGGGACACCAGAGACCGACTGCACGGTGCTCCAATATCGTGTAAAGTAGCTGCCTCCAGCTAAAGAGTTTAGTGTAATCACAGAAAACATCGGCCGTGTTTCTAGCAGGAACACCACCAGTCACTGGTTGGATTGGAAAAGACCACTCGGTGTAAGTTATGGGGGTCTTAGTCACCAGCAACCGAATGTAGTTTATTGTTTTCAATTGTGAGTGGTCACTATTAATAGGTTGACTATTACTCTTAAAGAAAGCAGAATGCAATGATTTTAAAGCGTAATGAGCCTGTGGAAAATTCTTATTCTTATGAAACAAGCACCGAAATAGATTTTAGTCTTCGATTCACAATCACGAAATAGATTTTCGAGGTCAAAAGGTCACAGTGACCCCAAGTTGGTCGCAGTTTTGTCAAATGAATCGATCAAATCGGAGAAGAACTTCTCGAATCTGTTGCTCTCGGGTGAATTTCTTTTAGAAGCGAGTTGAACTTCAACCACTTCAGAATTCAGCCTCAAATTCTGACTCAACTTAAAGTTCAAGACAACTTAATACTGACTCGATTCGTTCCCGAGCTATTCAGGCCGACGAGTCGCGCGGTGAGCTGGTTTCGTCAGCTCACGGCTCTATTTCAATGCCGGAACAATAGGAACTCGGCGAGCGACTTGTTAGTCTTCTGATTGATCGCGCGCGTGCTCGGGTGGTGCAGGCGGCTGGTAACCGTGCGTTTGTTTCCCAGGTCATTAACACGGGGGTGAAGGTGTGGTCACGCAACAGCGACGGCGAGGAGTTCGGCTGTGCCTTCAGGCTGGCTCAGGAGGTAAGAGAACAACAACAACAACAACAACGACGTCCACGCTGCCGTTTTCAGACAGCCCCGCTTGATCCTGGTAGATTAATCGCCGCAGTAAGAATAATGTTCGGCTAAGCCTCTTGTTCCCGCTCGGCCTTATTAATTGAAAACTTTGCGGTTGTAAAATACTTCCCCGATTCCTCGCTGCACATTTTCACACGGCGCTCCTAATCCTTCTTCTCGGATGCAAATGAACCTCGGGGCCCTCGAACGACGGCGAGAAGAATACTAAGCTCGTTTAACTCGTCCAAACGAAAAACCGTTTCCACTCTCAGGTCGGCGCGCGAGACGAGATCTCACTGCTGTGGCCGCCGCGAAAGCAAACGAGCCCCGCGGAAGAGGCTCAGAGGGCAGGACTCGGTCTAATAAACTGCTAATGAATTGACTTGGCGGACACGGTGTAACTGTTTAGAGCGGCGACGCATCAGTGTGTTTGTTTGCGGCCTCTCCTCGCAGGGGATCTACACCCTCCAGCCGTACATCCGCTCCAGGATCATCCGGGTGAGCGTGGCCGACATCAAGGTGCTGCTGACGCAGGAGAACCCCTTCCTCAGCAAGCTGGAGGACGACGCTCACGCCCAGGCCAAGAAAATGGGTGTGTACCCTTTTGAAATCCCCCCCCCCCAACCAAGTGGAGCTGGGTAGTTGAAGTTCCGAAACAAGCGAGAGCGAAGGGGAACCGGGCGGCTTTGGGGAAGCGGCAGATTAGAGGACCGGGAGGTTCCCGGCTTCACTGGCCACGAAATGTAAAAGGGGGGGAAGTTTCTGCTTTGACTTCCCTGACAAAACGCCGGCCCTTGAGCAAGGCGCTGACCCAAAAAAGCTGCACAAAGAGGAGCCGCACAGTCGCGGCTAAAGAGGAGTCGTCACATTGGATAATGCTCCTAATCTGTGTCGTCCTGCAGCGTTTGCGTGCTCTGTTTGTTTATCGTATCACGCCGTTGTCTCCTCAGGAATGGGCAGCATCGTTCTCAAGTACATTCCCAACGCAAAGTAAGTCGTCTCGCCACCTCATGGGCACCGGTCCGTGTACCGCTCAGTTCCGACACCCACCTCTCTCCTCTGCCCCCCTCCGCAGTCGCCCGGAGGAGCCGCAGTGTCCCATCCAGCTCTGCGGCTGGAGGGGGAAGACGTCCATCCGAGCCTTCGTCCCCCGCAACGAGAGGTTCCATTACCTGCGAATGCTGGGCGTGGAGGTCTTCAGGGACAAGCAGGGCCAGGGGCAAAAGGGGAGGGAGGCAGGGAGAAAGGAAGGGGAGGAGCCGGGGGAGGAGGGCGCGGCGTCGGAGAACGAGGCCGAGCTGGAGAACGGCGGCAAAAACGGCGCCGAGTCCAAGACGGACGGCTGCAGCAAAGAGACGAGTGGCTGAGGCGGGACGGGACGAGACGACGGAGAGAGAGACAGAGGACGACGGACTGATGAGTCCCAGAGCTGCCCCCCCTCCTGGTCCAGGAAGCAGGCTCACACGGCAGACAAGGGCGATGTGCCTCAGCGGGTCTCACTGTTTGTCCCACTGCAGAGGGACCCCCTACCTCCCCTCCCCCCCCACCCACACACACGACCCCCCCCCCCCCTTTTGGGGATTTCTTTGGAGAGTTTGCTTTTTTAGTGAAATGGCTTATCTTATTTCATGACACTGTTTTTTTCATGTTTTAACAAGAGTTGTACCCCGCTGATAAAGTGGCATCCAAATCCCTTTGAGTTGTTCACGTTTGGAGGTTTTAGAGGAGCTGCCGTCTCATTTTCTACACCTGTAATGAATCCGAGATGTTGAGTTGATTAAAAGCGTGAAAGTGTTTCGTGCGTCAGCTGATCTCACCTAAGTCTGCGGTTAATCATGTGAAAGGTTCGTGATGAAGGTGATTTATTGGAACCCCCCCCCCCCCCCAACACGCATGATTGGGACATGGTGGGAGCGCTCAGCGCGGCTGCTTTCGCAGCGGAGCAGAGACGGCCGTCTCTTCCTCCTGTTTATCACCGAGTCCAGCTGCCATGACAACAGCCGTCATGACAACCGGCCCCCTCACCTCTCTCCCTCTCTCCCTCTCTCTCTCTCTCTCTGGTGACGGGAAGAGGACAGAGGGACCACAGAGAGCATCCTGCGCTCATCCCGCACCCCCACCTTCCTCCTTCCTTGCCGCTCCTCTTCATCCTTTTGTTTTTATCTGATTTGACCTGTGACCTCTGAAGAGCTCGTCAGCCTGCATTAACATTCAGAGGTGCAGCTGTCACATCAGCTTCTACCACAGCGAGCCTGAAACGATGAGGCCTTTATAGCTGCGTTCTAGTCGCATGTCTTCACTTTTCCTTTCAACACTTAGGGAACTGATAAGGGTTACAATTACAACAGTTCCAATAGGAGAGAACGGTTGTAGAGCTGCTGTCTTTCACCCGCTGTTGTGTCCTTAGGTAAAGATTCGCTTCGATTCGGGGGTCGATTTTAGGGTTTTTTCCGGGCTGAATTGGGGAGAGCTGCGGAGGATGGAAGGAGCTGGGAATGATTGGTAAAGAAAGAGCCTTGGGAGGATGAGGAGGGATGAGTGGATGGAGGAAGGCTGGTGATGAATGAACTGAATCGGGCAGATAGGCGAAAGGTTTGGCGATAAGGCGGAAGTTGTGACTGAGTCCCAGGCCGGAGTGTGAACGTGGACTCCTCAGTTAAAGCCCCCCCTTTGTGCGGGTGGAGGCCAGCGAGCCCGTGTGCGTGCATTGGTTGGCCAGCATGAGATATTGCCTCCTGCCTTTGAGCCTGGACTTTCACTGCCAACCCACCGATGCTCATCGTGACATCAGCGCCGCTCGAGGACGCTGTGTGTTCACTCTATTCGCTCCTTCGGTGTCCTCCACACCACCTCCAACACCCCCCCCCACACCTTTTTAACTCCGTTGTTATACCTCCGTCCGTCCGCGACTCCATTCGTGCCGCTCGCTCCCTCCTTCCATTTTGATTATCTCTCTCCCTGGAAGAGCTCTCTGAAAGCACTCGCGTCCTCCCAAAGCTCAGACTCTCAGATGTTCCCAAACTGTCATCTCAATTTAAGCCGCTGCTCTTAGTCCTCCCTCGGCACACCAATGTTATTGGAGCGCTGTTTGTCTGAAAACACTGAGATCTTGTACCCAGCCTCCACCTTTCACCTCACGGCCATTCGTCCACCAATCGGAGTCGTTCTTTTCGTTGTCCAACGTGTCATCGCGGGGAGCTGGGGCGGGGGGAGAGGGGTTGTCTTTCCAGATTTCACGCAGTGGAACATTTTACCACGCGGGACACCACGACAGGTCATTACATCATTTGGCAGCGATTACATCACCGGTGACTTTCCACCTCGCTGGACGTTTGTGGCAGCCGCGACGCGCAGGCGTCCTCCGTTCACCTGCGAAGCGGCGGCGGCCCCAGCGCCGACACGCCCGCCGCCGGAGGTCTGGAAGTGCTCCCTCGGTGCCGCTGCGTCCCTTCTTAGCCCCCCCCCCCCCCCCCCTCTACATCCACATCATCCCGCCCCTCTCCAATCTGATGCTCTCTCATGCTTCATGCCCTCTAGTGCTCAGCCTTGTGGACATGCATATATGTTTGGAATTATATAATCAAGCTGTTACGCAACACCAAAAGAGAGCGAGGGAGGCGATTTCACACGCGCGCGCGCGCGCACACACACACACACACTGGGGAGAGAGAGGAGGGAGGGGGTGGTGCTTTGCGTGCGTGTATGCGTGCGTGCATGTGTGTTGGGGAATCTAGTGTTTCATGTTTGGATTAAACCAAATCCCACTCAGACACACACACACATGCACACGCACAACTGCTCGCCCTTTAAAAATCCGCTGGTAAATCTCCGGTTATGGCTGTTGGCTCCGTCTGATAGTGCTATTGTGCAAAGCCAGTGTGTGTTTTGTGTCCGTGTGTGCACGTGGGGCCTGAAAATACAGCGATCTTAAAGGCAGCATCCCTCCCTCCCTCCCTCCCACTCGGCACATGCACGCTGCTCAGAGCCGGTCCTGGCTGATTTTCGCTCCCATGTTCTGCAGTGTATGACGCTGCAGCTTTCGCAGGCTTTAATCCCTTTTTATTCCCCCCCCCTCCCCTCCCCTCCCCCTCGCTCATCCTGTGGCCCTGACTTGTGCTGAACGCGCGTGCACGTGTGCGTGCACATCGATGCTGAAAAGGGCCCTCTCCAAGGACTGGATTTGGGGGTTTTAAAGCTGATTTCACCTGAATATGCTCATGAAACCCACTCGCACAGGTTACGGACCCCAAATAGGGGTTTATAGAAACACTTTAACCCAAGAGAGGTGGGATTTGTTTTGATGTGTTTGTTTTTTTGTTGGTTTTTTTTACAAGCAAGGGACTTGTGCTTTTGTTCTTTTTTGCTTGTCGCTGAGAAAACAACAAGACAGAGAGAAGAGAGCATAAAATATGCAAGCAAACTGTGGTGTCGCCTGACCGTGAGCGTTTGCTTTCAACTGAGAGAGATCAAGAAACTTTGTCCACCCTGTGGGCAGCGATCGGCCAGAACAGTACGACAGGTGACGGGAGTGACGAGGAATAGCTCTGACATAATATCCGTCAGCGGGTGGGATCTGTCGGACGTGGGGGGAACGTTTGGCACCCTTCAGAGGTGTTTCCCTGCTCTGCAGCGGCCAGACGGGGTCATCGGCAGCTCAGGTTGAGGCGACGCGGAGGGGGGAGTTGAACAATGTTCGTTTTGCGTGCACCACCCACTCTGTGCTGCCGCAAAGCTGGGTGGCTATCGGCAAAGTTTCCCTTCGAGAGGCGCTCCGCAGCCCCTCTTCAAGCTTTTCTGTAATCAGCAGCCGAACAGCTCCCGCATCCCTCTCGCGTATCACACCAAAGACCGAAAGACAAGGTCAAACAGCGCCTGATTCATCCCATATTCAAATCTTTTTAAAAAGATTGTAATGCTTCATGTGTTTAAATCATAGTTAAATCAGTATTAAAAAAAAAGGGTTTCAGGTTTATAAAAGCTCAACAACGCTTTCATATCGGTCAGACGCCCGATCGCTCGGGGGTCATTGATTGCAAACTGCGCCCTGTTGCCGCCTGTCACGGTGACTGAAGTGCTGCGAGGGCCAGAGATTTATTCTTGGGAGCGGCGCAGGCGATCGGGTGCTATGTCACCGTGACAGTTTGGGGTTAGTCTTACCTGCCTGCGCCTCTGGTGCGCTGCCTTTCTCCACCAACCCCTCTGTTTATATCCACCCCCAGTCCTCCGTGACCAGGTGCTGGGTTTTTTTTTTTCGGGGGGGTTCTCTGCTTTTATAATGATCATTATCTGGTTCATGACTTCTCATAAAGACTGAAGACGCCCGTCTCTCTGCTGAACTCTATAAGATCCGAGAAGTCGAACACTGGTGAAAAAATACTCAATCTCATCAGCATAAAAGCGGAAGCCTTCAAAATAAAAGCAGTTTTTTATATTGCTCCATATTTTAGACATTGCGGATTGCCAGTCCTCAGGATTATCAGACTTACCAGCCTGCGATGCCCCCCCCGATCCCCCTGTCTTAACCTCGGCTGTCCTGCACTTCCAGGGTGGCGGCTCCCACCTTCAACAAGTGCAGTCCCATCACGGGGCCTCCGGAAGGCTTTTACCCTCACTATAAAAACCCTTTAAGAATGCATGAAACACTCCGGATCGCGTCCGTACGAGAAGAGCAGCGGCTGAAGGAGAGAAGGGAGGAGAGTGTTCCCGTTGACGTCGGTGGAGGCGGTTTGTTGACGCCGCCTGATCGAGACTTCGTGGGATTACTTAAGCAAAGTGCACGCAGAAAAAAACCCAACACATTTCTATTAAAACAAAGCGCCTCCAAATGACAAAAGATCAGCTTGTCGGGTTTCGATTTTAAAAGCAGCACACCTCTGCACTTTATGTGGCGAATCGGCTTCCTTCTAATGCAGCCTGATATCAGCCTTCTCCTCTTCAGGCCTTCTCAATAAAACGTTTCTGCATCTCTTCTGTACGAAGCACAGCGGACCCTCACCGCAGGCTCACAGGCACAGTTCAAACGTGCTTGTTTGTGTCACAGATTCGGATCCCCCAAAAGCTGAGGTTGTTATCAGCGTTCAAAACAGGCTCTAATGAAGCAGCGCCCGGTCGCGGTGTCTTTCCTTTGTTCAAGTTTTTTTTTTTTCACCAGCTGAGTTTCAGCACCTCCCGGAAGCCGCAGGTGTGACGGAGCGAGCCGGCAAACGAGTGTTAGCGCACTCAGATAAGACTGAGGGAGATAACGTGTATCCGAATTGTTCACCCAAAACTGGTTCAAAAGTTCCCAAAAGTTCAGATCCCAGCAGGATCTGGAGCGCCCCTCGCTGCCCTCCATAATCACCTTCTTCTTCACCGGTGGACTACAGAGAAGTGTGACTTCATCTCTGAACGCTGAAGCTCTGAAACCCAACGAAAAAAAGTCATGTTTAACCATCTGACTGCTCGCGAACAGCTGCTTAAATCGCCTCCTTTCAATCAAGGCCGGCGCGCCCGTTGTTTCTGGTCAGTGTCAAGCAGGAGGCTTAACCAGGAGAATAAACGCCGCCGCTGCGTTGAGGATGGAGGAGGCAGTAGAGGAAGTGGGGAAGGGACAGGATGTGCGAGGAGGGGGGGGAGTGTGTGTGTGTGGGGGGGTGATGGACACGAGATGATGGGGTGAAGGGAGAGCGGTCCTGGCGAGGTGCAGGCTGAGCGTAAGCGGGGGAGATGGATGAGGTTGACGAGGACAGCAACTGAGTGAGAGTTGGAGTTGGAGGCAGGGTTGTGGGGCGGGGGGGGTGAATAGTGGGTACAAGGCTTTATTTAGTGCATGCCTGCAGGTGTTGCCTAGTAACAGAGAGGAAACAGATCGAGGGAAGAGAGCTGGAGAGCACATCTCCCTTTATCTCCTCCGCTCTTTCTCTTTCTGCTCCTGGCCTTCGCCTCTTCCAAAAATCCCGACACACATAAACAAAGGGAGACACGCACACACACACACACACACACGGATACACACACTCACACACACACTCCCGCTCCCTCTGCCTTTCTCTCTCAGACTCTTGTCACACAGCAAAAGCTTCGTCCCTCATTAGCAGTCAGGGTGGCTGCTGTCCTCCTGTCAGGATGAAGACGAGGAAAGGAGGGCAGGGAGAGGCGGGAAGGAGAGATGAATTAAGGAGGAGAAGCAGACAGACGAGAGAAAACGCAGCGAAATCCTTCTGTTCGAAAACACACACGCTCACACGCACTCACGCACTCGCACGCACGCACGCACACACGAGACGTAGACATTCGCCAAGGTTGTTGCCATAGCATTTGTTGCTGCGTTCCACTTTCTCATCATCTGGCTCTGTGAAAGTGGGCTTCAGACGGGCTCTCCGCAGTTCAAACACAGTCGCCGCACAGCCAACACACACACACACATAGCACCGCGGCGGCGGCGGCTAATGAGTCCCTCTTCGTTTGCTCCGGCTCGCGCGAGGGGGCTTTTATGAGATGGGTGAGGAAGGGGGCTCGATAAACGGCCCGGCGTGCAGCTGCGTCCCGCGCCCAATCTCGGCCCCTTCGCCTCATTGATCGGGGTGAGATTGAGGGCAGCCCAGGTGGGAGTGTGTGCTAGTGTGCGTGTGTGTTTGTGTGTGTGCGTGTGTGTGTGTAATCGACCCAGTTACCAGCAGGCTCGGTTCAGAAAAAATAAAAACATACACGCAAAGAAACAACAAAGGTAGAAAGTGGACGGTGAGAAGCGAGTGGGATCCAAGGACACCAAGTCCAGAAACGTCTTTCGCAGTTCAGCCAGCAGACGCTCCTCCGTCCACTCTCGCAAACAGCCAAATTGCCGCGATGTGGGTAATGATCCGAGGGGTGCGTTCACTGTCTGGACTACTAATGAGTGTGAAAGTCGTGTTTTATTAATTCCCCCATTCTGTTTTATCTCCGAGCGGACGTCCACTTCCACCACGAGCGTCTGACTGCTGTCTGCCCGCCCGTGCTCATGCATGCATGTCGCGGTGGCCCGGGGAAGCATGTGCTTTGCATCCTAACGCCTCCCGCCGCAGATGTCTCCGGGAGGCCTTTTACTCCTCCTCCGTCTCTCTCTCTCTCTCTCTCTCTCTCTCTGTCTCTGTCTCTGGCTGCTCTTTGATTCCTCCCTGGCAGCCCCCCCCCCCCCATCATGCGCCATCAGCGTCTCCTACCTGTTTCTAATTGTCCTTTGGGACAGAAGGGATCACTTTGTCTGGGATCCCCGCAGCCCACCGGCGCGCGGCCCCCCTTGAAACTCCAACTCCATTGACTTCAAGGCTCACATGTCCCACCTTAAGAGATCCTATGGGGAATCGATGGCGTCGTTTGTTGCCAGAGGACGGCGGGCGGGATTGATCAGATTAATCACTGGCGTGACCCTGACGCACGTGCGTGTGCGCAGGCGGGGGGGTTCGGGGAGGGGGGGGCGCCAATTAATCCACGCCAAAAAAGACTGTCTGGAAAGCTGGCTGGTTGCACGGATAGGGGCTAAAAATACATTTTTCCCACATGCACTGTGCCATATAAAATATTTATAGTGAGCCCGAGTCTGCTAAGAATGGCAAACATGCTACAGAGAGAGAGAGAGAGAGAGAGAGAGAGAGAGAGAGAGAGAGAGAGAGAGAGAGAGAGAGAGAGAGAGAGAGAGAGAGGGGGGAGGGAGCTGCCAAAGCTTGCTGGCGCCTCCATCCCAGTGCCAGAGAGCTTACATAAGAGCTCGCTGTGGTTTGAAGTGGAGAAAGTACCGGCTTTACTCGCTTGATCTGTATTTAACACGGACATACGCTCAAACTGGGAGCGACACATAAAGACAGACAGGAGCGATTCGACTGCTTTCGCTCAGCACCGATCTAAATTTATCAGCCCCCACCCCCACCCCGACAACTCGCTACTATGCGATCGCGCCGAGCTCACAGGTGTGGGTGGAGGAGGAGCATCATCAGTGGACAAAGCAAGTCGTGTTTGTGAGGAGCCGAAATTCTTGACTTGGTTAATCATTTGCATGGTGTACATCCAGGTCGGGGAGTTGGTTTTGAATGCAGTCAAATCCACCAGAGCGCCAGAGGACTGCTGTGGCGTCGGGGAGGCATCAGGCGGTGACACCGTCAATCCTCTGGACAGCGAGAGAGTGTCATGGCACAGCAGACGTCACCTGTCACAAGTCGACGGATGGGAAAAAAAATGGATAAAAATCAAAGTTTGACAAGCTTCAGATGACATACGAGCACAAAAGTACCAGGGAACACTTCGAAAAACACCTCTCTCTCTCGCCAAATATGTACGACAGTACATAAGGTGTCTTTTTCTAATAATTTTTTTCAAAATATGTAAAGAGCTTCTTCTTTGAACCATGTCAGGAGTGGCTGTTGACGTCGGCTCTGGAACGAGCCTGGCCGCGTCCCTTCATGCTGCCTGCGGTGGCTTTGTCATCTTTGATGAACCGGTTGCTGTGGTACATCAGAGAGCGGTCAGATCAGCAAAGGGATGAATGAATTATGAAAGGAATCATGCGCATCAGGAACGTCTGAGTGCGAAAGAAGTGCAGGACTGTGTTTTTCGGTCCAACGCGGCTTTCTGCTGTTTTTCCTTCCGCTCGATTGGTTGATTCGACTGCTGAATTCTACTTCCTCGTGGCTCCTCCTCCTGACTGGCCTAACGGACGGACGCATCATTGGCAAACATAATCCGTTTGTGTTACAGCTCGGCACATCCTGTCATTTCAGGCTTTTTGGAGCTAAAAAGTTATGACGTACAACTAGGCACTAGTTTACTCAAACAACACGAACGCCAACTGAGCTAAACGAATGTAAACAAAGCCGCTGCTTATCTGTGATCGGGGCGAATCGCTCCGATTCTGCAGCCCGCTCCAAATGTCCTCCTTTTTGATTCATCCGCCAGATGTTTGTTCCTGGAACGAAAATCAATTTTTGATGGCCTCAGCGATACAAACGCGCACGCTCGCCCTCGCACGCACGTCGAAGGCATGCATGCATGCATGGCGCGGCGCGAATCCTCCCACTCCCAGGCGCGCGCTGTCCATCTTATCCATACATCTGTGTATCAACGAGGAAAACAAATTCATTATTCAGCACCATATTTCCAAGGGAGACGACAGTGTTACGAGGGGGAGGAGGGGGGAGGGGCATAACACATAATGCATGCGGCCTGTATGGGACGGAGTCATGGCGCCGTCCTGCAGGAGCATCCCTGATGCGCACACGCGACTCCATCATCCCGCTGTGTTCCTGCTGTGTATGAGAATAAAAGGGGTCCTCCAATTCGAACAATAGCTCGCGTGCCGCCGCCATCGTGGTCTATAATCCCAAAGGAATCGTTCGCGATCATCAGATAATATACGATGTGTGATTCATATATAATTAATGCAAAGGCGCCTAAAACCTTCCAGCTGTATACATCGTGGATCGGCTCCTCTATGGAAGGCGGTGGAGGATCTATAATTCAGCACAGGCTTTCCGATGGCCCCTCCTCTGGGAGCTCGCCCCCCTCCCACCCTTGTTATCCCCCCCACTGACCCTTTTAAGCCCCTTTTCTGCCACCACCCGATCCTTAACGGTTCTCCCCGCAAGTGTGTCCTTCTGCAAGCGTGAGAGCGCTTCGATGTGCGGACGTGTCTAATAAGGTGAGCGCGGGATGGCGTGCGGCCCGCTGACCGTTCGCCACGCAGGCACGCCGCGGAGGGGGGGGGGGGGGGGCTCGGCGGTGCGGCGAGGAAACGGTGGAGTCGCAAATCACTTCTCATCTAATGAAGCTAACTAATATGATTGTGCTGGGGGAAGAGGAGGCGGCCCGCTGTGCTGCGGCCCGGGCAACCTCACATCACTGTCGTTTTACTTCCGCGGTCCTCCAGCGAAGACGTCTTTCGCGGTTTGAGCGCAGTTTATTGAGGTTAACAAGGAGAGAGAGACTTTTGTAACTGGAACTGTGTTTTTTTTTCCCGACAGCAGTCTTAATAACATTGGATATTGTCCATGGTAATAAATAAACAAAACAAATCTATTTGCTTCTTGGCTGTACATGAAACAGCACCAGTAGTATGATTTGGCTTTTCGCTGGCCCCCGTTGCACATGGAAAATGTTGCAGAGCTGCTGTCTTGCTGGCCTGTTTACAGAGCAGACCAAACCTGCTGTCTGCCCATCAACTCTGCTGCTGTGTCACAAGGACAAGTTTGAGAACCCTGCAGTAACTCTGGTTTTACCAGAGTTTTACTCTGGTTTCCACCAGAGTCCCAAACTGCAGGCCCCCCCCTTTCAAACCGCCTCACACCTGCTGATTGAAACTGTCGGGCTTCCGAACTATTCGACAGAACGTCAAGCATTTTCGTGGCCACGTTCGAGTCAGCCGCTCTGTTTGAAGAAGTATCGGCTCTTCTTCTCCTTTTCTTATCTCGCCCACAACCCTCATGGCAGCCGCTGTTTGCGGTGATGTATCTTCCGACTTTATCGCGCGGATTCGTGTTCGCGCCATAAAAGCGAGGTAAACCGTTCCGCCGACGCAGACGTGGCCAGAAAGCATTCGGCGGATCCCCCCCCCCCTCCCCGTCCTCTTCCTCCTCTTCCTCCTTAAGCCCGAACACAGATACAATGTCACTCATACAGAACAGCTTATCGGGGGCTCCCATTAAAACCTCGTCGTGTCTCAGCTTACTCCACGGAAACAGGTGCCACACGCCTGCTTCTGTCAGGCGGTTTTGTCAAGCCGCGCGTCGCTTTTACAAAATCACGTAAACAGTTTTCCTCGGAGGACTCCTGTCATTTTTCTTTGGTAGTGAAAGCGAGGCAGGGGGAGAAGGGGGGGGGGGGGAACAAACACAAATCCCTAAATGCCGTCACGGGCACCTTCCTCTCGGCTCGACTTCCTGTTTCGGTTTGAATGCTTCGGTGTGTGAGGTTGTTTTGGGATGTTTTCTGTGTCAAGGTAACCTTCAGGGGATTGAGACGTGTTGTCTCACAACTGAATAATGAATGTTTTTGTCTAGTGCCTCCACTCCGGCAGGAGAGCACTCAAAACCCCGCACACACGCGGAATTGGCTTTTTTGTATGCTCGCCGTGGAACTAATCAGAAAATTAGGCTCCCTCACTCGCCTCGCTGTCCTCCGAGCATTCTGTGTGGTGTCGTCAATACCTCTCTCTCTCTCTCTCTCTCTCTCTCTCTCTCTCTCTCTCTCTCTCTCTCTCTCTCTCTCTCTCTCTCTCT
>JASSRZ010000054.1:4929354-4945346 GCA_032164315.1 Malacoctenus gilli | reverse complement strand
CACACACACACACACACACACACACACACACACACACACACACACACACACACACACACACACACACACACATCTCCGGGATGTGGGGGGCAGTGTTTTTTGCCTGACCTCTCCCTGTGACAGATGCTCAGTGACCACGGATGACTTGGAAATAATATTGGGTTATATCATCAAAAGGCAAAATGATGAAAAAACAAACCCAAAAAAGTTTCAGCAGAGGAGGGGGCGGAGTGTTATGAGCGGGAGGACCCGGCGACCGTTTTACATAACGTCTCCTACGACACCGCCGTCACGGCGCTGATGTCAAAACACGGAGCCAGCGAGGAGGCGGGAGCAGCCTCGGCGGACGTGATGGAGAATTGTGTTCCAGGATAAAAGAGCAATCTGGGAGGACGACGGCGCGCTGCAGGGAGAACCACAGAGCTGAAACATCTCCAGACTTGACTGCATTTCGAAGCTGCAGCCATTTTTAGAGGAATGGCAGAGCTGCTGCTGCTGCTGCTGCTACTGCTGCTGCTGCTGCTGCTGCTGCTGCAGTGCACAGAGGAGGTGGAAAAACAGATTTGACAGGATTACATAATCCCGGCGGTCTAAGTCACACAGGCCTAGAGGTGGGCTACCTGCTGTCTGGTCAACCATCTGTCTTTCCGGCCACCATCGAGCGTTAAGCGACGGCTCGATCTAGATGGGGAAACTGCAGGGCTGCGTTAGAGCCTGGACGAAGGGGGACCTTTGCTTTGTTGTCAGTGGCTGCTGATTTATGGAGGTGATAAAAGAAAAAACAGAGCAGAGCAGGACTGCAGAGAGGAGCCACAGCACAGGAGCTAACGGAGGGATTCTCCGCATGAAATGGCTGCCCGTAAAAGTCACCTAAAGATGAATGATGTTCACAACCGTGGCGCGAGCTGGCAAGCGGGCAGAGGAGGCGGAGTGGTGGCGACCTGACACGGCGCGGCGACGGGCAGCTCACTGAGTGCCAGGACGCGCTCCACAAATCCTCCCAAGAACACAGGATTCTACAGGGTTCTTTCTAGTCCAGAGCTGATTTGGGGTTTTTGTTTCTCTCCCTTTCAAAATAAAAGACAACCAACAGGACCTCTCTGAAAACTGCCAAATTAACAGCTGATCCAATATGCTGAAACTGCACTAAACATAGAGCGTTACAGTACAACTGATAATAGTTCAAAACCCCTCATGCCAAGATGGACATCTGTCATGCGCATAAACGTGCTTTACACGTTAATTACGCATGACGCACGGTTGCCTAATGGGACTGCTCACATCCAGCGTGTGTCATGGCTGGAAATAAATGTACCGGATGAGTAACATGTCGGATGGTATTCCAAACAATCCCCCCTCCCTCCCCCGTTCTCCTCTCCCTCCCCCCTCTCTCCTCACCTGTCCTTTTACGAGGCTGGCGGCAAACTGCCTCATGACCGCCTCCACCGTGTAGGCGCTGGACCATCCGCGGGGGGTCAACAACTCCATGCATATGGCCCCGCCGTCCAGCACGTAGCCGTTCTCCAAGCGGGGCGTCAGGACGCGCATGAACGGCGGCGAGAAAGGGAAATTGTCGGGAAAGGTGACGTTGAGCAGTATGAACTCGGTGCTGGTCTCCTTCATGTCCTGCCACAGGGCAGAGTCCTTGTCCACCTGGTGCAGCTTGACGTTCCAGTCATACAGGTTGTCCTCCACCAGCTCCACCGTGATGAAGTTGTCCCCTAACCTCCGGATCTCCTGCAGCTCCTTCATCAGCCGCCGCGTCCGCACCTGGGTGCAGTGTTGCCGGTGGGGCGCCAGCGGCGGTATGGAGGAGGCGCCGGTCCCTTTGCCGCCGCCGCCGCCGCCGCCGCCGCCGACACCGACACCGACGCCGCCGACGCCGACGCCGCCGCCTCCTCCGCCTCCCGTCTGCTGCTTCTCCTTCGCATCCTTGCCCTGCTTATCCTTGCCGGACGGCTTGTCCTTGCCGTGCTGGTCCAGCTTCCTCGCCTTGATCTCCGGGGTGCTCAGGATGTTGGCTTCGTTGGCGGTCTGACAGTGTTTGTTGGCGTTGTTCTTCTGGTGCCCCTTTGTCCCCTTTAACGAGCCCTGGTGGTGCTTTGGGTCCTCGGTGTCTCGGTCGTGCAGACGGATCAGACCGATCTTCCGCAGTAGGGTGGCCATAATTTGCTGTCGACTTCGCTTCTCTCCGCCGATCCCCCCTGCACAGGGGCGAGCTTCACCCTTTTTCTTCCTCCGCGCGTCAGGTCGCGCTCACGGAGACGACCTTCTGTCGATGCCGGCGATTAACCTTGTTCTACCGCAATCCCCCCCTCCGATCACTGCAGCCTCGGGACCAACACAACCGGGGGGAGCCTGCGCCGTTTTTTTCTCCTCCTCCTCCTCCTCCTGCTCCTCCTCAGAGCATCATCTCGACGCGGCTTCGACTGAAAGCAGAAAAAAAGAGAGAGGGAGAGAAGCGATGAAGAGAAGCCAGTTTCGGTCAAGCAGACGGGTGGCACGCCGTCATCTGTCCTCCTCCGAGTGGACGCGCATCACGACTGCGGTCGTTCTGCGACGGGGCGACGCGTTACGCACAAAGCGCCGAGGTGATCTCTACCGGGAGGGGACACCGCTTAGGTGCAGCGCGGCGGACGAGCGCGCCGTCGGGGAGGGAGGAGAGGAGGCATCGCCTGCGTACATGACAGCGACGGGAGGAAGGGTGCCGCGGCACGACGAAACGGACACTTTAGATACAAGCATGAATAATTCACGCGCGCGGACGATACGTGACGAAAACGCCGAATTATAAATAGCGACGCTGCCGCCATACATCGGCGACTAGAGTGCGGCTCCTATCGAGATACTGATGGAAGTATCATCGAGGGGAAAAGACAGCGGACACACAATGAAGTCCTCATTGGGTCTCCGCGTGAGACGGGATGAAGACACGCACTTCGGGTCCCGTATCAGGAGAACGGAGGGGGTCTTTCCTCCCCTCCCCTCGATCGCGTCCTCCCGCATCCGACGCCAGCAAGCCGGTCTTACCGTGGACTGCTCCGATTCCCCCGTCAAATATGTTCGCGCTATGTTCCGTCACTGCGCTCCGACGTCGATTCCTCCTTGTGTGAAGAAGAAAAATGTAGATAGAAAAAAAAAGAAATAAATAAGACACAGTCGTAAGAAACACGCTCCGCCGTCCGCGAGATGATCCGTCCGTGGGAACTGCGGCGCGGAGGACGAGGAGAGCCTTTTGGACGCGCGCTGGCTTGTATGTGTGTGTGTGTACTGTGTGTGTGTATGTGTGTGTAAGTGCAGCTGCGGCAGCTCCTGCTTTAATGCAGCCGAGGACGAGCCAGCCCCCGGTAATCCTCCACCTCCTCCCCTTCCTCCTCCTCCTCCTCCACCTCCTCCTCTCACCCTCCTCCTCCTCCTCACACGGCCAGTGCTCACCGGCGAGGCGCCGCGCTTCAAAATAAAAGCCCCGGGGTGGAGGCGCATTCCAGGTGAATTACGTGGCGGCCTTGATGCAACAATGTTCATTATCGCAGCGGCACAATACAGAACACGACACCCGGTAACAACCACAATCCCCCACCGCCTCAGCTCCGAACACTGAGAACGAATGCGTCTCTTTCAAGAAAGCCAATGTTTTATTTGAGCTACTACATTTAACGAAACACAATTTCAATGCCAAAAGCCAAACTTTTACTAAATTCTCGCAAAATTATAATTCAAAAACAAATCAATTATGATCAAATTGCTTTGTTTTCGAAATTACTTCTGTTTCCTGGTTTATTGTGGTTGCTGGTGTGGAGTTTCTCTTATTTTCCCGAGAGAATGCTGAGTATAAAGAAACTTTCTGTTGAATGTAATTTTTGACTCAAGCACCTATTCATGCTCCTTATGAGTGCTTTCATTTTACACACATAGCTGTAGATCTTTCTTGAAATTCATTGTATTTCTCTTTCTAGTTTCAGTTTGTTGTTTTTTCACCTTATTTGTTTATTGTTTCATTATTATATCCTTGCCTGATTGTCCTCATTCTAATCTCCTTTTTTCTATTATTTCTAAAAAGCTGAGTTCATAAACCAGGCTGCATGGAAAACTTGACAAAAACAGACGACCAAACACTGGATCAAAGTGTAGCTGCAACACAAACATGGTGATAGAGAAAGTGAAAGTTGCTGGGCGAAGTTGTTCTCTCAGCCTGTGCAGCCCTCACAGACGGATCGATCGCCAGCTCACACAGCTCGAACCCAGAAGATCTGCTGCGGCGCCCGGGCGCCGTGATTGATGAGCGGCGATAACCTTTAGGCCTCGCGCACCCTCGGACGGACCGCTGGGCGCTGCGAAACTTTTGGAAAGATCACAACCTTTTCTGTCCGAGCGGCTCGGCTACTGGCGCGGGACGGGATGTCAAGTCCCTCTGCGTGCAGCTTCACACCTCTGCAAATCATCCAGATGACCATCATGCTTGTGGTCCCCAAAGTCCCCCCCCCCCCCCAGGATGAAGCCCTCTTGTTAAACCTTTGCTTGTAGTTAACCTCAATGAAGAAGTCACAATATAACCTGGCAACACAGTTGATACCTTGAACACAACATGAATCACATTTTGTTGGCAGTACAAATTTACAATCCCAATAAGTGATCAATACTAACACTGTAAAATCACCAAACTACAGTAAAATGTTGAACCCCTAAAAACTAAGTTGCAAGCGTTAAAATTATATTTTTTGACAGGAAAAAGTAATAAAAAGATATTTTTTCAAAATAAAATACACTATTTCCACTTTATTTGCTCCTTGTTTGTTAATTGAAAATCTTGTGCAACTCAGAGCTCTCTGAACCTGACAAGGTGTCTTCGCGACACTCCGTCGCTTTAACGGCTCGACAAACGGCACTCCGTCACTGCTCGTTACCATGGCAGCGCGACGGCTCCCGCAGCGATTGGCCGCCGCGCTGCCGTCAAGCGTTCCGTCTCCGTGGCCGCGTCGGTGGCTAGCAGACAACAACAGTGACAGCAGCCGGAGATTCGACCCGCGGAGTCGTTTCGCCGCCATGGCCGAGAAGTTCGACAACCTGGAGGAGCACCTGGAGAAGTTCATCGAGAACATTCGGCAGCTGGGAATCATCGTCAGCGACTTCCAGCCCAGCAGCCAGGCGGGGCTCAACCAGAAGCTGTGAGTCACCGTCCTGCCGCCGCTCGCGTTCAGCGCGCAAATTGAGGAAATTAGCCTGACGTCCGCCGTTTATTTCCACTCCTATTTACAGGAACTTCATGATATCCGGACTGCAGGACATCGAGAAATGCCGTCAGCAGCTTCATGAGATCAACGTGCCGCTGGAAGTGTTCGAGTGAGTCCTGCTTACACCGCCCCCTCCCCCACCCCCACCTCCTCTGTATCAATCACCTCTCTGCTGCTCTCTGTGTCGATTTTACTGCGGAAATACGGGCGGCGAATTGCTTGGCGTGGTGTCTGTTTTCACCGAACCAGACTGCGTTCAAAAATCGTGCACTTTAAGGTTTTTACGTCTGACGTGCTGTGTGTCAATGAGGGTGGACTGAGGACCACCCCGGGGGGGACATTTTTTCATCCCTTTCAGAGCTGCAAAATCAGTCCCCCATTAGTTTAGCAGAACCTTGCAATTTGGACAAGTTTTGAGTCCTGGCCTTGTCTCGTCTTCGCAAACATCGTCCGGAATCCCTGCCGCCCGCCTCCGCGGCTTTATCACATCATCGCCGTCTGAGGTCGTTCCCGCTTGTGTCCGCAGATACATCGACCAGGGTCGCAACCCGCAGCTCTACACCAAGGAGTGCCTGGAGAGGGCCTTGGCGAGGAACGAGCAGGTCAAAGGGAAGATCGACACCATGACGGTAAGCGAGAGCGCCGCGGCCATCGAGAACCTCGCGCGGGGATCAGAGAGAGCAGACGGAGCTGCCAGAGTATTACCCGGACGAAGGGCCCAACTGAGTGTTTAGCATTCCTGGAGAGATAACAGAGCCATGCTCCATTTTATCAACGACAAACGGTCTAAAATCAGTTGTAAAATGAAATTTTCCCTTTTTTTTAAAACAGAAATTCAAGAGCCTTCTGATCTCCGAGCTCGGCAAAGTGTTTCCCGAAGAGATGGCCAAGTATAAGGCCATCCACGGCGAGGACGCCCCCTCCTAGTGCGCCGCCGCAGCCGCCGCAGCCGCCGCTGACCTTTCGCCCTGTGAATCTTCAAGCCGGGAGCCCGACGGAGCCGAATCCTCCTCGGCGGCCGGCAGGGGCGCCGACGATGCCCGATTCGTACCCGCCGTGAATGTTGTGATGCCGTCGTCGGTCGAGTAGCTGCGACTCCACCTCGGAGTCTCAGTTCAGGCGACACCACCCCCCCCATCTCCCCGTCTGCATGTAAACCTCATGTACAGAAATACAAACCAATGGAAGGTTCAGAGGAGGAAGGAGTGACGCCAGGCACCGGGTTCATGTTTTCAGCTACAAGGTTCTTACAAGGCTCCTGTCCCCCCCCCCCCCATCATTTGTACATACAGCCTATTTATACTCTCCACCTTTTTGTAATGCTTCCTATTCATTGAGTCATTTGTATCACACAGAGTTCCTAGTGTTTTATAAAAAGAAAAAAAAAAAGCCCGACAAGCTCAGGTTTCCTCTGGCCATGATGGGTGCATGCTATCGTCACCGGAAGCTGTCTGTGTGCCTGATTGGTCGGATCGTTTCAAGTTCGTATTTTGTTGTTTGTTAATAAATAATCCTTTGGGACTTATCGGGGCATCAATGGAATCTTCCTGTCGTGGATCAACGTCTGCTGGCTTCACGGCGACAGCGTTTTGTTTTTTCTTTCAAGCGCCTGTGCGCCGCGAGCCGCCGGCCGGGGACAAAATGTACTCGGTTCTTCAGTCTGCGTGTCCTAATGCGATAACTCAGTGACCGCCCCCCCCCCTCCCCCATTCCACACACCCCCCCCCGAGGGTGTTTCTTCAAATTTGGCACATGTGCGCTCTCAAAGCGGCGCATAAATGGATTAGATTGCGGCGATCAAAGGTCAGCGCGACCTCACGTCGGCGTCCTTGTGCTCGCGGGCGCAGCGGGACGCCGACACGGACGGAGGCGGAGGACACCGTCTCCCTCCCTGCATGCGATCATTCTAAAATGCTTCATCCAACAGACAAACATGTTTTTCAATGTCTCTAAACCTTTTTAAAGTTCCTTTTGTCTCTGAATTGAACCGACCTTTTTTTTTCGAGCTCGTCTGGTTGTTATTCAGTCCAGCTGGTTTCAGGTTGAGGGGGATTTTTCAGAAACGTTTCGTATCCCTGTTGCTGAGGTGGACACCCCACCCCCACCCCCACCCCACCCCTCCATGTTTCTTTTGATCATAATCTGTTCAAAGGTCTCAGATGTCTCCGTGTTACCTTGAAGCTTCCTTCGATACGACGCCCTCCAAACTGATGGCTGAGTCACTCGGCCCCGAGGTTGTTCAACAGCCAGGAGAACATTTTTTACCTACCAACATTCTTCACGGTCTTTTCTATCATGTCTCGTCGTAAAATTACACTTTTTTTCCTTTTTTTTCCCCCCAGCAGTGAAACGTCGGTTTCAATGTGATGCTTCTGTTTTCAGAGGTATGTGCTTTCATCCTCGCCACGGACATCGATAGCTGTGTGGGGCTTGACGTCGGGTCCCGGGAGGAACGCTGCGTGAAACACGAGTAAATATGTCAGTGGGACACCAGCGGGCGCAAACGCCGAAGGGACCCGATCGCGAGCACGCGGAGCCCTTCGGGGTCATCCGGCTCAAGTGTTCCCTCTTGCCCGGAGACCGTACCTTTCCTCCGTCCTCTCGGCGCGTCGGTGTCCACTTGAGGGACTGTAACGCGGACGCCGCCGCTCGACACGCGAGTCGCGAGTGCGTCATCGGGCGGGTCGCAGCTTGACACGCCTCCTTCCTGCTCCGGGGGGGGGGGTGAGAGGCAGCGCTACGCCCCCTCTGACCCTGGAGGCGGGTCCTCGGGAGACAAGAGGAAGGAAATGAGCCCTGTTATTGGCCTGTGATGGGCGCGGTGGGAGCGTACAGACCATCATCCATCCCAGAGGGCTTCACAACACACGTGTTGTTTAGTAGAGGGGGGGGGGGGTTGACCTGCACCTTCACTGAGGGCAGGACGGATCCCGGAGTTTCGATTCTTACATCAGTTGCAGTTTTTGTTTCCCTGAGAAGCCGTGTTGATGTAACAGAGACATCTATCTGCTCCGAGTCCCACTGTCCTTTCAAAGGTAGTTTTATCTCAATAAGAACCAGCGAGCACACGCACTGCCTGTTGCTAACATATTTGTGCCTGCATGGAAATGAACAGCTGAGCAGAAATCATTTTAAAAAAGTGGCAAAGAGCAATATTTCACAGTTTATTTGTATTTGTTTTTGCTCTGGTCCTGCTGCTGAAGTCACCAAGTTAAGAGGAGCATTACTCTCTCTCTGTGTATTATGTCTTTGTCGCGAACACAGATTCATATGAAGAGAAATGTGCAGTCGCTTAACAACAACGTGTACCTGAAGCAGCATCAGCATCCTTCCAGCTGGCCAATACCTTTAATGACTTTATTCCCTTGTTGAATAAATCACATCGGCGGGTCTCATTTCCTGGGTGGTCGCGCGTGTTCATACTGGTTGATGCTGATGTTGGACGGCCGGCCATTAGGGTCCACCAGCAGGGTCCCACTGTCCCACTGCTCATTAGCACCTACACACAACAAACCAAATGCGCCGCGCGTGTGACCGCCTGTTCTGCCTGACTGTGTTTGGGGCTTCAATTTAGATTTCTTGTTCGAGCTCTTCCTCCCTTTGGAGAGCGTTTTCGGGAGCTCGTAGACTCCAGTATTGGCTGCGCGTCAGCTGCCGCCGCGTGACCCCGAGTGTCCTCCGCTGTCTATGAGGGGAAGGCGAACCAGCCGGTCATCGCGACCTTTCAAAGCTGCGATACACTCACTGATGGAAGACGCAGCAGCCCGGGCTTATAACTGGGTTGCCCGTAGCTGGATTTGGGTCTCTGGTGTTGTCCGGGCAGGAAAACAAGAGGCCCCTGAAGAGGTCTCATCTGTTGTATAACCCTTAATGTGTGATTTTTTGAAACGTGGCCCTCATCCTTCCCAATATTCAGCGCAGCGCAGTGGAAATTCGTCCTACACAGTCTGTCCTCCAATCGCACTTCTCACTCGAATCACGTCGAGCATCGCTGAGCGACCGTCAGCCGCCCGTAATTCTTCTTTCTTTACCACGGCCTCTCTTTTTCTCCTTCTTTCAGACCTGCCTCCACGCATGTGGATGACGAACACCCTCGCTGCGGCGAGTCACGCCGGCAGTGGTCAAGGGCACTCTTTCAATCCAATAACGTGGCGATTCGGGCGGTGGGGGGGGGTGAGAGATGAGATTGAACGCCGTTTCCATCCAAGTCGGTGTTTGTGTCTGCGCGGCGCGACATTTCGTTCGCGGGGTGACACTCCCGCGTGTGGAAGCGTGTCGTGACGCTTGACTAACCAGGGGGAGGGGAGAAAAAAAAAAAAGGCAAGCGCGGAGAGTATTGTGCTGTAAATATGCCTCGGTATAAAGTGCTGAGGTGTGCCGGGTGACTCACTGGAGGTGACTGAGTTCCCTCCTCTGTTGCCTTGGTTGCCTCCTCTCTCCACCAGCCGGCCCTTCTCCTCCTGCTCGCTTCTTCCCTCTACTCCGATGGCGCCGCGACGTGTCGCAACAACGCGAGCGGGGATGATCGAAGTGATTCATGTGGAGGTGGATCCTCCTCCTACCCCCCCCCCCCCTTCACCACCACCCCACCCCTTCCCATTGTTGTTTGTCATTCTCGCCGGCTCGAGCGGTGCTTTAACGCGGGGAGACGGAGTTTATGTGACACGGCGGGTGGAGTAAAAAGCTGTAATTGTCAGCTCCGGCGATGGGCTCTTTCAGCTCGCCCGCTGGAAGAGCTCCCGTTCCCCCAATTTCACGGTGTCAATGGGACAACAAAACGGCCTCTCGGAGAGAAAGAGCGTGAGCGCGCCGCGCTGCACCGCTGACTTCATCCTGCAGCCGTCACATATTGTAAGGAGAGCGTTTGTGGTTGTATCAGGTGACTTTGCACGGTCTAAACCACATCTCACCTCAATGAATTTAGTCATTTACCTCAATGATGTGCTTATCGAGCTTCACAAGACTGCCGACATGAAAGTGGACTTTTATACAGACATTCAAGAGTATCGATGTGTGATTTAAACATGTCAGATATGATCACAATTTTCTGTGTTTATGATAATAAATGAGCTGTTGATAGCAGAACACCAGTATGAAATTTACTTTTAAATGCTTTAAATCTAGAAAATGCATTTCAAACAAAGGTGGGCGAGAGCCTGTTGCTGCTATGAACACACAACTTTTTAAAGCTTTTATGTGAATTTTGCTTCCTCAAACTCTTCTTCGTGGCACGGCTTGCAGAGACAGTGCAACCCCGTTGGACAAAAGAGGAACTACAACTTGCATCCCTTCGAATGACCCTCAGAGGACTTTGCTGCGGAAAGAAAGCGAGAACTCTGGCAAAGTGATGCTCATCATGTTGGGGGCGGTGCTTCTATGCGAGCTTTTTCTACATTTCCTTTCATTTGTTTGCAGTTACCGCGCAGCCTTGAGTCCTCTCCCCCCCTTGGTGCCTGTAAACATTTGGAGCTCTGGAGGCTTCGCTGCGCTGCATTGCTGGTGTAAGACACGACATTTCCCCCCCTCTTTCTGGATCCTCATGCAAATGCTAAAGCGAGCGGCGTGCCGGAAAGCCAGTTGAAATGTAAAAACCCCGCCGCGCCCTTGGGTCGGCGCAGGCAACACAAAGCCAGGGGCTGCTGCCTTTGATGCTATTAACATAATGTCTTTCTGATGCTAATGCTAAGTGCCTGGGACTGACCGCTGAAGCTTCCACGGCCCGCAGCCGTGATGGGCTTACATGGCGGCTGATCCCTCGCTCCCTCACTCTCGTCTGCCGTATTGTGACGGCGGCCCGTCTTGCCTCGGCTTAGCGGCAGCCATTCACCTTCTCAATGAGGGTCAGGAGGCGGTCCCCCTCTTCCCTTCTGTCACTCCGGTCACCATGGAGACGCCCCTCCCTTTCGCCATCACCCACCCGTCTCTCTCTCTCTCTCTCTCTCTCTCTCTCCTGGCCGGACAATGCCTCATTCGCAAACGTGCATGCATGTGCCGTATGTTCAGCGTTAAAAAGTGCGGATGCGTGCTGGGTTAATAGGTCCTGTCTCATCACAGCTGAGTTGTGGCGGTGAAGCCGCCATCCTCGGGGAGGGGGGGGGGCTCTGGATATGAATTGTAAAACATATCGCAGCAGGGGCAGCGCTGCTGCTCTCCGAGCAACTATTAACTCCAGCACACACAGCACACACAGCCCACACGGGCGCGCGCACGTCCGCGCGCTCGTGCACGGCCGCGCAGCCGCGCGGTGAGAACCGAGTCGGGGAGCCCTGCTGCGGAGGTGAGCCGGGCCTGATTGTGTTGCAAACAGTAATGAGACACGCGGCGCGCAGGCGAGCAAGGAGCACGACCGGCGCACCTTCTGGAGTCACTCAGGGGTGCCGGAGTCTGCATGGATGTTTGTGCGTGTGTGTGCGTGTGTGTGCGTGTGTGTGCGCGCGAGGCCTGTAATGAGACAATAAATACACAAAATGAGAACTATAAATTTGCCAAATGCACACTGCAGCTTACGGCCGTCCGCGGCAGCACCGGAATCGTCACGCGGGGAAATAAACAAGAGCACAGCGCAGATGCGGCTTAACGGACGGAAAAGGATCATTTTCATCTCTTTTTCTGCGGCCCCACTGCTGGCTTTGGCGATTCTTTTTTACCCCCCCTCTCGTTCACCTTCCGTGTCTGATTTGCTGACAAGCTGCAAGAGTGGGAGTGAAGAGGACACGGAAAGGGAGACAGAGAGAGGAGGAGAGAGGGGGTGGAGGAAGAAATGGAGAGGGAGAGAGAGAGAGAGCGAGCGAGAGAGAGAGAGAGAGAGAGAGAGAGAGAGACTTGTTATAATTTCCCTCTGGTTTAATTATCCCAGCCCGCAGACAGCCCCGCTCCTTCTCTCTTGTCGTTAAATGTTAGAATGTGACGATGTGAGGCATCCACGTGTAAATTATCAGCGTATGAGCCACTGTCCCCCTATGTGTGCTAATGGCATGCACAACAAAGCATCAGGCGGCAGCGGCGGCGGTGCTGAGGAGGGGAGCAGTCGGACCCTCCCTGTAATGTTTAAACCTTTGCTCATTACGCCCGCAAACGGGGGAAATCAATCATTTTCATCACCCGCCGTCAGCGCCTGATTACACAAGTCAATGGGCCGTCATATTCATAGCCGTGATTTACTGTACACGGGTGCGCCGCCGCCCTCCGACGCTTCATGTATGACCAGGAATCCCAAATTATCCCCCCCCCCCCCGCCCCCCATCGAAACGTGGGCCTGGGAAGGCGAGCGGAGGAGGTTCTCACATCACGGCGGCCGCTGGGAGGCCGCCGGGAGGCCGCCGGGAGGCCGGCGATCGCCCGCGGCGGGTTCCGGCCTTTCGTTACGGAGCGCCCGTCGCCGATCGATGCATTGAATGCGAGCGACGGTATCAAAAGGAAAAACGGAGCCCCGTTTTTTTCCCCCCTTCCGCGGCAGACGTTTTTTTGGCCCTCGTGAGCGCAGCTGGAGCTAACGACATCAGCGAACGGGCCCAGCCCAATTAAATGTCTCAGTTAGCCGGCGCGCACAACGCCAGGGATCCTTGAACCCGCTCACCCCAGCGGAACGAGGCCCTTTATTAATGTTATTAATTTCCCCTCAGCTTCTCGACCTTTGACCCGGAACATTTGCGGCGAAGAAGGCCTCGGGGATGGCGAATATGAACGGCGGCAAACTGCACGTACTACAAACGCCGCCAGATTGCATCAATCGGACGGACACAAAAGAGTCGTGAAATATGTTTTCATTTCGCTGAATTGCGTTGTTCTGAACTCACGTCATGTCGCAGCTTGTTGAAGGAAAGAAACACCCACAACAGACACGCAAGAAGCAAAAAAAACCCAACCCACTAGCAAAGGTTAAAAAAGAAATAAAAGAAGAAAAGTCAAAAAGTCAATCATCATCATCATCATCATTTAATGTCGTAACGGGCCCAGTTATGACTCGATGATGGCTAAAATGGCTGTGCCGGAGTGTCTTTCTAAGCCCTTCTGCATCGAACGCAGGACGCGTCCCTTGCAGGAAGGAGCCGCTGCGAGATGCGGGCCCGAATAAGTTGAAACCCTCCGCAGCTCTGTGATACCGGACGAAAAAACACATTCAAAGGGAAACATTGGGAACCTTTTCAAGACGGCTTCATAGGCGGCGTCCCAAGTGGTCAAGGGAAATGTTAATTTGTTTCTTGAATAATTTCCCCTGTAGTCAGCTGCTGCGCATAACCTTTATTGTCCTCGGGGTGTCTCTTTTATCCCAATGGACACACACACACACACACACACACACACACACACACACACACACACACACACACACACACACACGCGCGCACGCGTGCACGCACACACGCACGCCGCGAGCTCCATAAAACCCAACGGCCACGCCCCGCTTTTGTTTCGCCGTTTGGCTTCTACTTCTGTCTCCCGATGTGACCCCCCCCCCTTCCCCGCAGGGGTCATCAAATAAATGCCAAGCTGGTTGCACCCCCCCACCCCCTTCCTCAACACATGCTCTCTCGAGAGCATGCAGCACGCAGCGCATCACATGGAAGGTCACCTGGTCATGTGCACGTCGCGCACAAACATTCCGCCCACATGCGTTGGGAGAAGTGAGAGGGCTCCAGTCTGCGCGCGGATCCCAGTCCGGCCTGGAACGATTGGCGCGTCCTCCTATTGGACCCACAAGATCAGAGAAAACGTGGCGGCGCGTTGGCAGCGCGCTCGTCTCTTTTTGAGACGGCTCTCGTCACTTTCGCGGCTCTTCCCTGCCGCTCTTTGATTTTGCAGGCTGTTCCGCAGCGCGGTCGAGGCCAACCGGCCGCCGCCAGCACTTCTGCGCACTCCCTGAGAGGTAGTCCCCCCCCCCCCCGCCGCCCCCCGGGGTGCTGCCCTCCTCCCTATGAACGACACACCCTCAAGGCTCCCGCTGCTGTTTGCGCTCGCACAGCCAATAGGAATGCGATGTAATCCGGTTGACCGTTGGTATGGCAACGAGACTCATGCATACATGTATACAGCGGTAAGATAAATAATGTGACCAGTGGTTGGTTCGCGTTTCTCCAAGCAAAGAAAATGGGATCAGCGATTCAGGGGCAGGGTGGCAGTTGGAGGGGGGGGCACCTGCCCCCCCCCCACCCCCAACTACAGACACTGAGACTTTGATCCCATTAGCCTCACGTCTCCCTTTTCTCAAGAGAAACTTCTTATAAAACTGGCAAAACTAAAATAAACTTCAAACAAAAACAAACCAGCAGCACGCATGAAGCTCCCTTTTCCTCTGATGTTATGACATCCCTCTCGAAAAAAAAGGGGGGGGGGGTTAATCACAGGGGAGTGTCTGTGGAAACCCTGAATGAGGCATTCTGGGATTTCTTAGGGACGCAGGTTAAGCCTGCCGCGGGGGGCGAGCGCTGCATACAAAGTGTGCAACGACATCTGTGCGCGTGACGCCAGAGGTCAGGTGTCTGCGTGTCTGGGTGTGTGTGTGTGTGCAGGAAGCAAGGCGGCTTGGGACAAAATGAGGTTGTTATCTGCATAATGAGGGCAAATGTGTGTGTGATCGTGTGCGCGTGTGTGCGTCGGTGCGGCTGGTCGCCGCATAATAGGCTGAACAGGCTATATTGTTTACCGCTCGTGCTGAAGTCCCCGCGGCAGCAGATGTGGTGTTACACAGCAACAACAAAAGCTCATTAATCAATGTCGAGAGCGTGTGTAGTTGTGTGTGTCCGTCCGTGTGTGTGCGCGTGTGTTTTTCCTATTTTGCATGTATGCGTTTTCTCTCCGGTGCGTGCGCTTCGTTTTCCGCGCGCACGCTTGGCGAGCGCGGCCACTTGTGCGTACAGTTAGAGCCCGTCGTGGGCAGTTGAATGTAAGTGCGAAGCGGGGTGTGAAACACCCTGGGGTGTTTGCGCTTGTCTTGGGACAGGGCGGGGTGGGGAGGGTTGGGGGGCGGGGGGGGGCAATTTCAAAGCCTAGCTGGGGGCCTATTATGTCAGAGGACATCACAGAGCGACGTGGCGGCTCTCCGTCGTACCCCGGGATTCTGCTGACACACACGCAGCCCCCTCGTCTCCGCTCGGCTCGTTATTCGCCTGTGAGAGTCAACGGCACACGTGGAGACACACAAACGCATGCGGTTCACATTTAAAATGGTGGGCGGAGGTGTCAAGGAGACCTGTTGTAATGTGATGAACATGATTGGCTGCGTCCTTGTTATGGATTCTCTTGACAATCAGGTGGGCAGGGTCAGCCTTTGTTGCCCGCGCACGCGTGCACACACACACGCACACACGCACACACACACACACACACACACGCACGCACGCACGCACACCTCCTCGTCGATGACTCCATCCCACACAGCTCAGCGCCCCCCCCCCCACATGCTGCAGACACTTGACGTACTCCAGAGCAGTGAATGGATGAAACAGCAACCGTCTCTCCATCCTTTCTTCCTTGCTTCATCTCTCAAATACGGGTGATTTACCATCTGTTGCGGTTCATCTCTCAGCAACTCTGTTAATTAATCAGAGCCATACTTAAACATGTCATCAGGTCCAGTGTGGGCTGTCGTCGCCGCTTGCTTGTACGTGGACTAGCCTCGTCTTCACCGCTGGCACGCAGGCTTGCGGATACATGCTTCACATTTAAGTGTCACTGAGAAATTGAATTGGTGAGAGAGAGAGAGAGAGAGAGAGAGAGAGAGAGAGAGAGAGAGAGAGAGAGAGAGAGAGAGAGAGAGAGAGA
>JASSRZ010000054.1:4887872-4901766 GCA_032164315.1 Malacoctenus gilli | reverse complement strand
ACACACACACACACACACACACACACACACACACACACACACACACACACACACACACACACACACACACACAGCGCCGTTTCTTTGCCTTAAGGTGACATTCATGTATTTATATCCTGCAGTCCGATTCCAGTCTGGGCTGCAGCTACGAGTAGCTTTGCTCTGACTGAACTTGAACATACCTATCATTTCGATCTCACCTTGAAATAGGCTTTATTTCCATGAAAAATGAGTAAAGTGACAGATTTGTTCGCGTGTGTCCCCGTTAGGTGGTGCAGAATCAGGTTAAGGTCCCCATCACACGGACACAAACATGCAATACACAGATGCCTCCCTCTTGTTCAGTAATTAGGGGACACAGAGGCTGCAAAAACATCACCTTCCACTGCAGCCCACCTCCTCCAATCCCTGCTCCCGCCTCCTCCCGCCTCCTCCCTCCTCCTCCTCCTGCTTGTCCCGATACAGCCATGCAGAACTGTCTGCACGCAGGCAGCGCTGCAGCAGCTCACATCTTCCCCCTTTTTCCTCTTTTAGTCCCCCCCCTCCCTCCTCCCATACATCACCGCGTGTCACCTGGACGCGAGCCAGTCCCTGCCGTCCTCTCACCGCAGGACGCAACATTGGCTCGGACAGCCTGACTCCGACTCCCCTGATTACCTGTTTGTGCGAATAATACCCATGCTCCTTCCCACACTCATCTCCACACCTCCCTCTCTTCCTCTCTTTCGTCACTCTTTCTTCTCCCTCTGACTTTGCAGATGTCTTGAAGGTTACAGGTTTCAAATGAACACCTGATTCCAACTCTCGCGCAGGATCACGGAGACGACGGACGCGGCTGAAAATACTTCTCGTGTTGTGATATCATGAGTGTATGTGTGTGTGTGTGTGTGAGCATGGGTGCGCATATAAATTGATCGCTTGTCACCCCCCCCCTCCTCCCCCCTCCTCCCCGACACGTCCGTCTTCCAATCATTTCGCTGCAACAGTCATGGCAGGTCTGTCAATCTCCGCGTCCCTCTGTGAGTCAGGAGCAGCCAGCAGGAATGCAGGCAGTCACTCACGAGTTTAACCGTGCAAGCGTGTTGGTTTTTGCCTCCCCCCAACAATGCTGCGACTAATTAGCCTTAAAAACAACCTTCCAGAGTGTTCGTGCCGGCGTAGCTCGGTGGCTGCCGATGTGGATCAGGGAACTTTTTGTTTTGTTCCCCGCGCAGGAGAGGGCTCCGTAATTGAGTCAATAACCCTCTGCTGGTAACTGAGGGATTCGATGAACACTGGAGGAGAGGCAGCGATAATGGAGAGAGAGAGAGAGAGAGAGAGAGACAGGGGAGGGTTACAGAGGAAAACTGAATATCGTCCAGAAAGAGGCGGTGCTTCGATTTAAAAATAGGAACAAACATGCTTTCGGGCTCTCGCTGGATGCTTATGGTTTCCATGGCTACCACAAAGTGATATATAGCTTCGGTGCTTCTCTCTCTTTTTTTTTTTCTTTTTTTTGCGGACGAAAAACACCCACACAACCATGGGAATGGGAACATTTTCTGGTCTTTGCTTTTCATTTTCAATATCAGATTTCTATATAATTTGCATGTGTGTGGCTGGGTGTGTGTGTCTGAGTGAGTTTAGCAGCAACAGAACGAATGCAGAGGCAGGAGTGGCTGTGGCAGAGATGGATGGATGTGGTCTGAATGAAATGGACAAAGAGAGAGAGGGAGAGAGAGAGAGAGAGAGAGAGAGAGAGAGAGAGAGAGCAAACAAAACCAAACATTTAAACCTTTAGTTTCTGCAGCGCCTCTGACAGCCCAGACTGAGGTAAAGAGCACTGAAATGAACGGGGGAAGGAGGGAGCAGGGGGGAGAAGGGCGAGCCGAGAGTTGGAGGTGTGTGTGTGTGTGTGTGTGTGTGGGGGGAGGGGGGGGGTTCAGTCGGCGGGCGAGGAGAAGAAAGAGGAAGGGTTCATGATCCATCTTGTGGCATCTGACACCAGATCAATACTCGCTGAACCAGGGCAAAGCGCCCACATCTCTCTGCGTTTTCGCTCGCTCCCCTCCTTTTTTTCTCGCTTTCTATCTCGATCCCTCAGCCTCGTTCATCTCCCCCTTCCATCTTCATCTATTCCCTGGTGTCTGTGCCTGTGACCCCCCCCCCCCCTTCCTCACATCGCTCCCTTCCACACAAGCCGGCTTGCCGGCCGGCCGGCCGGCTTCTGTCTCTTATCTGACACAGGTTGGTTTTTTTGAAGGCCGATACCTGCATCAGCATGTGCGCAGATGCTCCGCGCCGCCGCTGTTCTGCGTTTTCATGGGGCGAAATCTTCCAATATGATCATTTTCAACATCAGTTACAAACAGAATTCAAATGCAGCCTCCCTGGAAGCGTCGCTGTTTGCCGAATAAACAGCCGAGGATTCCTCCGTCTCGCCTGCGCCTTTGATCGATGCTCCTCGCTTAGGAGAAGGTGGTCTCTCACCGTTACTTTTAATCACCCGCCACATTTCTAACCTGACAGGCTCGTTCCTGACCAGTGACATCAGGTGACCCACCCCCCCACCCGACACCCCTCTTTCACCCCCATAGACAACCGCAGTTTTCCTGTCCGTGAATGTTCTTTCATCTCAGCGACAAAACTCCAGAACGACTAACATCCAAACGCTGCCCAGCCTCGCGGCATCACCTTGCGCCACATCGCACTGTGCCGAGACTCTGATATTGACGCTCTCGTCAGCCGCTGACCAGGACTGACAGGATGCAATAACTCATTACTGGTATTCAATAGACAAAGGCCGAGCCGTGTTCGCCGCGTTGTTTCCGCTGAGATGATGCCAAAACGTCTCCGCATCATAGATTTTTACACCTGCGTGTGGTGTCGAGCGGGCGCGCACATATCGAGCTCAAATAGCCTGAATTTATCCCACTGAGTCGACGGATGAAATAAGGGACGCTGTCAGCGGCCTCTATATATGTTCCCCGTGTTTCGCTCAATAAATGAAGTGAGACTTCTGACACGGCACACGTCTCCATGAATCTCAATTCGACCAGCTGCTCCGTGTCACTTCCAGAAGAGACCCGCGGTGTCTCCGTGCGGCTGCTCGGGGGGGGAAGGGGGGAGGGAGGAAGGAGGGGGGAGGGGGGCGGGGGGATGTTTTACATCACGTCTGTTCCATAACCAGCTGCAAATGACCCGGCAGACATGTGGGTCAAATTGGCCTGTATTATCCCCCACGTCCCGCAATCCATCACGGCGCAGCGCCGCGGCGCCCGCGCGGAGTGACGGGTAAATAGCGAGCTCAGAGCGGGCGGGGGGGGGGGGGCGCGGGAGGAGGCGGCCCGCCGGGCGAAAGGCCGCGGCGCCTCGTGTGGCTTTCGCGAGGCGGGCGGACGCGCCATCGGATTCAATTAGCGGCTCAGCTCCGGCTGAGCGTCGCTGGCTTAGCTTCGGACTGGAGTGACATCAGGGAATACGGATGCCCCCCCCCTTCCTTTTTTTTCCCCCTCCACTTGTGGAAATCCCAGTCATGTTTTCAGTCATCCCAAACCGACAGCGGCCCCCCTTCGCCTGCCGCCCGACGTCCCCCACATCATGGCGGTAATGGACTGGCAAGAATTGATTATCAAACCCAGAAGTAACAGATCATTTGATTACTAGTGGCAGCCCCCCCCCCCCCCCCGTCCCAGGAAACACAATTATCCCAAACACGCGTGGAGGCCCCCCCTCCCCCGATGCTAACCTGCTAACCTAATGAAAGGAAATCAGTTCATAATCAGTCGCTTAGAAATTGTATTGGAGCGGATCAGGCTGATTCTGATTGGATCAGCTGCTCCAAAATCAATGGGGTGTGGCCGTGATTGAGGCTCTCATCGGCCACAGGAGTCATTTTTAATGTGTTCACCTTTAGAAATGACCTAAAGCTCTATTGCCTTTACACTTTAGTGCTTTTAGAATGAATCGAACTTGTGCTGCTTTGGTTCCTGTTGTTCGACGGTTGCTCTGGTTGTGGTTTGAGTCGAGGACAAGAACCCAGAACGGAAGAGCGGGCGGCAAGAGATCAGTGAATGCGAGCTGCCTTATTGTTCGTGAATAAGTCTGAAAGTGTACAAGATATCGTCATTTTCAGGATATAGTTGCATTTTCTGCAGTTTTATATTTCACAGGGGTTTTTTCCTCAAATAATACACTTAGTAACAGCATGATATCAACTGTTCGTTCAGTTTCTATTATTTGCTTCATTTTAGTACGTAATTCACAAAAAGTGTTCCTGTTTTGTCAGCTGAAATCGGTGCCTTTCGTCAAAACTGCAAACCAAGCCTCGATTATGTTTATTGTCTGCCCTTTTTCTATTCCCTTCTGTGCTTTCATCGGTGCACCTCCAGTCTATCTGCAGTGTAATTGCAGCCAGTGGACTTTCTGGCACAGTGTCACAGAAACACCTCTCGTCTGCAGGCTGCACCGAGTTAAAAAAAAAAAAAAGAGAGAAAAAAAGGTGTAATGGGGCAGCTTACTGCAGATTCCTCTCTGTCTGGGGAGAAGGTGTCAGCAATCCTTATCTGGCCCTCTGAGAAATCCTCCCACCAACAAAGTAAGTGCTCACACTCTTCTTTTTTCTTTTTTTTCCCAGTGTCTGTTCTTTCACCCTGGGGAGGAAAAAAAGAGTGAAGAGAGACCACTGGTCTCCAATCGAAGTTAAAAAACCCCGTCTTTGTCAGCTGAACGCGACTGTATAATCACAGCGAGTTCAAGACACAAGATTTTGCCTCCGTGTTTCCACGAGTGAAGAAAACTCAACAGTCCAAAACAGTTACTGAGGAACAGGCTCTAATTGGTGCGTCCGAAGTGGAGCTGGAAGGTCGAAGGCAGGCAGAGTGGGGGGATGGAGTAAGGAGGAGGAAACGCAAACAGCTGGATGGAAGCAGGAGGGGGATGTGCTCAGTGATAGGACGGGGGTCAAGGGGTCAGTGTGACAATGTCACTGTGACCCCCTCCAACCCCCCCCAACCCCGCACCAGGTCTGAGGAATGCTGAGGGGGGTAAAAGTGGGGTGTGGGAGAGGGGGAGGGGGGGTGCATCTGTCTCTGGGGAGGAGGAGGAGGAGAAAGTGAGGGGACAGACGGTTGAAGAAAGCATGGGCGCATCAGCTGTCCATACCTGTTAGCATCGGGGGGGCAGTCGGGTGGAAAATGGACCGAGCGGCGGGAGGAAAAGAGGACACTTGAAAGTGGGAAACAGAATCAAATCATTTTGAGGGGGATTTTTTTAAGTGTCATTAAAAAAAATGACCCTAGGAGTCAAACTAAGCTGGAGGTGGAGCAGTGATATTTGTGGCTCATAAGTGACCAATCAGTGAGATGAGCCTTTTAAAGGCTTTTTCATGAGCGAGACCAGGGGTGGCGGGGGGTCGACACGGTCACTTCACATCAGGGTGCAGATCTCACTTCCTGTGCCTCCGTTTCTTCCCTCCGGCTCCTCCAGTTTCTTCCACAGGTCAAAGGTTAATTGCTGAATCAGGGATGCCCACACGCGTTAGAGTGTGCGGGAGTGATCCTGTCAGTCCGCGTTAAACCCGCGATGGCCCGGTGGGCTGTCCGAGGCGGAGGCCCGGTCTCCGCCCCGGCGTCTCCGGGAATGTATGGCAGGCCATGTGAAACAAAAGTGTTCAGCTGGATTGACAAGCGGTCGGTTGGAGTAAGATTGGTGCTGGATCTCATCGAGCTTTCTGTACTGCTGGACATTTCATGACCTGACTTCAGACTGGCCTCATCGAGGAGGATCCGAAGGAATAGGAGCTAATGGTGAAGCACTGCAGCCCACTTTCTATCCATTATTTGTCCTCTCGTTGCTTTTCGCATTTTTTTTTCAGTTGTGTGGTTACATATTTACAGCAAGAAGACTCAAACGGTGGCTGTGTTGACAAGCATTTCAGGAGTACACATTGCTGCATCACCATGAATTTGAGTTTTGAACGGATGACTAAAAGTGGACCTTCAAAATAAAGTGCGTCAGGCTCATTTGAAGGAAGTCAATTCCTCTTGATTCTGATGTTGACATCATGGACTTGATAGTGGATGTGTCACTTCAGCTTCTGGTCTGCAGCTCGTGTTTCATTTGACCACAAGTCAGGAAAAACACAAGCATGATCCAGAAACACAAACACACACACACACACACACACACACACACACACACACACACACGCATGTCGGCACATGCTTCCTGCCTGTATTATGGCTCCATTTAGTGAATAATGCATGAGTTGTCTGCTCGTGTGCTTCTCTGACAGATGCTCTCCGCTGTCACTCATCCAGCTCTGCCCCCCCCACCCCCCACTCCTCCACCCACACCCCCTCCTCCACCTCCCCATGCACCATGCCACTAATGCTGAGCCACACACACACACACACACACACACACTCACTCGCAGACAAACACACACAAACAGACCCCGGGTATGTCCAGAGGTCACACAAGAGCATTGTGGAGACAGTATGGCTCCTCCAACACCAAACAAATGCTGTCTCATTCAGGCGGCGAACATTATCGTGGCTTCTCTCCACGGCACACTGACTCATATTTATCCCTCATTGTCGTCTGCGGAGGAGCCGAGTGAAAGCTTTATTAAGTGGATATTGTTCACACAAAGCAGAGGAAGGAGGGAGGGAGGGAGGGAGGGAGGGAGAGAGGGAAGGAGGGAGGGATGGGTGGCGGCGCGTTGCCAGCCAGGCTCTCCTTTTAAGTCTGCATCAGTAGAACTTATCAGAGTTCTGGAAATCAAGATGAGAGGCTGAAATGAGAAGCTTTTGGAAATAAGAAATCTGCTGGCGGTGAGCGCGGCCGTGTAATTTCCTCTCCTGGCTCTCGGAGACTCTTCCTATCACCGCCATTGATCTCGTGTCTGGGGGATCTCTCTCTCTCTCTCTCTCTCTCTCTCTCTCTCTCGCTCTCTCTCTCTCGCTCTCTCTCTCGCTGTCTCGCTCTCTCTCTCTCGCTCTCTCTCTCGCTCTCTCTCTCTCCCTCTCTCTCTCTCTCTCTGTCTGTCTGTGGTCCGTCTGGAGAGAGAAACCAAAGGAGGAGGGTGGAGGTGGGACGGGGAAGCGTGAAAGAAGATGACAGGATGAAAGATGCTGCAGTGAAAAGGATGAAACGCCAAGTAGAGAAGAGTGACGAAGAGCCTCAGCCGCCGCCGCCGCCGCATGATAAAGAGCAGGGAAGCTCTCCCCTCTTCCCTCCGCCGCGCTCGTCTCAGACCTGAGCCTCGGTCTGCTCCCTCTAACCTTGATGATGTGCCCTGCAGCAAGTGCGTAATGAATGTTGCTCTTCTCTCCGCGGACCGCCGTGCATCGCAGGGCCATTTATTCCCAGCGAGCACAAGGGCAAAGGAGTCACGCGGCCAATAAGCAGCGAAGCCGCTGGATGAACCGCAGCTTCATCGTCCCATTAGGCGTGCGCCCGTCCACTGTCCGCTCAGCCACCAAATGCTGGGAATAAAAAAAAAAAAAAACAACAACGTGCGTTCGTCACACACTCCATCATGTGGAGCGACGGTCGATACTTCCTGCGTTTTCGTTTGGAAAGGGAACAATGGGCGGGTCGAGACGATGTCCGACGTCCTGAATCCGGATGGCCTGAGGGTGGAGAAGCTCCCCGGGGGGGGAGGGGGGGGGGCTGAATGTGTTGCCTTCTTCCTGACCCCTCCGTGGCAAACAAATATCATCAGGTTTTCAGAGCCCAGATTCTCCACCCGCCAGTCGAGGTTGTTTTTTAGGAGCGCTGTGACAAAGCGTCCCAACAAACAAAACGTGTCAACAATGCTGTGTGTTTTTGTTGTATCCCCGAGAGACTCAATCAACTCCGCCTTGGCTCAGATCGGCTCCAGCTGGAAGATAAAGAGGCACAGAAGATGCATGGAGGGATCAATGGGAGTGCGAGGCTTAGCTGCTCTTCACGGGAACTGGTGTGTGTTCACACTGCTCCCCTCCGTCCCCACAGTTCCCTCTGAGATGGAGGTTCAAAGGCGAGAACTCAGGAGCGGACTGAGGGAAGTCCACTCTCACCCGAGTCCTCGGGACATAAAAGGTTTGCAGTGGAGAACAGGCACGCCTGAGGTGCGGGGAAAGCGCCCGATGATCATTCCGATGGTCATACCACCCTCTGCAGGACCTTTTCGTCCTGCACCGTGCTGCTCCCGGATCAGGCGCCCCCCCCTTCTCGCTCGGAACTCATTACCGCCATGTCTGTGTTCAACATTCGTGTCAGGACCTCGCCGGGTAAAACGACCCACCTACTCGCCGCTGCTCCCGCTGTCCCCTTATCAGGTCCTGCGACTCCTGACTCTCAAGGAGTGACTCCAACAGGTGTAACAGGCTAAACGAAAGGGCCCCATTCGGACGTGCACCCGCCGCCGCCGCCGCCGCCGCACCCGCCGACCTCTCGTCCTCCTCCCTCCCGTCACAGCGGCTCGGCTCTATTAGCGACAACGCTGAAAGGAACGAAGGCGATTTTCACAGCGAGGATTGATGTCCGTGGAGATAATTAGAAAAGACGCATTTCATATTCATGTATTGCTCTGAACTGTGCTGGACGGCTAAAAATACCCAGTGACATCAATTACACTCTGACGTCCGCGGAGCAGAGTGTTCCGCATCGCTACGGCGACAGGCTTCGCTCCTTTTATCATCCAGGCATTTCATGAAATTAGAAACATGTTGAGGATGATTATGACCAACAGACTCAAAAAACATTACTGACCCAAAGAAAGATTTGACTCTGGGTTCGAATCTGTTTAGCTGTTACAGTTAATGGTACAGAGGTTACAGAGGTGTTATGTACTATTCTGCTGGGTCTGTACAAACAGGCCTTCCCAATAAAGCTCGTTTTTTGTTGGGCAGATACTGGGACCATGTTTGCCTTACCTGAGCTGCAAGACGAGACCACACTGACCCCTGGTGGCCACAGAAATCATGACTGAAGCAATGTTGTGCAAAAACAAAGCAGGCACTGGGATGCCTTTCTGACCTCTGTTTATCACTGATATAATATAAAGTTACTGAGAATAAATGATGATGAAAGCAAGAGTTGAAGAGAAAGAAAATAGAATTTTAAAAAAGTAATGATAATGTAATTGAAAGTATATCATAGTATTGAATATATGACAGTGGTAAACTACACTAGGACACATAGCTACAGTGTGTATACCATCATAAACACAGTCATTCCCAGGCCAAATAAAAAGTCCCCTTTTGACCTGCGTGTTTTCCAAGTTTGGAAACAGGAGCCAACCCACACTCACATGGACAAAATGGAAACTCCACACACACACAACGGCCCCACCAGGGCAGGAACCTCGTTGTGTTGAGGTGAGAGCGCTGAACACTTCGCCGCCACACTGCCCCCATTTCCCACAAGACTCGGCACGAAACACACTCACGTGACAGGAAACCTGCGGGTCCTCGCTTCTCGTGTGTCCCTGGACGGAGGCGAGGTGACCTCACTGTCTTCACCATGAATAATCCACCTGTTCATGAATAATGGCTCACTGGCAGCATGCTGGAATACGCTCATTATTGGGGAGTTTCGTGCCTCCAGCTTCAACATGACCCCCTGCCCCCCCCCCACCTCACTCAGTCAGCACCAAGGTTCATCGCTTTAATCGAAGACACACTGACACGATCCAGGTTGGTTCGGATCAGGTACCGAAGGCTGCCGCCGCCGCCGCGGCTGCCATTGCCGCCATTGCTGCCTGACTTCCTCCCAGGATTCGAAACTTGTGCCACACTTCTGTCCTCGCTCCAATCAGCCAGGTCCCAGCAGGTGTTTTGACTTTGACAGCTGATGGAAAGCCCCCCGCCGGGACGTCGCTGATTGGGGTGTGGCGGCGAACGCAACATGCTTTGAAAGTTTGAGCGCAGCGAGAGCGGCGGGAGCGCTCGCGGCGCCCTGCGTGAGTCTGTCGGCGGCGTTTCTCCTTGCTTATTAATGGGGAGCCGCGAACGCAGATGAAACGCCGCGGGAAGGCGAAAAAGTCAGGCAACTTCAAGTGGCGGCGCTTACCTCCGGATTGATATTTACTCGTCTCAGCGCGCATGTGGTGGGGTTTCGTGAAGGACGTCCGGGTTAACGAAGCAAGAACGGAAGCCGGTCAAGTGAGATTCCCATCCGGCCCAAGGAAGCGGTGTGGACGCCGGGCCGATGTTGGCACGGTGGTCCGTCAGCTGGGTGCGGAAAATCATTGCGATATGTTATTATTAGCACAAAATAACCAATTTGTCACTCCATTATGCAAACACACACACACACGTACACGTGCTGCTGCGAGCCCACTTAGTGGAAGGTGGCCTGTTTGCTGTCTCTGTGTCTCGGTGCGCACGACATTGTTTGCACGGCAGAAATTAGATCATTCGCGAAGCCCCCGCCGGGGTCACATTTTGTGTGTGCGTGTGTGTGTCTGTGTATGTGTGTGTGTGTGTTATCAGGCTGATGGAGGAAGAGGGAGGGCTTGTTTGGAGAGCAAAGCTTAGGAACTGATAAGAGGGCAGAGGGACGCGGCGAGGGAGACGGGCCGAAGCCCTGTCGCGTTCTTATCTGGTCTGTATTGCCATCGCCATGGGGATGGACGCCGTGGCGCCTGCGCGGTTCACCCCGCCAGGACGACTCGTCTCCCCATCACTCTCCCTCGCCCTCGCGCGCTCTCTCCCATCCCCGCCGGCCTTTCGCGCCTTCTCCTTGTACTTCGCTTCAATTATTTAACCCCCCCGGTTTCCCGTTCTTCACCTCGCGCCGACGACCTCCTAGAGTGCCGCCGGCCTTCAAACGGCAGCCACTCCAATCCAGACACACGCTCATTAGGGTGTTTTTCTCCTCCCCGACAACCCCGTTTTATTGAAACATTACAGCACCGTGAGCCCGACCGCTGCTCTCCAGTTAATGCAGCGGGAACATTCACAGTCGGGTGCGCTCTCGAATAACCTGGACAGCTGACTCGCAGGTCAGGCCTGAATGCCCTTAATTAGAAAGTCTAATCACTGGGTGATGTTTTGAAGTCCTCCAGAAAAAAAAAACTAATAGAGGCAGGAAGTATTCTTTGTCATGGCTTATGTAGCTTTGAAAATAGCCCACTGACATGACGAGAATGGGACGTGATTGCCCCCTGGTGATCAAATCGAGGTGCTGACAGTGAGAGGAAACAAATGTTATGGATTCAATTCTGTTGAGGAAACAAAACAGATTTGCTGTCATGAAGAAAAAAAATCAGAATTTAAAAAAAACACAAGATAAAATAGCAAAAATAAAGAAAATGAAAAGTTACGATAGAAAAGCAGATTAAAAAACAGAAAAAATGCAAATATAATGAAAAAAAATCTAAATTCTATTTATTTCTGAGGAATTTTATAGCGACTTGTTTGTTGTACATGAGCAGGATGTTGTGTCCCTTGTGTGTCTTCAAACAACAAGCCCTCCTTTGTTGCGTGTAAAAACAGGTGAAGCCCAACACCAGCTCACGGCGCCCGCTCGGCTCCGTTACAACCTCCGTCCTTAAGTGTGATCCTCCCACGCGCAGCCGTCTCCATCTCCATATTCATTTGGCGGGAGTCTGCCGCGCCAGACTACCCCGAGGTTAGGGAGCCGCGCCGATCGCTGGAACTTCCCGATTACGGCCCTCCTCTGTCTCCCGCTTTGAAGCCGGTAATGATATTCCGCGAAACTGAATGGGAATCGTAATGAAGGTGAGATTTGAGATTGGGCCGGGGAATTGGAAAAAGGCGACGTTGCGGCGTGGCTGTGATCTGGAGCAGCCCGCGGTTCCCCTGTGGCGCAGCACGAGCCAAGGATGGGGAAACGGATGGAGATACAATGCAACCAAACCGACATGATATCGGGAGCTTTGTTGGGTACTGAATGAATTCTGGGAAATATAAAACTGGATGAGTGAAAGTAAAGAGAAAAGAAAGAGCATGGATGCATGTTAAAGGCCAGCAAGAGTTTAAAAAAACCTGTGATTTAATTGCACAGAATCATCACACTGGTTTGTGCTTTGCTGCCAGGACAAAAGCCTCCTCCTTGATGCTCTGTCTGTGTGAGGTTTGCACGTTCTACCTGTGCGGGCATGTGTTTACACTTATGCGTGAGGTCGCTTGGTCAATCGGTGCCATGTGATGGACTGATGTTGACCTCTCTGAACATTAACGTCCCCGCTCCAAGTGTAATTTCTGCACATCTGAGCATTGTGGCCATGCAAATAAGTTCTCAGCCTTTCAATTATTCCCCTTCAGTAAAAGATGGTGGATGATGAGATGCTGAACCAGCAGGGGGCAGTCTAACAGTGTTAAACTCAGAATTCAGCCTCCCCTCAACAGGTCAATGACCATCCACACCTTTCGGAAGCAGTCTTTTCCTCGTGCCGCCGGCTCTGGCTTCCTCTGGCTGCTTCTCTGCTCAGGCTGAAACTAATCATGTCAATACTCATCAGTGTCGAGCAGCTAGCCTAGCGCAGCTGTTAGCAAGAAGCTAACGGGACAAATGTGTCGGTATGAGGCCGCCGAACAGGACAACGACAGGTGAGGGACGGGTTGAGACTCGTTGTCTTCGTCTTTACGCCTAATATTGTGTTACACCAACGTTTGTTTGGCGAGCAAGTTCCGCGGATGTCATTGACAACTTTCCGTCCAGCTTCCACGCGATAATGAGGAAGATTTGACCTCATTTTCACTCATTTGAGGAAACGTTCACAGCAAATTATCATCACTCCGGGCCAGATACACGGAATGAGATCCAACAGTAAAATATTTTTTGACATCCGGGCCACTCTTTTTTTGTATTTTACCCCCAAGGCATCCCCAACAATTCAACAGTCACTGTTTACACTGAAACTTTATTTTTTACATGTGGTTTAGAATATTACAGCGAGTGCTATCTATATTCGATAGATATTCAAAAAGAATATATATCAGTATTAAGATACAATTGTCAATAAAAAAAAAACATGTAGTACTGCAAGGTTTGAACAACTTTGAAGGTCGCTGTAAGTATGATTTTTAAAGTGTATTTTAATCTCGTTATTTTCAAAACGTTGCACTTTACCGCCCTCGAGCGGTTTGTACACAAACTGCATCAGAATAATGAAAACACTCGGTTTTGTTTTAATACTTTTCAAGCAGTTATCATCATTAGTTTTCCTTCAGGATGTACACGTACACACAGACAATATCAGGAAAAACACCTTGAAGAAAATAATGAAAATAGATTCATTCTTTGTTTATTGATTAAAACTTCTTTTATTGAACTCCATCGTGTGTGGTCTAGATATGTGATTGTGCACAGCTGCAGTCTGAAGCTTGTTTGTGTTACCTGCTGCAGTGATCCAGACCACAGCGATGGAGAGCTGCAGACAACCAGTGATGGTCGGTAAGTTTGGACTCCAACCACCTGCTCCTAAAACATTGTAACATCTGTATTTCAACACAAGGTGTGCTTTGCCCTGAACGCACCACCAATCTCGAGGAAAATCTTGCAAACAATATTTGGTGCGTCCAAGTTGATGCTGCTCTCTTCAGTCACCTTAAATGAAAGTTCCAGCACCACATTGTAGCTTCTGCTGTACATTGCTGCCTCCACTTGTGCCTCATTTGGGCTCTTGATGCCATCTGCAGTGCAGAGTCCACCGACGTATTTATTCAGGCGCTCCCCGCTCTGACCGGCAGGTGGCAGCAGACACCCGCACCTGAGTGCCACACAGGGACCGTTTATCGCTGCTGTTTATGTTCCTAATTAGAGAGTCATTAAACCTCAAGCACCCTCGGCAGTTCACCATTATCTACAGATCAATAATGATAATGTGTGTGTGTGTGTGTGTGTGTGTGTGTGTGTGTGTGTGTGTGTGTGTGTGTGTGTGTGTGTGTGTGTGTGT
>JASSRZ010000054.1:4874627-4885642 GCA_032164315.1 Malacoctenus gilli | reverse complement strand
TGTGTGTGTGTGTGTGTGTGTGTGTGTGTGTGTGTGTGTGTGTGTGTGTGTGTGTGTGTGTGTGTGTGTGAAGTCAATCACTAATAGTTTGTAATTACAGTAAATTATGTGGAGGTGCGATGCAAATAAAGCGACTGAAATGACAGCTGATGAAGCGTGGAACGTAAGCGCAACGTAGTTTTTCTTTTTCACAAACAGTATTTTGGAAATTTCTGTAATTGGAATTTCACATAAAATATAGAAGATAAAGTGTTTGAATTAAAGTACTTGAAGGCTTTCAAATATCATCAGTTCCTTTGGTTTGTAATATTTAAAACACACACACGCACGCGCGCACACACGCACACCGTAGGCTGTATGTTTGACACTCCTGGTATATTGTCACCAATCGACCTCATATTGGGCTCGACTCCTGCACCTCCTCATTGCACCACCTCGCAGCTCTGCATCATTTCCCCCACACGAGCCCAACACTCGGACTCCCCCCCCCCCCCCCCCCAATCATTCAGGTAATCCCGCGCTTGTCAATATTTTCCAGTCATAAACGAACTCGTCATCACGTGTCGGTGCTGATTCAGTTCTGAGGGGTTTTCATGCGGCAGCGCTCAGCGGCGGCCTATTTTCCACTCGCCTCCCACTCGGCGGTGGACTGAGCGCTTCCACCATCTCTGTGTGCAGACACCTAGATCAGATAATGCTCTCTAAGTCTCTATAGTGAGCCGTTTGAAGTAGCTCCAGTGAACTGCCGCCCTCCCCCTCGGTCTCCCTGGCTCTTGTTCTGCGAGAGCTCGTGCCGCCTGTGTGTGTGTGTGTGTGTGTGTGTGTGTGTGTGTGTGAGAGTGTGAGAGCGTGTGAGAGTGTGCGCGCGGGGTGGACGAGGTCAGGGTGACTGGGTCCCCCCTCCATCTCCATATAGGCTGTAGGCTACAGCTGCTCCTATGAGATTGGTACCTCAAACGCGCAGGCTGCGCCTCAGATGTGGCTGCATGTGTGTGTGTGTTTGTGTGTGTGATAAGGGCCAAAGGATGGAGACATCTTTATGGTGTAGAAGTGGGAGGATTATCCCATCACTGCTGTATTAAATACAAAGCCGGGGACGGTAGGCCGGTTAACCAGGTGCTGCAGCAGCCACCCCCGGCTGTGACCTCTCACCCTCGCAGCGGCGCGGCCGGAGCCTCGCTCCTCCTTCAGGATCTGCCCATCACGGCAGGTTTTTCTCCGCAATGCTGCATATTATCCGTGACGGAGCTCTCACTGCTCACTGCTCCCTCATAGAACCGAGGCTACAAGCAGGGACAACCAGTCAAATTCACCCCCCCCCCCCAAGAGTAGAATTATTCAGACTGCCCTGATTTACCCTGGTTTTATTGCTGTTATAATTAAGCGCCTTCTCCTTCTTTTTCTTCAATACAACCGTGTGTTTCTGGCTGAAACGTTGTGACTTTGCTGTTGAATCTCGTGCGCGACCGTGCGGTCAAACTGCGGGCGTATCGGGTGGGGGGGGGGGAGCGCATGCCAAATCCTGTCAGCAGCAACAGGAGGGGAATGAAAGGGTTGACGCTCTCAGGACTGCGAGTAAATCGAGGCTGACAGGATTTATTAGGACTTAATGTCTGCAAAATTGTTCCCAAAACTGCGCAACGAGTTCGTTCTTTTTTTGGACTGAACTCTGGTGAATCTCGCGTTTGTTGCTTTGGACCTGGTGGTCACTAGGGTGGTATTCTGGGAGGGGGGCTTAAGCTCTATTTCTCTATTTCCCGTTCAGCGTCTACAGAGTTTTTTCCAAGTGAGCGCCACACAGGGCTGTTTTTGCGATCGCCCCCCCCCCCCCTCCCTCAACACGCATCCCGCCGTCTGACCTGATCTCGGTGCACCTGCGTGCCGCATTAGCACGGCCGTACTTCACGTTGCCGTGACAGGAGGAAGAGAGAAGACTTCCTTCCAGCCGGGTGAAAAGTGAGGAGGCGGGAGGAACCACACACACGCACCCCGGTGTGTCAATGTAGTTTTTATAAGGAGGAGGTCCCTGGTTTCTGCCAGGGTGGGGTCGCTCTGTGGAGAGTTTGCATGTTTTTCCTGAGTGTGAGCGAGTTCATTTACTAAATACTCAGTTTTCCTCTTAAAAAAACCAATTTAAATAAACATTGTTCGGACTCTTGGGATCGTTTTTTCCTTTCGGAATGAGAAACAAGTGACGCATGTTGAGAACCTTGTCACCACAGAACATCTCCATCTTCACTCAATAAGGTTTTCTCCCCGTTTACACTCCTCTGACTGACTCAGTGAACACTTTCACCTGAAGAAGCAGCTTTCAGCGACTCCCTGCGCAGAATTCGATGTCAGGCTCATGACGCCTTCCGTGGAAGGCGGCAGCCCTTTATTTTTGTCACAAATCAGCAGTTTATAGTGTCGTAATTTAATTGAGGGACCTCGCGGGACCTGCTACGCATTAGTCGTGATGTTAAATGCTGGAGTCTGGAGAGAAAAAAAAAGAAGCGAGTCGGGGAAGAAGGTGAAGATCACAACGCGTCGGGGAGCCAGCCGCGCTCCGCTCCAAACTCATTATCTCCGCGCTGCACAAACCCTGCTGACTCCGTCGCCACACTTTCCAAGTCGCGCTGGCCCTGCCGCGGAGCCCGCTAAGTGATCCCAGCTACAGAGCGGCGGGCCCGCGTCTCTCTGTGTGTGCACGTGTGTATGTGTGTGCGTCTGCGCGCGCTCGCGTGCGTGTGTGTGTGTGTTTCTATCTCTCTCTCTCTCTCTCTCTCTCCATTTATCATCCAGGCGATCAGCACACGACTAATATTTACCCCGACCTCATCACTATTCATCCGCTGATGCCTCAGCGTCGCCGGGTTTCGATTGTTTATCATCCTAAGCAAACATGTGGCGCGGAACAAAAGAATGCACGCGGCGGGGATACGAGCGGGCGCGTCGCCGCCACCGCTGCCACGTTCGGAATCAGTAACATGTGAGCGCGGCTGCTGTCCGCACAGGAAATCTGCTGATGTCGCCGCCACACTCACACACACACACACACACACACACACGCACACACACACACTTTAAATCTCTTCAATATGCTTCTTTAAATCACGCGCTGACAGTCTAATGACACAGCGCGTCGGGCGCCGTTGTCACCGTACAAATATGTGCCGCCGCGCGTTGTTTCCAGCCGTGGCCCCGCTCGTTTGATTTCTAAAAATACACTTTGGCGTCGCACGCGGGCGCGATGATACTCGGGTGTCGTATTGTGGGGGCTCCGGCTTCTTCTTTTTTTTTCCTCCCCCTGCTCTGCCCGCGCAGATTGCCATTTAAAGCGGTTTAATAATTGAGGAGTAACATTTGCGTCAGCCGTCCTGCTGTGTGTGTGAGTGTGTGTGTGTGTAAGAAGGGGGGGGGGGCAGACTCACACTTGTTCAAAACAGGTCACACACACCTGCTGAAGTGGCTGCAGCTGAGCAGCCATTATTAGCGCCGCCATTATCATATCACACGGGGGAGAAACCGCACGTTTGCATTTGCCGCTCCTCGCTCACCGGCTGCAGTTTTAATGGGGCCAAACCAGTGAAAATGAGCCTCGTTTCCACACTGAAAAAAAAGTCACGTTCTTGGGTTTTTTTTCCATAGGATGAAAATATCTGTTATATTTCTTTTTGTAGCGAAGAGTCAGGAAGTATCAATCATTTTTTTTGCCCAAACTGATGATGAAAAATCTTGAAAATCCTTCTAATCGCAGGTCCAAAAATCAGTTTGACGCAAACAAACCGAAGCTGGAAAGCGCAGCTATGAATAAGATCTCAGGATAACACCTCCATACATACACGCTCAGAGAGCCTTCAAAATAAAAGGATCTTCTGTAAACAAGTGTCTTCTGCTTTGCTTCGACTCGCGCTATTTGATTTTGGCAACGTAGGATCCTGACCCCCCCCACCCCCCGACCTCCGGCTGGGACCCCTGAAGCCTTTCCTTGGTCACTGGTCAGTTTACTCATTTGGCAGGAAAAAAAAATTAATCCCAGTGAATGAATTTAGGTCGGAGCAGAAGAGAAGGGCGGGGCGGGGGGGGGGGCGATCAGGAAGCTCCAGGTCTTCATCAGCTTAATTATTCTGGATTTAGCGCAGCCGGTGATCTCAGCACGTACGGGCATCAGGAAGCGTGTCGGATCATGTCATGAATAGACCTCGACGGTTTAGGAGGAGTGGAAGAGTAAAGTTCCATCGGGGGGAGGGGGGGGGGATAAAAAGCAGGACCACCGTCTGTGTTTTGGTCACTCCGACGCTTTGTTCAATCGGTTCGACAGAACTAAACGCAGTTATCGAACGATTCAGAAACTACTCGTTTGCTTGTCGCTCGAGGAAGAGCGTAACAAATGGAAAGCTCTACGGCGATTACACTTTCTCCCCCCCCCCCCCCCCATGCCTCCCCTCCGTGACCTCTTCGTCCCCCTTTCCAGGTTTCCCGCCGCCTAATTGCTCGAAATCCGCCCGCCTCTCCGTCCGTTAGTCCGCAGATGTGTCCGCCGCCGTTTTGGGTTCCTCCCGCCACAGTTCACAACCCTCACCTCTGAACCTGCCGCGCCTCCAAGGTAACCAAGGGGGGGCACCGGCGGGATTAATCCCCAAAATGGCCGCCTCACCGCGCTGTTTATCCGCTGACCTTTTTTTATTAGGAGAGCCCCCCCCCACCCCACCCCCGACCTGAATGAGCACTGTTTCACTGGCAAACACCGGCCCAGCCAATTAATCAAAGCCTCGTGTGTGTGTGTGTGTGTGTGTGTCTCATATTTCAGGCCGCACACCTCACGAGTGTTTTTTCACACCACGCTGTGTTGCTTTAACCTCTCTTAGACTCCTCCAGGCCTCAGTAGGAAAGGAATCACAACAGACTTAGGTTACACATGTCCTACAGCGTGTGTGTGTCTGTGTCTGTGTGTGTGTGTCCACGCCTGAATGCCCGGGAGTGTCTGCGCAGGACCCGCGGATTAGTCGGGTATTTTCCTTTCATCAATTTCGGGACGGATCCCCAAAAATGTCCGAAATCAAATCGGGACAAGCGGCGCCCTGTGCGGATGTTTGGCCGCCGAAGCCGCTTCTACCTGAGCGGCTCGGAGGTTGTTGAACCCTCACTCAACAAGGGGCAACACCTCTCCGCCCCCCCCCACACACATACTCACACACACACTCCCAATCGTCCCTTTAAGTCGTTCCAATAACCCCCTCGGTCGGGAGCAGCGCGAGGACACTCCGACACTTTCAGCGAAAGCAAACGTAAGCGAGCCGCGGCTGACGCGGCAACGCAGCAGCGCCGGTGGTTAGGGAGGAGAAAAACAAGTTGATGCAAAAACACACACACACACACACTTATTTTGAGTCATGAAAGTAACCCAGCATTAGTCCAAGTTCATATATTTCATAAGCCGACACCTAAAAAGCTTGAGCTCAAACATGGTGGCCGAAAAACACACCAAAAAGGAAGGAGCCGCGCCGATTCGACGCCGGCTCGTCAGACCCGAGACACGCAGCTCCTGTAGACCAGCGGGAAGAATTGCGAGAGGAAGAAAATTACAAAAGTCGCGCGCAAAACACACACTCGTTCTCCCCCCTCTTAAGTCATTCCAATAATCTCCTCCTGCTCAAACTTTCTCTCGAACCCCGGCGCTAGCTCCCTATAGCTCAAACAGAAGACCACCGCTGGTGGGTAAGGAAAAGAAAAAAAGCAGTCCCAAGAGGAAGAGGACACACATGGAGTTGTGCGCGCCCACGTGCACGCACGCACACACGCGGGGAACATAGTTATTCTTCATGCAATGTACAGTTGAAAGCTGCGGTGGCGGCTCAGGCCAAACAGTGAGCGTGCATAATGGCATTTCCATAGCGCGTCACACGAATGTATATTGACAATGCGCGCGGGCGCAGAGATGCGGGGCCGCTATAAACAGCTCTTTATATCGCTCCCATTCAAATCGATTTGTTTACGGTCGGCTGCCAAAGGGACCAAATCTAACTGTTTCCCCTTGAATACATTAGACTGCGAGTGAGGTTAGGAAGTGATAATGACTTCCCCTGCTGCTCTCCCCTCTCTTCCCCCTTCGTCCTCTCTTCACCCCTCCCTCCCTCCCTCCCGTTTCGCCATCTCCCCTCCTCTGCATCTGCTTCTCAGATGGGGATTCTTTTTATTTTTTTGACTCGTACTTATTCGATTGATGCCTGACGGACGGAGGGCTTCTCTCTCTCTCTCTCTCTCTTTCTCTCTCTCTCTTTCTCGCTCACTCGCTCTCTTTCTCTCTCTCATTCTCTCTTCTGGCCTCCTTTGGTCGCAGGCACAAAACTGTTAAGTCAAAGCACTGCTGCCTGTCCCTCCCTCTCCCTCTCCCTCTCCCTCTCCCTCTCCCTCTCCCTCTCTCTCTCTCTCTCTCTCTCTCTCTCTCTCTCCATCCTTCATGCAGACACAACAAGGCAGAGCGCGGCACACACACTCCGTCTCCTTTGACTCCAGTTATATGATGGAGTTGAACTTTGCACTTCCCTCCACTGCACATCCTTCACATGAAACTCAGCTGATGCAAACAAACAAACAAACACAGAGTGCACGCAGGCTAAGACTGAGCTTGCTGACATGTCAACACTTCAGTTTGTCGGCTGTACGCGCGGAAACGTTTGCGCTGCGTTTGTTTCCAGAAACTGACACTGTCAGGCTGAAAAAACACGACTGTCCTGTGTCGATAAAAACACACGTTCACCAAAAAACTCAGTTTATCATCTTTAACTGATTTACGTATCCGACGGGACCGGCTGGGTTTGAGTTTCCATCTTCAGCGCTCCCAAACAACATAAACTCAGCCCTCTCAGTTTTTAGCTGCTACTTTTCGGTCTGTATTTGTACGTTTCCAGAAACACGATCAGAAATTAAAGGTGCATTGCGAAGGCAAGGGCCCGCACATGTTGTCGAGCCTCGAGGCGTGGGGGGGGGTTCGAAACGAGCAGCAATTATTCGGCGAGGTCGAAACGCTCATTTGAATGAGAGAGATCGTCTCCTCCTTCAGTCGGAGGGAGGAACTACAAAAGGCTGTTTGTTTTTGCGGGCCGCTGAGGCCGTGGAGAAGGTGCAAGGGGGGAGGGGGGGGGACTTTTTTGTCATCATCCCCCCGCACCGTTTCACTAAGTCGGAATTTTACCGTTCAAGTTTCCATTCATACGAACACTGTCGGGCGGAGGGCCGCCGCGTCTGAGATGACTCCCGCGTAACCCCTCGGCATAATAATCGTCCCGGTAACTTAATTATGATCCATGCAAACATCATAATATGATCCACGCCGAGATAAATGATAATCAGGAGACAGATGATAGTCTTTACGCGCAGGTGTGTCCCCCGTCTCAAGACAAGTGATCGTCAGGAGTCGGTGTTTTGTTCTGGCGGAGGTTACACGAGTTCCTGTTCTGAGGAGAGAGTTTCTAAACACAAAGAGAAGATAAAGGACCAAAGTGTCTCGTGCACTTTGGGAGTATGAAAAAGAGGGTGAAAGAAGGGACATTGTAACGATTTATTTGAATCAAATGAATGAAATAAACAACCTGGAGCCCTTTTGGGCCTCCAGTGGTCAGACAGTTGCAGTTACTTCAGGAAAAGTTACATTTTTGCTCGCAGGAGTCGTGGCCCTCTGGTCACTGACGGTTCAACTCGCTTGTTTGTTTGCGTGGAAAAGCGAGCGGCCTGTCGAAACCGAAGCAACGAGGAGCGGCGACGCTTGAGACGTCGCTCTGCATCCGCGTAACCGCGGCAACACGCGGTAGCATCTCAGGGCAACGCACAGGGACTCTACCGTCACCTCAGTTCACGGGTGTTTACCGAATTCGCTGGAATTCGAAACATCAAATATTCATTTGGTTCGGCAGGTTAACTCCAAACGGCGTTTTTCTGGACTTTTTTTTTTTTTTCTTATCCGGATGAGACGCGCCCGGATCTTCCGATCTTCCGAGCGAGGAACAGAAGGAGAGGGAGAGAGGAAGATTGAAAGAGACAGACAGGACTTATTGTACCAGTGTTAGCAGATGTACGGGAGAGCGATGTGTGACCAAAGCTCTGTCAAGCCTGCGGGTATCAACACAATGGGGACAGACTGTCACCCCCCCACCCCCCACCCCCTCCTTCCCACCCCCCCGGCTATTAATATTACATTACTGTCACTTCAGACCAATCGCTCAGCTAAAGAGTCCTGAGTGCGAGATTGTCTGCCTCCGTGTGTGTGTGTGTTGGAGCGGTGGCGCGTGTGCAAATAGAAAAACAGAGTCAAATGTGCCACCGAAGCCCGAACGTTCTTTGATCCATTATGCAGGGAGGCAGGAGGAGCCGGGGCCCCCACAAATGAGTGCTGAATTATGTAAAGCGGCGCGTGAAGGTGGGATTCGGGGGGGGGAGGTTGGTGGGACCTCGGTGGGGAGGTGATAATCAGAGGTGGGGATCAGGTAGGACACGGCGCCGGCGATGACATACGTCGGCCGCTGAGGTCATGTCTGGTTCTTCTGGGGAGGGGGGTGGGGGGGGGAATGTCAGAAAGTATCGTCTGACACACATGTGGATCTGGTTTGATCGCGGATTACGGCCGGTCGCGCGGCGTCCACGCAGTGTTTGCCTTTCTCCCACGTCTTGGCCCCGTCTGCAGCTCGCAGGTTTGGAGTCGAGGCTTGAATTTCTCTGTTTTGTTTGTTTTTCGGAGCATCCGTTGTCCAGCCTCGTTATTTCCTTTGTCGGATTTTCAAATCGCTCCCCTTAAAGTCCTGTTTTGATTATTTACTCGCGTTGCATTAAAGGCAAGACTCAACTGTAGGAAATCTCTCTCTCTCTCTCTCTCTCTCTCTCTCTCCCCCTCTCTCTCTCTCAGCTTTTAGGTTTTTTTTTTATCAGCCCCCACTGTGGGAAGCTCGTCCCCAGATTGCTTAAGAATTAATTACCCGCGTCATCCATGCATATTTATGCGGCGCCCGGCTTCCAAACGCCACCTTTAAATTTCAATTAAAGCGCGAGACGATTCTCGACGAGCTTGCCGGGGGGAGACTCTCTCGTTACGCGCTGCTGAGTGACTCAAAACTTTCACATCAGAAAAACATATAGAGTATCAGTTATTAAGTCATTACAGATGATTGAGTGTAAAGGGGGAGAGCCGGGGGGGGGGGTTGTGTTTCCCAGTCGGAACCGCGTTGAGGTTTAATAGATCTGAACGTGCAGCTGAAGAGGATGTGGTGGATACGTAGGTTCAACAGAGTAAGCGTGGTTCCTAGTGTATTATTAACAACAGGTGGAAGGTCTGAAGAGGGGGGTGGAGGGGTCCTGGTATCAATGACCCCTAAAATGCGAAGATAGGGGGCGAAAGGCCCCCCCCCCCCCCAAAAGGAGGTAGTTCCACCTGAGCTTCTCTCTCACCTTGCAGTGTAACGCCTGAGAACTGATTTAAGAGTGTTACGGTTTAAAGGCTTCGTTGTGCCACACAGGAGCAGTGGAGCCAGTTGCAAAGTTAAGCATAAAGCAGCCTGAGTGATCGGTGAAGTACTTTGTTTTAGTGCAGAGACAGAAAGGAGGGTTTTTTTTCTACATTTGATGCACTTTTTTAATGAAATCTAGAATAACTTCCTTCAACATTGCTTGAGAAAAACGCCTTCCTGCCAATGCGACTGTTTGTACTCCTTGCGTTGTCAGAACCAGGCAGCTCCTTGGACCTGTTTTTGCATGATGCGATGTTTTCCTTGCAGTCTGGGCGTAATCAGCGGTTCAGTTTCGGGTTCTCGGCGCTGAGTTCTGTCTGCTCATGAAATGACACCGTGACAGATTTCGAAGATATCGAAATTTAGAGTTTTAAGAAAAAAAGAAGAAGCTGTGTGCATGTTTGTCGTTTGGGCGCAATTTTGGCCCCCGAGCCGCATGTTGGGAAGTCGTGTCATGTCAGTCTGATGCCTAATTTACAGCGAAAAAAAATACACTTTCTGCATGTCTTGCTCGTGACCTGAAAAGAAATCACAGCAGGAACGCTGCATGTTGATATTTTGATACCACAATTAAAAGATTGAACCGTCAGCATCACTCGCAAACGCTATCGAACCTGTAAACGGCTGCAGGGAGCCACAGTTTCTTCCACCAGTCATATTCTGGATTGTTTTTTGCAGCGTGTAACGATAATGAAGGGTAAAAACGTCCTTTATGGCGCTTTGAAAACAAACCGCGCGCTCGATGAAAGAGTTCTTAAAGGGCAGCAAGCGGGGAGCTCCGACAAAAACCCAGCACGCTTTGTGCTCGCGTCCTTATACTTGTTTACGTCGTTTCCTGATGGAGGGGGGCGGGCCGAGTGGATCCTTTAATTAACAGAAAGATTACGTTTAATGTTTTCCGTTCATTAGGACAGAAGTCTGACCTCGCTCTGATTCTTTCCCGGCCACGAAAGCCGCACCGGCCAGCGGAAGGCGGCGCTCGCGTTTGTCGTGCCGCTGGAAAAAAATAGAATAAACAGTGGGGATGAAACTTGTTGAAGTTATGCAGCAACACAAGGTGTTGAAAAAATAAAAAAAATTAGCCAGACTCCCCGAAGAAATCTCACTGATCTTAAAAAAAAGAGAGAGAGAGAGAGAGGAGAGAGGAGAGAAATGGCACCGCAGCACACGCAACTTTTCAAGAGAACTTGCAATAGAGATAAGCAAACAGACCGCCACGCTCTGGAACGCTCACACCCCGAGCTTTGTGGGGGGAATATGGCTGGAATGCGAGATCGTCAACAGAGCATGTGGAAAGGGAAGAGGAGGCAGCAGCCTGCCAGAGTGTTGTTATTCAGGTCCACACGCCTCGGCATCTGTGTCAGCTAATGAGAGAAACTCAGCTCTGTTTCATCTAGTCTCCCCGGACCGGGAATTAGCATCTCCAAAGACAGACGCGGCGAGAGGGACGGCGGAGGGAAAGGGGGGAGGGGGGGGGGGCGGGGGGAGAGAGGGAGAGTCGCAGAGAAATGAAAGAGAGGAGAGAGAGAGAGAGGG
>JASSRZ010000054.1:4784936-4802235 GCA_032164315.1 Malacoctenus gilli | reverse complement strand
GCTGAGACTTTCAGGAAACCCCGGCAGCTGCCAGAAAACGAAACTGAAAGTGCCGGAGCCCTAAAACAGTGGATGTATACCAGCGCGGGTCAGACGGGGACAGCGCTGCTGGAAGATGGCCGGTAATTCAGGCTCGATGCTTCACAAAGTCTCTGGTCTGACTTTGGCGCTGCTCGTCGATTTCTGCCTTTTTTACGCATCGGGATTCGCGGTGACGCACAGCGTGTATGGACATGTCGCGCGTCTGTGGATCTCCGCGGCGCTCCGATGGTCGGCTCTGACCGCCGTATCCGTGCTCACTCTCGGGGGCCCCGCGCCGCTGCTGCTGCGCGTTATCACGGCGCACAGTCTGCTCCCCGCGGTGTTTGAGAGCGGCGCCGCCGCGCTCTACGCCGAGGAGAGCCAGTGTGGTCGGCCGGGGGACGCGCGCTGCTGGCTGCTGGGCGCCGGAGCGTCGCTGGCCGCGGCGCTGTTCTGGGAGCTCGCCATCCCGTCCTCCAAGGAGGCGGGCGACGGGAACAAGCAGGAGGCGAGGGTGCTGTTCATGAGGGTCCTCCGCCTGTACAAGCCGGACCAGATCCTGTTGCTCGGAGGACTGCTGTTCCTGTCGCTGGCGGTCATCTGTGAGTAGCTCAGGATGAGCGATGCTCTGCAATTATCTGCCAAATACCACGCAATGACTAAAGTGACTGAACTGATAGTTGGACATTGACTGAAAAAGCAACAGATTGAAAATAAAGACAAAAAGCAGAAATAAATTCGAGACTTTTAGAATCATAGAACACTCAAATGAGTCAGCTTGTGTCCGTCAGTTGCTGAGATGCTGTAAAAGTTTTGTGTTTGTGTTTCTGTCTGATCTCAGGTGAGATGTTCATCCCGTTTTACACCGGAAAAGTCATCGACATCCTCCGCGATCATTACCAGCCCAGCGACTTCCTGTCTGCGGTGCTCCTGATGAGCCTGTCCTCTTTGGGAGGGTAAGATCCTCTGCAGCTTCAGGGGTCTTTGAGTCTGCACGAGTTATAGTCGTTAGTCAAACCTGATTTTTTTTTTTTAATGGGCTCTTCAGCTCCATTTGTGCAGGCTGCAGAGGAGGCCTGTTACTCTGTGCCATCAACTCCTTCACCTGCAGAATCAAAGTGAAGCTGTTTGATGCTTTGACCAAGCAGGAAATTGGATTCTTTGAGGCCGTGAAAACAGGTATGTCGCAGCTAGACACAACAGCCGTGGGTCAGACTTCCAGCTGATTGCCAGTGAGCTTAGGAGGGAACCGCACACAGAAAAGTCCCAAAAACTGCCAAACGCAAACTCTGGTTCTTCATGTTGTGAACACAAAGACTCAAGTCAGATTAGAGAGTCAAATAAAAAACTGGCTCCTGAATTTACTTTGATCATTTTTTGTGTAGGTGAACTGACATCCAGGTTGTCGAAAGACACAAAGCTGATGGGAATGACAGTGTGTCTGAACGTCAACGTGCTGCTGAGGACGTTCGTCAAGACGCTGGGCATGATCTCCCTCATGGTCAATCTTTCGTGGAAGCTCACCCTGCTGGTGCTGATGGAGACGCCCCTCACCGGCCTCATTCAGAACATCTACGACACACACTACCAGGTGAAGGCAGCTCAGTGAGGACCGGTGTGTCCCCGCGCAGTCGGACGTCCGTCACACTGAACCTGTGTGTCCTCTTCTGTCCTCAGAGGCTGTCTCTGGCCATGCAGGACTCCATGGCTCTGACCAATGAAGCTGCCAACGAGGTGGTGTCCGGCATCCGTGTGGTGCGCAGCTTCAGGACAGAGAAGCACGAAGCCCGTCGCTACGACAACCGCCTGATTGACACCAGCACCCTCAAGAACCGCAGGGACACCGTGAGGGCAGTTTACCTCCTGGCCCGCAGGGTGAGCGCTTCACGGCCGGGTCGGGTGGCTGCAGCCTTGGTCAGCATGCGTCACCTCCTCTGACAGTGTCCACGCTGTGCGTTTGTGTGCTTGCAGCTGATGGGGTTGGGCATGCAGGTGCTCATGTTGTACTACGGCCGGCTCTTCATTCAGAGGGGACAGATGACCACTGGCCACCTGGTCTCCTTCATCCTTTACCAGTCTGATCTTGGAGACAACATCAGGGTATCCCACAATGCACTGCAGATTATGTGTTGTGAGAACTGCCACTTTCAAATTTGGAGCTTCAACGACTTAAAGTTGTTCGAGTTCAATTTTATTCAATTTTACACACTGAACAATGGAGCCTGTTTGATTTTTATGTCTTTAATGAGTCGTTTACATGTTAGAACGGGACTCTTTTTCTACTTCTGTTCATTCATTTTGCGTTTTGCTGCCTCCAGACGCTGTTTTACATCTTTGGCGACATGCTGAACTCGGTGGGATCTGCTGGGAAGGTGTTTGAGTACCTGGACCGACAACCTCAAGTCAGCGTGGGTGGGAAACTCCAGCCTGAGGAGCTGAGAGGACACGTCAGCTTCCACAACCTCAACTTCACTTATCCTGCCAACCCTACCAAAGCAGTGCTGCAGGTGGGCCGGCAGAGACCAACTCCATCCGTCTATATAGCCGTCTTTGCTCAAGCACTCGATGGAGCGCATACCTCCGCCAGGCTGCAGATTGTTTACATCCCATCCTCAGTTTCCTCTGACCTTTGTCTCAGGATTTCTGCCTGGAGCTGAAGCCCGGTCAGATGACGGCGCTGGTTGGTCCGTCCGGAGAAGGAAAAAGCACCTGCGTGAGTCTGCTGGAGCGCTTGTACGAGCCATCGGAGGGGGAGGGGCAAATCCTGCTGGATGGCGAGCCGCTGAAAGCCTACGACCACCGTTATTTCCACAGGAAGGTAATCACTGTCCTATGCTCCTGTTGGACGCACCTTATCACTTGTGTCACCTTTTCAATGTCACTTGAATGCTTTCTGTAGTCATATTTCTTAAAAACATGATTTTGTCAGAAAGGTGACATTATCTCAGAATGCTGGCGTTGTGTCTTCGCTGCGTGGGGACATTTCTCTGCACGGTAATCACGAGTGTGTCGAACAGATCGCGGTGGTGAGCCAGGAGCCGGTGCTCTTCTCGGGCTCCATCAGAGACAACATTGCCTACGGGCTGAAAGACTGCTCGCTGGACGACGTCCAGGACGCCGCACGCAAAGCCAACGCCCACGACTTCATCAGCCAGCTGGAGAGAGGTTACGACACAGGTACGCCGTCTCACTGCCATCTCATGTTGGCTTGCAAAGATCCCAGCGGGAACTTTCTCTGAGATTTAATTCACATACAAGACAAATAGGAATTTGAAATAAAAGTTTATCAGTGAAATACAGTGTCTGTTAATTTGTTTTTCACAACCTTCATTATTTCAAGTGTTTGTGGTTAAACTAACGTCCCAGTCTGTTTGCGCCTTTGTTTGTTTTTTTGCCATTTTCCGCCTTGAATGTTGCGTTCTGATGTTTTCTTTCTGTTTCCTCCTCAGAGGTGGGGGAAGGAGGCGGCCAGCTCTCTAAGAGCGAGCGGCAGCAGATCGCCATCGCTCGCGCTCTGGTCAGACGGCCTCAAGTCCTCGTTCTGGACGAGATCACCAGCTCCCTGGACAGCGAGAGCGAGCACAAGGTTCATTTAGCCACCTGTTGAGGGCGCAGGGTCCTCTGAAGACACACTGGTTTAGATTGGTTGATTTTCTGAGCAGGCATTCTGCATTCTTATCGGACACCTAAGACACAATGGCAACATCTCGCAGATACTCTGAGATATATTTTACATGCGTTTCATCGATTTTCTTCCAAAGCTGCTCCTCTTAATGCATTAGAAGTTGTATTTATAGTTTATGGTGTTTGGAAGTTGTAGCTTAAAGTGTGTAGTGTCCCGGTTTTCTATTCCGAATCCTAAACAGAGTTTCTTATTGCCCTGTAGTTCATCGTGACCTCTTTCTCTCTCTCAGGTGCAGCAGGCGCTGGCTGAATGCCCCAGTCAGACCCTCCTGGTCATCGCTCACAAGCTGAAGACCATCGAGGGGGCCCATCAGATCGCTGTGGTGAGCGGCGGCCAGGTCCAGGAGAGAGGAACACACCGCGAGCTGATGGACCTGAAGGGCAGCTACTACCAGCTGAGGGAGGAGCTCTTCACCCTGCCAGACGCTCCTCGCTGACGCCTCCGCCTCCTGCTACCTCGGCAGCTCCAGCATAGAGGGACCCGCTAAAGGAACTAGTGACTAAGAACCCTGCTGACCGGGGGTGGGGGGACCAGAACCCTTTAAGCATGTCTTATTGTGAAGCTTTTTTCATACAGACTGAGAAGACTTGGGTCCGCTTTGTCTCCGTGCACCTTTGCACCTTCTTCTCTTTGAACCTCCGTACAGACGAGACATTTCCCCCCGTCTGCGTGTCGTCTCTCTGGGTGTCCGCGCTGTCTCGGCGGCCACTCAGCGACTCTACGGGCACGATTGTGTTGATCTGATGTAAAAGACACGACAACATTCCATGAGAACGAACCGACTGCAGGTTCGGCCTGAAAAACAGTGAAACTTGCCATGATTTTTCTGACCGTCGTTTCCTGGTGTTTGACGGAGGTGAATTAATGTTTTACACATCATGAACCTTATTTATGATCAGCACCGATTATCTTTGTGGGCGCAACCAATAAAATGGTAAAACTCCTCCTTCTGGACTCATTGTGCACATTTTATAACTGAACGTTTCAAACGCATCAACAAGTCTCGAACCAAACTCACTGCTGTCCTCCCCTTTGGCGCTTGATGAAAGTAAAAGCAAAAATTACTTTAAACTTAAAAAACAAACATACGACGCTCCTTCTATTTATTTCTGTGAAAAAGAAAAAGAAATGTCAAGTGTTGTGATGTAAATAAAAGTGTGTTGGTTTTGGCTGTCGCGGGAGCAGCTCTGATGATTTGTAATGAGGAGTTTGTTTCACTGAGCCTGTTTCTTATCAGGTCTCCTGTTTTTTTTTTTTATTTCTGGTTGGACTGGATTAACGCAGGAGATGAACAACTCAAGTATCTCGGTGGCAGAGCGCCGGCGTGGGGGAGGGGCCAACTGAGCTGGAGTGGAAAGTCCCAACAAACCACTTTCTTTTTGGCAGTGAGGCTGTTTGGACGGTTGCCCGTCGCTGTGTCACACTCACATGTTAAAACACCGACACCCTCTGTCGGCACAGATCAGGTCCTCCTCGCCATTTTGTCCAGTCGCCAGAGGCTGGACAAAATGGTGGCCGGCGCGGGACAGGTGCGAAACTGCTGAGAGGGACCACGAGGGCGTCGCCCAAACGTTGTGTCTTTGACCATGTGACCCGACCGACACGCAAACGGGAGGAAAATCGTGTCGCTGCTCTGTTGAAGCATCAAGCCATCCTGGACGATGTTCGGCAGACGTGTTACTCTCACTCTGTCCCGTTTGACCCAAGTCTTCCTGCGTCCCATGTCCTTGCCGCCGTGAGGGCCGGGGAACATTGTGCCGCCATCTTAGAGCGGCGCCTTCAAGTGTCTAATCAAACAAAGAAAATGGCCGACGGCCTTCATGAGGAAAGTTCCCGGCTCGGTTGGAACAATCGTTTGGCTCTGAGACGTCGCCACACCTTCACATTTCATGTCTATAAATGTGCCATAAAGCTTTGGTGGAACTGGTTCTGCTACATACGGCGTTGCCACACCGCCGCGCCGGAAATCCCCCCTCGCACCATTCTTTCACTTTCTTTTTAATTGTTCAGTCACCAAACTCAGCCAGCGCCCAAGTTCAACTTCAGCCACTGCTTTTTGCTGTTCCTGCGGTTCAGTTTGGATGTCGGCGTCGGCGGACCAACGGCCGTCCTCAGTCTGAGGCTGTCATGCAGAATCACATAGCAGCCCTGTGAGGACGCATCACTGTGATGTCCCCTCCAACAGGCACCACTTCCTGTCTAACTGACTAAAAGCAGGAAACGGTTTTCGGGTCTGAGGTGAAATCGGATCCAGTTACAACACAAAGAGCTCAGCATGTTTTAGTTCTGACCGGTGGGAGCTGTTGAGTCCCCCGACGCAGGCGCTGACTCTGCAGACCATCAGATCCTGCTGATCCGGTGTCATGATGTGGAAGCTTGAGAGTTTGGCTTCACTGCAACATGATCGCTGTGATGCTTCGCCTCGTTCAAACAAAATTGATGAGGGAAGCGACGCAGCACGAAGCTTGATGGAAGCGACACTGGAGGGGCTTCAGCTCATCAAGTCAGCTGGTTTTCTTTGACTTAATAAATAGGTCTGCAAGAGGACACTGTAAACAAGACGCGATGCTTTGGATCAAATCCTTCACACAAGCTGTAAACTCGCTGCATTATTATGACTCTGGCAGGTGAATCCCCACCGTGACCCTGAAAACCCCCAAGCTTCCTCTGGGGAGGGAGGTGATTACGACATGCAGTGAAAAGTGTTGTCCTGACCTGAAGGTGACTGAACGAAATAAACGCTCAAGTCACGTGGTCACTCCAGGGAAGTCCCGTTCATACAACAAAGACGAGACCATCAAACTGATCTGAGGTCTGTCTGTGGGTGATGACAGCCAAACTGATCCTGAGTCAGCCGGCAGACGAGTGCAGCCTGGTTTTCTTCTATGCAGGTGAAGCAGCGCCACAGTTTGCAGTGTTTGCCGGTGGTTTTTTTTTTTTTTTTTTACCAGTAGTCACGTGATTTCTCGGAAGGCGCCGAGTCGGCAGACCGGCATGATTGAGATTAGCGTGTCAGTGGCTTGAATGTTTCAGAACAAGGCTGATCACTCCCAACTACCAGACCCCCACAATACCCCCCCCCCACACACACACACACACACACCATATGATGACCCCGAGTCAGGTCCACTCATGTCAGCTTCCCCATGACATCAGCTGTACCGGTGAGGCGGGAAAATGACAAAACTGATTGGAGTCTAAGCGAGGATAAGGAGGTCCGACAGCGCCTCTGCTGGCTGTTTGAGTTGCCTTCACCCACCAGGCTGGCAAACACGTGATTTCCTATAAAACTTCACACGATGAATCAGCACCTGTAGTCCGGCTGCTGTGAGCCGATCAAATCGTCTCATCGATGGACAGCGGGCGCCCCACGTGGTGGATAAGATGCATAAAATGCATTGAGCGCATTGTGGTGAAACTTGCCTCAAAAACATAATGCGGTTTGATAAAGTGAAGTCATTTAGATGTTAAGAGCAACCAGGAGCAGGATCTCATCTTTTAGTAAAGCAAAGGGCTAAAATCTGTTATTAAAACAGCTAAAATGCTGGAAACGGATAAAAAAACACAAACTGGATGTTTAATCCTCCTGTAAACGAGTCAACGCGTCTCGATTATTATCACTGATCAATCGCTTCGTTGTAGCTATTTTTTTTTCTTTGGTTTAACTTCCACCAGTCACACTAAGAGATGTTTTAATTCATTGTCTTCTCAGCTGAAATTGTATCAATTTTCACCACGTAGACAAAAATCTTGGATTAAAAACTGTTACTCACAATGCATCACAGGTTATAATCTGTATTTTTCTCATTATAAAGACACCAAAACAGCGTAACACACACGAAATACTGAATATGTACAGTAAACTCTCTGGCGTCGGATTGTTCCTCAGAAACTGACTTTCAGTGGCCGCTAGAGGGCAACACAAGACAACATATGGACTCGGTGCGTTTCGTTGCCAAGTGAATCCAGAGGTCAATAGATGGCACGTTTTCACCACAAATATACAGTTTGTAACTGTTCATGACTTTGCACCATGAAAATTGTTAAACGAAATGTCAAACATCATTAAAAAAGAATAAACCAAATGAATATGTTTGAACATATTTGGTGGCCTTTGACACACACTCTGTGTGGGAATGAAATGTTCAGAAACAAAACTGGAGAGGAGGGTGACTTTATTGATTAAACTTTCAATAAACCTCGAGAAGCAAAAGTTGGACCAAACTCTCCCTTTCATGTCCTTGTTTTTGTTTTATGACTCAACGTGTTTCCTGAGCGTTACTCGGCCAAATTCGCCTCTCTGCCGTCTTCTTCTTCATCACTCCTGCTGGTAAACATCAGCACCGTCGCCTCGCCCCTCTGATCAAACTAAGAAGGCTCACTGACATATGCCACAAAAGAGATTACTCATATAGGATTAGGAAGCGTGTTAATCTTAATCTCACTTCTTGTCAGTGATCATCTCGCTGGGTTTGATTGGTGCTGTTTCCATCAGAAGCTCCTTGCACTCGTCTCCCGGCGTCCTGCACTCCTCACGCTTCCTCCTTGCAATCGGTCACCTCTCGTTGTGGCCTCTTTCCCTCATTTGCATGAAAGTCTCTGACCTCCTCGTCTCCGCTCCCTTTGAGGCCGGACGAGAGCCCACTCAGGCTCACGCGTTCACAACTCACTCTGCATGACTGCACTGTTGAGATGCGGGTGTCGTTTAGAGGTGAAGACTGCAACAACCTCCTTCTTTCTTTGGTAATCAAAGGCCAAACTCTTTACAAAATCTGACCTTTAAAGAAAGGCACAGTCGTCCCTCTCTTATTCAAACTCAACAGGACTAAGGACGGTTCTTTAGGTGCAACATGAGTATTTTTGTGGTCCCAGGTAACAACAAGACACGACTGCTAATCTGCTCCCAGAAAGTCACTGGAAGTGTTTTAATGCTCACTCAGACTGACCACGTCTTAACTGGTTAACGTTAAGGAACATTTCACCAAAAAGTAAAAATATGTATGTGTAAAATAATAATGTTGAAAGAAAACAAGCAGAACATGTTGTTAACATGTCAGAGTGTTTGTTTATTAATTTAGACACAGATAATCGGAGCTTTTATTGTGCAAGAAGGAAACGTAGGCTCATTTTCATCATGTGACAAATTCATGCTGCTCAACGCTCAGAATAACAGTGGAAAGACAGTGTGTGTGTATCTGTGTGTGTGTGTGAGGCGGCTGATGACTCAGAGGAGGCTGATCCTGACGTAATCCTGCGCCTCCCTCCAGCAGCCCTCCTGCCTACACAGCTGTTTCTCAGGCGTCTCCTGGTTCTCCTCAGCCACTCGCCTCCTTCCTGCTCCCGATTACAGGACACTTTCTGCTCTCATTCTTCCTGTGCGATCCTTTCACAAGAAAACTGACTCGGGGTGCACAAAGCGACATTATGAGCACAGTTCCCTCTGAGCTGTGTGAACGTTGAAATTAAAACGTCAAAAACATAAACGGGGCAATAACAGATGGACAGAGACACGTTTAGGATAACTGTGAAACAAGCAACGTTGTTGCTTCAGGAGAGAAACGCAACAGCCCACAAATGTGACAAGCAAAATAACAAAGACTGTGTCTCAATGAAACAACAGATTAGGTCATATAATGACCAGGTATTTATTAAAGAAGACTGATAGGTTTGCTGTGTAATGTGACTTTAATCTACATTTAGGTTATAAAATCTCTTACAGTATTCACGTTTCAACCCTTTAAAAGACGTGTTTCTGAGCGTTTATACCCAGTGCTGACGCATCCTTACAGTTACTGTGAATGCGGATCCATGCAGAGTAGATATGAATACCTTATTAATATCTCAGACATCGGTGATACATGCTGGATCATTGCTCCCCCTGGAAGCACAGGAGTCCTTCCTGCTTTATTGTGGCGCCTGCTCGGCTGCTGCTTCCCTCCTGTTCACGATCAGTCACGCAGGATCTCGGCAGCGTTTCACCCGACAAAGACCCCTGGAGGTCCTGCCTCCGCCTCGTATTCAGGGCAATGCGTCTTCTCGCGAGAGGCGCATGCGCGGTGCCTCATGTCGCAATCCTGACACAGATTTTCAGCGATCGACATCAAGAGAAAACAGACAATTGAGCTGATTTTTGGACCAATTGTGGCACGTGACCTGAACGGGATTATAACGATCATAGACGGACTATAGTCGATGAAGTTTTGTAAATCCTTTAATCAATTATACTAAAAAACACCCTGTTACGCCACGTGTTCAAGCCTGGCCAATTGGAAGAATCCAAACCCGACGGAAAGTATGTCTTTGTTGGGATATTAGTTCAACTTCTACCCTCCAATCTGAGGCGAAATCTTGGCGCACATCGCAGGACCTGGACGCGGACGTTGCGTTTTCGTGCGGGGACGCGGCGTGGAAACGTTGGCGTGTTTCTTTTCTCTTTTTTTTTGCTCGATGCCACGTGTTCAAGTTTGATGAAGAGCACGTTGAGGCTTATTTCATCACATGACTCCCCTCCCCCACCCAGCGAAGGCAATGGGGAAAGAAGGCGGACATGTTTGAGGGAATTGTGTTGGTTAAAAAGTATCGAGGTGGAAGACAAGAAGATTATTTGAAGAAAGGTTTCGCATTTTTTGGGATTTACCGATCGACATTTGAATATTTTTTCTTTATATATCCGAGAACTTCATGCCATACTTTATACGAACATTGATACATTTTTGTTTTAGAAAATTCAACTTGTAGTTTTTCAGCTGAATATCAATGTTTGTTTAATAATTGCTAAGTGTTAAGTCTGGAGATATTTCGATTCACGTTTGATTGTTGCTGTTTCATTTGAGTGACATTGTTGAGGGTTTGTAACCTTGGTGTGGGGGATGGGCGGAGGTCGTTAGGTAACCTTTTTGTGTGGTTTGTTTCTTAGAGGTTTGTCTTTTTCATCGAACCTTTTTGAACTAGTTTGATTAGTTTTGTTGTTACGTTTTTAGAAGGTTTTCTATTTTTGTGGATTCTCGAGGGCATTTGGTATTTATCGTTTAATGTCAGCCTGGGTGTGTTGTCCTGGAGACTAATCTATTGTTGGTGTGCCAGTTTAAATACTCAGGTTTGCTGTTAAAATGGATTTTTAAAAATGGTTTGAGGGCAGCAGGGAAAACTGCTGTGTCATTCAGTGTTGTTTTGATGGATCCCGTGACCCTGTTGGGTAAGTTTAGCTGTTGCTGTTTGTTTTGACGAAGTAAAGATAAAGACAGAAGCCCTGCTGGCATGGATTTGGTTACAAAGGCGGTGCCCTTTGGATGGTTGTTTACGGGCCGTGAAGGCCTCTTTCTGTTGCCTTTGTTCTCTGATCGTGTCTCTTCGAGTTAAAAGGTGGATTTTCTTTCCTCATTTTTGAATGTAAGCGAAGGGGGTTGCGTGCGGTATGTTGTGGCTTGTTTGGGGTCTTTAGAGGCTCTTAGTTCTTATTTTTATTGCGTGATGACCGTGTTCAAAGATGGCGTCTGCGCTCTTGTCTCGGGTAGAAATGCGGATGTTCTAGTGTGCGGAGAGCTCCCGGGGAGAGGCCGCGACTCTCCGGGGCTGAGCGTGACTCGCTGGAAGAACCAATTGGCGACTTGGTATTTGCCCCGAAAGCCCGCGTTAGCGTCGATTTGACCAATCCGCGTGGTCGCTTTGCACACGTTGACGTAATGTAATACGATAAGGAGACGGTGGCTTCTCTGTCCTCGCTTTTTGTGAAGGATTACATGGCGGAACCAGTTTCGAGCTGCAAATCTATAATACTTGGCAGTTTGGGCCAATAGTATTGTGCCGTTTTCTTGACGGGCAGACAAATAAACCAATGGGGTGAGCTGAAGGATCCCCGGTTGAGTTTCGGTCCTCAGAGGCGTGGCGACTTTGATAGACATTCCAATCAGCAAATGGGGGTTCTGGGGGCGGGGACTTTCCGGAGTAGTTCACCCAATAGGCGGCGCGTTTGGTCTATATAAAGCCGGGTGTAGTCGCATCGTCGCCATTTCAACGAGGCTGACGACGAGGATTTCATTGTGGCGGGCAGCGGCGCAAACTGACGAGCTGAGACTGATCCTGGCTCGAGTCTAGCTGTAAACAGAATCCGGATCCATCCTGATGGATATGGCTCTTAACTCGCCCCTTGACAGGTATCTATCGGTAAAACTGGCTCTCCGCTTTCCACCAAGGGGGATATTTTAATATTTCTTGCATTTTTTCCCTGAAAATGGATACGGTCAGTCTATGTTTACAGTGCTGCTGTGTTTGGAGTCGGTCGGACGTGGGATGTTCCTCAGAACGGGATTGTATCGCTACGTAAAAGCCGTTAGTGGCTGTCATTGTGCAGCGAAAATGTATTATTTTTGTAGGTTTTTCTTAAACTGCGACTGCTAATCGCGCTACGCCGGCGCCATCTTCGGAGCGCCGCTGCCGTTGGCGGCTCTCTCCCGCTGCCTGGCAGTGTCTGTTAGCATTGTTAGCATTAGCCTCGTATAAGCAAATCTTGGTCTTGACAAACGTTTTGGGGGATAACGGCAGCTGTTAAGGGACCAATGTTATTGTGTGTTTTAAAGTGCCTTCTTAACGGTCGCCGTTTGTGTTGATCCGTGCAGGAAGCGTAAGGACGTAAATAAATGTAACACGTTTGAAACGTTTTCGCATGGGTCAACAATATTATGAGAAATTCAGACACCGTAGTTTACCGTCGGATTTGTTGGCATGAGTTCCGCGCACACCGGCAAGGCTCCCGGTTTTACCGGCTTGTCGGGGCCATGTGACGGTCAGTTGGTTGTTGTGATGCCCGGCGAGACTGCGTTGTTTAGTAGCATCAGTGCTGATATTGAATTCGGCCAATCACTCATTAGTTTAAGTTTGAGTCGGACGTAGTCGGACTGTCTTCATCCAGATCCGATCGGGGGTTTATTTTGATGCCTTCTGCTAAAAGTCAGCTCATGTGTTTTGGGTGTTTTCAGCCGTTGCCTGGTTACAGAACTCATTGTCACTCAGACCAGACAAGACAGCGAGCCAGGTAGTCTCAGTTTCAGTAACGTTAGTTTAATCCTTGAACTTATCATCTTTGATTTATTGTGAAAAAGCACACTTTTTCCCCATTTTGTTTTTCATTGTTTAGTACTGTTACTATTTTGTACATGATTACTTTACATTTTTTGATAATAAAGTACCCTTACTGTCAAATGTGTTTCCTAAAGTTGTATTATTCAAAAAATGCATTACTCAATATTTGTTAAATTCAATCAGTATCTACCATTTTTACCATGTTTGTCCAGTGGGCCTGTCCCACAACAACAATGAACCAATTGGATGGACCAAGACTTGTCCCAAGACCTCTAAAATCAGTTTTGTCAGTCGCTTGAAGGTCACAGAAGAAACTTCAGTTCTTTCGAACTGATTTAGTATTCACCATTAAATTGGGACGTCCAGCAGCTTTAAAAAATGGATCCTGTGTGAAGTCTATTTTTAGGGTTTAGGAGGAAATGACTTTAGGCACATGACCCTAAACGCCCTCTCGTGCCCTTGGAACAAGTATTGCTCTGCAGTTACAGGGTCAGTAAGCCAACCGGGGGAGGGGGGGGGGCTCGTGTTAATGGTTGCAGGTGGAGATATTTGCACTCATTCCACTGGGTGGTAGGTAACTGATTCCGTAGCTGAAATGATGACAAATTAGGTCAGTCAGAAATTTTAGGGACTAGATTTCTTTTACATCTGGTGTTGTTGGTGACATCATGTTATCCTGTGATAGCTAAATGCCAGCGTTGGGCTCTGGTACACTCCCTACCTGTGGCTGTCACGCTTGGCTGGCTGCGGCTCTGATGTTGGACAGGGTTAGGCTATTGTTTACAGTGTGCACCGGTGGGTGTAATTACAGATGCATGTGAAGACGCAATGGTAAGTCGGGTGTGACACGGAAGATGCTTTTCAGGGTATTATGAGACCACGTGTTTGGGACTCCTGTGATGAACGACTGAATGGATCTGAGTCGCGGAGGGACATTGCGCTTGTCTAACGTTTAGGCAGGTTCACGTCTTGCTCTGCTTCGGTTTCTGGCTGCATGCGGCGACGAGACGCAGTGCTGGGCAGCAGGGTAGCGACACTGTTGTGACAAAGAAATGAGTGCAACTCTGTAGCTCAACTACCCACAATCCTCTGGGACAGCTTTTTTCGTGTGTTGGTGGTGGGGGAGTGTGATCGGCGGGAGAGGCGGTCATGCCTGCTCTCTCGCCTCACCGCACCAGGCATTTACAAGTCAGGCTAATGTTTCACAGAGTTGAGTGAAATTTGCTCTGCAAAAGCTTTTCTGTGCAGACTCTTTCCTGGTTTACCTAAAATAAAATCATGCTTTTGCAACAGAGTTTAGGAGAAGGATTATGTAAAGATTGTTGCAGAGATCAAAATAAATTCCAGCGTTTCTTCAGTCTGGTTCCTGTTGACGGCGTCGGTCTAAAGACTCTCTGCTCTCTACAGTTCCCATGTCGGGGTTGAAGTTGGCCTTCTGGGAGTCACGATGGATCAGGGCTCTGGTGCAGCAGGGAAACGCATCCGGAAACCCTCGCTGCTCTACGAGGGCTTCGAGAGTCCCGGGATGCCCCTCGTCAGCCACTTGGTCCACTCGGGCCCCCCACAGCCCCCAGTGAAAGACCCCAGTCGGCTTGGCAGGATGACCAACCAGCTTCAGTTCCTGCAGAAAGTCCTGCTGAAGTCTCTGTGGCGACACCACTTTGCTTGGCCCTTCCACGAACCCGTGGATGCCGCCAAGCTCAACCTGCCGGTGAGTGTAAAGAGGAGGTCAAAGATTCCAACGTGAGCTGCTGAAAGTTCACTGAATCCTTCAATTAGTTTGCATATACTTCAGAAGTTTAAGAGGAAATTTATTTGTTTTCCTGCCAGTGTTTCTAAAAGTGTGCTGATCTCATACAGGACTATCACAAGATCATCAAAAACCCCATGGACATGGGCACCATCAAGAAGAGATTAGAGAACAACTTCTATCGCAGCGCCAGCGAGTGCATGCAGGACTTCAACACCATGTTCACAAACTGCTACATTTACAACAAGGTAAGTGTATGTGTGTAGCCGCTTTCTGCTCAGTGTTCAGTCACTCCTCATACAAAATGTGTATATGAGAGTGATTGATGTCAAATTTGCCTTTATGCGAGTTAAATCTGAATATTGAATCGAAGAACTTTAAATGACAGCCGGTCTGGGTTTGTGTGGTTGCAGCCGACAGATGACATCGTACTGATGGCTCAGTCTCTGGAAAAGGCCTTCCTGCAGAAAGTGGCTCAGATGCCCCAGGAGGAGTTGGAGCTGCCGCCGCCACCGCCACGCAGCAAACCACCAAAATCCAGCAAAAAAAGCAGAAGCAACGCAGGTGAGACTGAAAAGCTGCGAAACGGCAGCCTGAGTCGCCATCTGATCCTCCAAGTTGCTCGATTTGGATCCGTGTTTATGTCCCGCCTTCTTCCCGTCAGTCTCTGGAGGAGTGACGACAGCTCACCAGGTTCCAGCTGTGTCCCAGTCGGCGTATTCGCCGCCCACCCCGGAAACCCCCGACTCCATCCTCTCCACCCCCCCACAGACTCTTCTCACCAAGAGTTTACCCCCTTCCCTTACGACTGAACAGAGCCTCCCAACCCTTACGGGTCTGCCCCCCACACAGCCCACCGCCAAGGTAGCACTGGTCACTGCCATGAATGTGTGATGTGTGTCATTTTACTGAATCTAGTTTGATGTCATTTTTCATGTCTGACTGAGTTTCCTCATTTGAATTACAGAAAAAAGGAGTAAAGCGGAAAGCGGACACGACCACGCCAACCACTGTTGCCATGCCGATTATGAACACAATGGCGGTCAGCGGCATGGGCCTTGGGATGGGAGGCGGCCACGACTCTCCGCTCACACTCACGTCTCTTGGCGTGGACCACAGCGCGGCTCTAATGGCGCCGGGGCTCAGCCTCGCTCAGGGGATGGGGATGAACATGGGGATGGTTCGAGGAGACTTGATGGGAATGGGCGCCAAAGCGACCGCCGCCAGCAGGAGGGTGGTGAGTGGGCGACCCATCAAACCGCCCAAGAAGGACTTGCCAGACTCCATTCTGCCACCGCCAGTGCGGCGCAGCAAGCTGAGCCCACAGCTGCGCTACTGCAGCGGCGTCCTGAAGGAGCTGCTTTCAAAGAAGCACGCGGCGTACGCATGGCCGTTCTACAAGCCCGTTGACGCCACCTCGCTCGGCCTTCACGACTATCACGACATCATCAAGCAGCCCATGGACCTCAGCACCATCAAGGTAAAAGCCTCTTTGTCTCCTCGCACGTGTTACAAATCCAGCAACAATCGACAGACTCACAGTTGTTGTTATCGTTTGTGTTTAGCGGAAGATGGACAGCAGAGAATATCGAGACTCGCAGCAGTTTTCAGCTGATGTCAGACTGATGTTCTCCAACTGTTACAAGTACAACCCCCCCGATCATGACGTGGTGTCCATGGCCCGAAAACTGCAGGTAGTGCTTTTATTCCTCATGAACAGGAACGTGCCTTTCTTTCTCTGCGGCCGGTTTTTGCAGCCTTCCTTTTTTAAACTTGTGTCGTTTACTTTCTGCAGGATGTGTTTGAGTTTTGCTTTGCCAAAATGCCAGACGAACCGCCTGCACCCCCGAGCTCCTCCTCGTCCTCCTCGTCCTCTTCCTCCTCGTCAGAGAGCGAGCTCAGCAGTGAGAGTGAGGAGAGCGAGAGCAGCCCGAGCTCCGACTCCGAGGAGGAGCGAGCCAACCGGCTGGCAGAGCTGCAGGAACAGGTCGGTGATTCGTGAGTCAGCGTGCGACTCGCACACGATGGGTGCCGAGACGTGACGTGTGCTTCCTTCCTCTGGTCGTTCAGCTGAAAGCCGTGCACGAGCAGCTCACCGCGCTTTCCCAGGGCCCCATTGTCAAACCCAAGAAGAAGAAAGAGAAGAAGGACAAGAAAAAGAAGAAGAAAGTGGAGAAAGAGAAACACCGGAGGATCGAAGAGGAGATAGTTGCTGTGAAGCCGCCCAAGACGCCCAAAATCACCAAGACCCCAAAACCCAAAAACAATCGAGCGGTCAACTGTCCAGTGATGCCCATCAAGAAGGCTCCCAGCAAGAAAAACAGCAAGAGCAAGTGAGTACTGACACCTGGTGGACAGAGTAAAGACCAACAGCTGCAAAAATTGTTCCCATCAGTCACGTCCAAACGTTTTCTCCATCAGATCCAAAAAGGGCAACATGATGTTCAGCATGCCTCCGCCGACCCACGAGCCGCTGCTGAGTCACTTCGATTCGGACGAGGAGGAGGAGACGGCGCCGATGTCGTACGACGAGAAGCGGCAGCTCAGCCTGGACATCAACAAGCTGCCCGGAGAGAAGCTGGGCCGCGTCGTTTACATCATCCAGTCCCGCGAGCCCTCGCTGCGCGACACCAACCCCGAGGAGATCGAGATCGACTTCGAGACGCTGAAGCCGTCGACGCTGAGGGAGCTGGAACGATACGTCATGACGTGTCTGAGGAAGAAACCTCGAAAGCCGTACGGTGAGTGGGACACGTTTGTATTCC
>JASSRZ010000054.1:4708082-4724392 GCA_032164315.1 Malacoctenus gilli | reverse complement strand
CCCCCCCCCCCCCCCCCCCCCCCCCCCCCCCCCCCCCCCCCCCCCCCCCCCCCCCCCCCCCCCCCCCCCCACAACACCGAACTCTGAAGGTTAGACCAACGGACTCGCACGTAAAAACAACAAAGCCCACCTGTCTGACAGGTCGCCGGCCGGCCTCAGACCGCATCACATGCAGGGAGGCCAGAGATCCTCTCTGAGAAGAAACATTTGGACTGTCTGGAGGGCAGGAAGCTCGTGGCTCAAACTTCGGCAGCTACTTTCACCCGCAAAACTGCTTTCTAACACTACAAGAAAAAAAAAAAGAAAAAAAAAAGAGAGACAACTCTGGCTGACAGAAAACAGAAAGAAATATCAGCCAAAATGTCCGAGTCCTCCGCTGGCACCGATCCTCCAAAGTGGGAGGGGCTTAAAACCACAACAAGGAAAAACAAACCCAGGTGGGAAATCAACATCTGGAGCTGAACGCGGCTCTGATTTGTCTGTGTTTGCATACTGAGTTTAAGTCGATGTAAATGTGCAAGTCTTCCTCGGTGAGACCGCGACGGTCGTTTAGCACCTGGTCGAGTACAGCTGCACGTCTTCCCTGTAGAACGAGACGGAGAAACGGGGCCGAAATTGAACGTGACCAATCAGAGGCCACCGCGACGCTCGGATTCGGTCGCTCACAAGCTTCAGTCACAGTAAAAGTCACGTGTCGCCATCAGAATCCAGCCAATCGCCGGACTGGAGCTCCTGGACAGTAACGGGCGGCGGTGACGTGTGGTTTGGCCCCCGGGCTCAAACAGTTGGATGGACCAACGACGGCGTCTGTTTGTGGGAGTATTTTTACTTTCTCGTGTGCGAACGGGATTGAGTTACTGCATGACTCTGATGATTCTGTAGTATTTACATCCACTGTACAATGTCTTCATAGCTGCAGGTAGCAGGTGTAGGACTTCTATTACTTGGCATCTCGTTTTATTTCCTCGAGGAATCACAGCGCAGCAACGCGTCCGGGTCAACGCCGGTGACGCCGCGAGCGCTCTGCTGCTTTGCTGCCGCTTCAGCGTTTCGCATCTTGTTTAACAAGACGAGCGAAGCCCCTCGAAGTGTAAAGCAACACTGCAGTAACTCAACGGAGGCTCACAGAGCCTCTCTCACTCATCCATGGCCAATAAAAGCTTGAAGAAAAGCTTCTGTTCACAAACATCAAGCGACAGCGTCGGCTGGTCTGAACCAGCGGCTCCAGTCAGCCTGCAGCTCCTGGACAAGAAGTGAGCGAACATCCATCAGGTTGAACGAGAGCTCGTCCGATCCGACGACAATAATGAGAAACGCCTACACTTAGTACCTTTAGGTTCATCTTGGGTGTCTGAGAGCAGATGGTCAGTTGGAAACGGGAACATTTACACACAGTCACAACTCACAAAAGTGCATCAATGACCACCAGCGAGGGGGGAAGTTTGGGGACATAAAAGTCAACGTTTTGCCCAAAGCCATTTTAAAACACCAAACATCTGCCAAAGTCGAGAAAAAGGATAAAAACAAAACAAAAGATTCAAGTCATTCCTCTCGTCTCACAGAGCCGCTGTGCGCATCGGGGTGGGAGGGGCTAAGATCATGTGGTCGACTCAAAGTGCTCCCGACCCTCTTTTCCTGGGTTACAATGCCTTGGAAAAAAAGCTCTCATTTCATGAGTACAGTACTTCAAAATCGAAACTCAACAAGTTTCAGCATGAATATTCAAAAAGCAGAAAATATCTCAATGTATCTCAGTTGGGGGGGGGGGGCTGCTGCTTCCCCCCCTCCGTTTGAAGCACGGCGTTTCAATCAGCGCTCATACAAACGTGGATTTCTTACTGGCTACTGTCCAGTGAAACAAACGGAGGGGTGGCGAGCGGGAATCGAACGTCTGCCCAAGAACAAACGTCAGTCACACAGAAGCAATAAAACCCACCGAGATGAAGATGTGACGATTGGAGGCTAAAATATTAAGACGCTTACTGTAAATGTGTGGTAAAAAGGGGGATTTTTTTTCCAGGATTTACGTCCCCCCCCGGTGAACAACCAAGTCTGGAGAGACAGGCTGTGAGTGTGTGTGTGTGTGTGTGTGTGCGCGAGAGAGAGAGTATGTGTTTGTGTTTCAATGGCAGCAGTCTGTTGGTTGCAAACTTTACCATCAGTGTGTCAGTTATACTGTCGGTCAATACAAGTTCGCTTTTTCAGAGATCCGTCTGTGTGTGTGTGTGTGCAATTAACTGTGTCTGTGTGTGTGCGTGTGTGTGTGTGTGCTGGTGCATTAAACCCAGCAGCTTCGTCAGTTAGGCGAGGCCCAACAAGGAGAGTCAGTGATCCGACACAGGGGGGGGGAAAGGGCGCTGTGTCGGGGGTCCTGCTGTGCGTCGGGTCCTGACCGGTCGGGGGCGGAGCTCGTCTAGGTGAGCTGGTGTGGCGCCTCCAGCATCTCCATGAGGAAGGTGTCGATGGGCGTGTCGCCGATCAGCTTGAAGAAGAACAGGTGCTCCAGACACTTCAGACCGATGGAGCGCAGCGCCGGCAGGCGCAGGAGCAGCTTCGCAAACCTGGAGGCAGGAAGCGGGTGGCAGGTCGGAAGGAGCCACGCCCCAGAGAGGGTGACAGAAACCAGATGCCAGACGCGGTCGCTGCCTACCTGCCCTGCTGGTCGGGGTACTTCTGTTTGCAGTAGGACTCCAGGGACGCGTAGACCCGCTCCCTGAGGAGCTCCACCTCGCTGGGGTTGGACAGACCCTTGGCATCTTCAGAGGGAAAACACAGAAACAGTCTTTCAGTGTTTTCACTTTATACCAAAGACTCCTTCAGAGCTCCCGGCTTGTAGTCATACCGGGGTTGAAGAGGATGATGGCCCGCAGGCAGCCCAGCTCTGTCTTGTCCATCTGCATGTCCCTCATCTTACTGACCAGCTCCGTCAGAACCCTGCGGGGACGAGACGAGACGTGTGCAGAGGGAAGTCCCGTCGGGAGACAGTCAGACCATGTCAGATCACCAGCAGAGGAAAACACAGGAAGTCAGTGAGGAAGACGCAATGAGGGACGGCAGAGTGGAAACCAGTGGAAACACCAGGAAGAAGAACATGAGACCCAGAGAGACAGATGGACAGACAAAGACAGCAGACTCCCGATCACACAGATGTTCATGTCTACATTTTAGGCCCCAGATGTGATTCACACAGTGCGGCTGAGATGGTGATTCTGCACACGAGTTGAACTTGAGTGTCAAACTATCGGTTTCTCAATAACTAAACATTAGCTGGTCTTTATTCTGTGTATAATCGCCCGCTTTTGAGTAAAAGTATCACAAAACCGGTTAATTTCTAAACAAACCCCGAAGGAGAGAAAACCTCTGTTATTTTTGTGATGTGAAGTTTTAGGCTTTCACCTCATTCTGCTAACCAAGCCGAAGCACGTGTAATTCACAGCACAACCGCAGACAGACAAACAAGAAACTCAGCTGGCTCAATGACTTGCTTGTTCACCAACAATTAATCAAGTTGTATAAAACTGATGGAAAATTAAATTACAGTGAGCTTTGTCCAAAAACTGTGCCACACTGTGGCGAATCAAAATGGAACGAGCAGCACTTGAATGCAGAAATGATGCAAATCAAATCAAAAAAGTGTGATTTTCCATCGTTGTCAAACCCCCCTGCAGACAATTCGATGCAGTCAAAGCCGTGATGGGACGCCACCGCTGAATACCGTTACCGTCGCTCCGAGGACGCAAGATTGTCTCGGTTACCACGCTGACTGAGAGAGGAGGCGTTCAAGGACAGTGTTTGTGTAGAGGCGTGATTACCTGTCAAATATGGCCCCAACCTCAGCATTGTGCGCCCTGTGTGTTCAATCACAATGTGTTATTACAACGTCATTACACAGTCGCATTGTCAGCACAGTCCTGCCTGTCAGTCTCTGCTGGTGTCTGTGAGCAGATGTCAGGTGGACGTTTGTAGTTTGTGTCGTACTTCAACTTAAACATTACTGAGATGTTTCAAACTTCAACCTTTTGATTTTAAAGATTTATTTCATCTCATAAATAACGATAAAGGAAACTTGTTGATCATGACACTTTTAAAATAGAAACCAACTACATTTTGATGTATTGAATAAAGCAGAATTCACAGTAGATCTTAAAGAGTGATTAGTGCACATAAACCTGCTCATGACAGAAACATTCAGACCTATCAGCGTTGATTACTTATGTGTTAATAAAGCATTAAGATCCAAGACTCTCCCTGAAGTTAAAATGTGGGAGAAACGGAAGCTTGAAGTGCAAAAGCACAACAACTGATTGCGAAAACGAGCCAGAACAGGAGAGGAAACGCGGCCAATCAGGAAACAGCGGCGCCTCGCGTCCGTTGCTGTCGCCGTGGAGGAAAAGTGAGCAAACTGAAGCTGAAGGCGCGTTTGTTTTCCCCACCAGGTGAGCAGCTCGTCAGTTTGGCTCGTGCAAGAGTTTTGGAGAGTCACAGTTGAGTTTTGCACTTCAATGCCCTCCAAAATAAAAGCTGTAACCTGTGAACATCCTGACGCTGTCAAGCTGAACGCCTGCTGACTGCGGTGCCGCCAACCCTTCAGGACCATGTGACTACTGTGTAATTACCAGTGAATTAACACATTGTGATTTACGTTGTGTCTCATAACATTCAACAGGATTTTCCCTTTGAAATAAAGGCAAGAGAATTTTTTTGTAAAGAATTAAAAAAATAAATAAATAAAGTCATAACATCCCATCATCACTATAACAGCAAAATTACAGCTGGGAATAGTAAAAAAACCTAATAGGAATGAACTTAAAAAAAAGAGAAAAATAAATACAAATATATTACAAATAAATATTTAAGGCATCTGTTGTTCTGGTTTCATTTGTTTAGCATTCAGTGTTACAAAAGGCAGCTAAATAGGAGTATTATTTACATGACTGATAATAAATCCAAAACGTATTATCCATTTCAAAATGTAACATTTTCCAACACTGAGATGCGAGAATAAAATAGGCCTGAAAAATTCATATTGCTGCAATACAATGATGGAACGTTGCGTCTTTATATTTGGACGTTTTAATCAAACGTTGTTGTTGGATTTCTGCCGGCCGTTATGAGAAGCTACGCTGGGTGCCTTGGCGTTGAGTGTGTACAGGCGCACATGCAGTTCTTCCTACAGGTTGAGCATTATTCAGTAGCCCCGCCCCCGACATGCGCCGTCACCCCACAGGAAGCACTAAGGAAGCAGAGACCCTCAGCCAATAACAGCCAACGCAGAGGAGAGCAGCTGCAGCCAACCAGAGAGGAAAACACCAAGTCCTATGTCATCACCGAGCGTGAGCGTGTGTTTACACGAAACACAAACATGGTGAGCACGAATCCCTCAGACACACACAGAAAAGTACGAGAATAAATGAGAGCAGAGTGCGGCCACTTCCAGGACTGCTGTGGATTTACGAGACGGATCCTTTTGGATTATAGTTTGACACTAAGCGAACAGATGTGACGCAGAAAAACCTCAGAAAACACGCCGCTCGAACCTGAACACCATCTCCGTGTCGCATATTTTTCTGAGCCACCCAAACCCTTAAGTGTCGTGAGTGCACGTGTGTGTGTGTGTGTACGCGCGCAAAGGTGAGGGTTACCTGTCGAAGATGGCGCCCACCCCAGCGCTGTGGGCGCTGTTCCTGTGGACGTGCAGGCCGGTGGCCAGTAGGATCCCGTCCTTCACCGAGATGGAGCGATGGGAGAACGACGCGATCAGGAGCTCGTTCCAGCCTGGCAGGAAAAATCACCGCTTGATTCATGAGATCGACACAACTGAATGTTTCATGATCATTCAACCACTGAAATCTCAGGCTGTGCAAGAGCTAAACACGTTATAATTAGATCTTATTAGAGCGAAAGCTTCATTTAAATTCACTTTATATTTGTTTGGGCACACTTAGATCAAAACTACTGCATGTACAGACAAGAAATACTTTCAAAACGGCTTCATTACAAGAAAAAGCTGACGTTTACCTGCTCGCAGCAGGATGACCTGATCGTCCAGCGGCAGCTCGGAGAAGTGCGGGATCCTCTTGGCCCACTCGACCAGCGTGAAAAGCTGCTTGTCCGCCGCCTGACAGATGTTGGTCACGGGGTCGTTGGGCTGCAGAGAGCAGGACCGGTAAGAACCAGGTAAGAACCTGACGGAGTCAAGACGCTGCGCCCAGCGTTTCTGTCACACAGGCGACTCACAGAGCTGCCGCCTGAACTGCCGTCGGCGTGGAGCTCCGTCTTCTGCTCCACCGCCATCTCCGCCTCCAAAATCTTCTCCACCGGCATCTCCTCGTTCACCACGCTGGTCGACTCCACCTCGCCCTCCCGCTCCTTGTTCCTCTGACGCTCCTCCTGGACAGCTGCAGGGCCGGAGCAAGGGGGGGGGGGGCACAGGAAAAAGACAAGAAAGTGATAGAGGAAGAGAGAAGTGGGTGGATGAGATGAGTGGATGCATGACAGCATGAAAGGAGAAGAATGAGCAGATGGAGAAATGGAGAGAGAAGATGGAAGCAAAATAAAACATTTAATTAATGCAAAAACAATGATGGGAAAGAAGAGACACAAACATGAACAGTTCATGGCATCAAACTCAATCACACATTCAGAATAAAATATATCATGTGACCATTTATGACACTAATGAAAAGAAACAGACTAAAACTCACACAGTAACTCAGCACATGATTCTTTTTTACACTCAAAGAATCAAAATGTGAGACCAATTTATTGAAACTCATTTTTCTGAATAAACACTTTTTGTGCCTTTATTCTTTTCCTGATTGGTTTTAGTGTTGCTGCATTCATAGAAAAATCAAACGCACTGAAGTTGCTGGATAATAACGAAAATAATACCTCTTTATTCGAGATGTATGAGAGGAAAGTTCATGTCTTGTCTTTAATTTTCGTGGGTGATTTAAGTAATTAAACCAAATACTTAGTTGTTAATATATTGAGAGGTTTTAAAAGATCCGATGAGTCATTTTTATTTTATTGTGAAGAGACTTTGTTCTTTTAACTAAGCACAAAGGAGGAGCGGTGACGTGCATCCACCCTGCGGTGTTTCAGGTTTTTTCACCATTAAAGCGCCTAATGATGATTTCACCGACAGACAGTGTGAGGAGCTCGACCGCTTCTGGCTGAGCGGCATTTGTTGTGGCCCTGCAGATGGCAGTAAACAATAAGTCGCTTCAAAATAAAAGTGGGCCGATGATTAAAGGAAGCGTGCCGAGTCAGCAAACTTTCCCCTCCGACCATAAAAGGGCAACGACACATGGGGAAGTAATTTCAGGGCGGCTCGGGTCCACCTCTGAACACTGGCAAGAGGCTGTGGAAAAATCCACTGTAAACTAGCTGCTCCTAATTGATAGGCAACGTAATATCTCTCTGCTCGCTGCTCGCTCATACAGACACACACCCCTCCTTCCCTCTTCTCCTTACATCTGTCGTTCATCTTGGCCACTACAGAGGGGAGGGAGGGGGAGAGAGAGAACGAGAGGAAACAAAAAGAGGAAGAGAGGGGGAAAGGGGTTAGTGTTTACAAGGCTCACCCACCCCCATCTCCCTCTCTACCACTCAGTCGTTCTGTCCTCCGCTCTACATACAAGTCGTGTCCACACAGTAAGCAACACTGCTGCTGCCATCGAGCATTAATACACGGAGGAGGCTACGTGCTAACTAGCGTGCTGGCAGGGGCGGTTTGAGACTCCCGGCTCAGCAGAATCACACCGAACTCGGGTCAGTTCAGGTCACAAGGTTACGTTTCTCCTGAATGACCACAGGTTTAACTCACACTCTTTAACAAGGTGTAAATACACACGACTGTGGCTGTTTGCACTGGGAGGGGCACAGCAGCAGCTAATGCAGAGAGAACATGATTTAACGGCTGACTCGAAGACAAACGGATGCTACAGAGTTACGGATGTAAACCTGGCGCACAGATGTGATCAGGACATTTTCTGTTTGCTGTCCTGCTCATCATAACTGCAGACGATACAACATAATTTACATACAACAGCAGACAGTCAATAAAAAGCGGCTTGGTGGGCTGGTTGATGCAGCGCAGAGGGTGAGTTCATGTGTTCATACTGCCAGCAGGTGAAGGGGGTGAGTGTAAGGTGGAGCGACGTTCAGTTCGTTACAGGCGGACGGAGCGTCGCTGTGGCTCATTAAGGAGCCGCGTCCCAAATGGCTCTGATGATAATGACACTGTGACGCAGCGGCTGCTCTGGAAGACGTGAACTGATGCGGGAGCAGAAGCTAAATAGTCCAAAAAAGCAGCGCGGCAGTTTGAGAAGCACCGCGTGGTGGGGGGCTGAAAACAAACGAGTCCATCCCGCTCACCTTCTCTCTTCATGCCCATGGCCAAACACTTCTGGTAGCGGCAGTACTGGCAGCGGTTCCTCTGCCTCTTGTCCACCATGCAGTCCTTATTGTCCCGGCAGGTGTAGGTCAGATCTTTTCGCACCGTCCTCTTGAAGAAGCCTTTGCAGCCCTCACAGCTGTAGACGCCGTAGTGCTTCCCTGCAGAGGCGGGAGGGAGCGAGAACAGCCAGTGCATACCGGGGATTCAGTTTAGCCATTCAGTGACACGGTTTTAAAGTAACAGTGCTAGTTTGCAACGCTATGTGACCCCGACCAATCACATCTGGACAGGAGGCGGGCCTTAAGGCAGCAAACTCCGTCATACTGGCCAAATGATTTGGCATGCATCGAGCAAAAGAAACATTTTCTGGCAAATCAAACTTTCCAGCAGATCATGTGTCATAAACGATTGTTGTAAATCGTGTGGTGCAGCCTCAGACAACAGGTGGACTGACCGGAGGATCGATCCCCGCAGATGGAGCAGAGGCGCTTCTGGGAGAGCATCGGTCCCGGACTGTGAGCCGACAGCTGCTTCAGGCCGAGGGGAGGTTTCACATCATCCGAGCTGCTGACGGCGTGCAGGCCCGACATGGACACGGTGGAGTTGATCTGAAACGACCACAGGGGGACAGCGCAAGACCTGCATTTCATTTTGGCGTCTTTTTTTATAGGAGGTGTGAAAGCAGCGAGTTCCTCTGGGAGCAACTGAGTCTTAATCGAGCCATCTTTCCGTCTTATTGTAGCAGGCAGCTGCAGCGTCTCCTCGGTGGAAGCTGCTTTAACAGGCCATAAAACCTGTGACAGTGACCCTCCGTCCTCACCTGGGGACTGCTGATGGGGCCGTAGCCCACCGACGGCGTGCCGGGCAGGCAGGGCGACCCCAGCGAAGAGCTTATGACTGAAAAGGGGGAGCCGATGCTACTGATGGGACTGTTGACCCCCGTGGTGGTGATGGGAGGGAGCGAGGTCATGGACGCCGCGGCCGACGGAGCCAGAGGGGGCGAGCGCTGGCCGGACGCCGGGGACGAGACAGACGAGCTGTCCGGGCTGCGGGAGTCTGACAGAGGACGGACGTGAGTGTCACAGTGTCCAAAACACAAGAGTCTTCATTTTACGCTCAGTTTAAACAGAGCACAAATCGTAGGCGAGAACTGAGCGCATGACAAATTTTAGACTGATTACTATATTACAAGGCCGGGAGTTTCTGGATAAACTGATAGCTGCTGATAAAACGGAGCCTCAAGGAGGCCTAAATGTGTCAGCGCCATCTGAAGCTGTTTCAAGAATATCTGAACAGTGCACATTCGAACAGTGTGGCTTTTTTTTTTTCATTACTCCGCCTTGTAAAGTGCACTCTGTTCAGCGCCTGCATCCTCCAGGGCCTATAATCATGATGAAAGCAGCATTAAAAGATGTTCGCTCTGATTGATGGATTCTGCGGTCGGGAGGAATAAAGATTAGGACGCACGTGGTTGTCAGCCAAGACTGAGGACGGGTTGGAACGAATCACAAGGGTGTAAATTCACAAAATGTACGTCTGGAAACTGCAGGGAAAAAAATCTCTTTTTGCAGGAATTACGAGCTGGCGGATGAATGACTGACCTTCAGTCCAAATGACTGTAAGGTACACACAACATAAGGCCATAAATACATCAACTGAATGTAATTGGAGCGTTATAATAGGTGTAGGACATTTTAAGTTTGTACATCTGCCAAATGTCGAACATTTCAATCTCTGCAGGTGTCATCATGTCTGAGTCTGAAGCAGCGCTCGGATGAGCGTCAGGTTCCTCTTACTGTCAGATAAATCTGTGTCGTGTTGCTCACCTCTGCTGTCTCCCATGATGGTGGTGTTGGTGGTGGTGGTCCAGTCCGGTCCGGGAGCAGGCGGGCGGGCGGCGTGAGCCGGCGTGCTTCCCTCTCCAGCAGCCCGTTGCTAAACTCTAGACCGCGGACTGAGGCCCGGGCCGGAGCCGTTTGGGGGAAACCAAAAACGGGTCTGAAATTCCAGCACAAGCGGGAACAGCGAGTCAACAACGGTGGAGGCTCCAGACGACGCCTCAGCAGAGGAACGACCCGCAGATGAACGCGCAGCAGCGGGGGAGTCCGAGTGCTCGTCAGGGGAATTTAACGCGGATTCGGGGCGAATTTGGGGCTTTTTATATAACGACTCTGCCGCACGACAGCCCGCTGCACAGCTGATCAACGCCGGGGAACAACACCCAGACTCCGCCACGGGTCACCGGGACAGTCGGACACTTCGAGCGACATATTTGCAGAGAACAAACGCCCAAAATACACGAACGAACAAACAAACAAACCGAGTCCTGACAGACGGAAACGAGCCGCCGCTCCCCGAGGCTAAGCTAGCGCGAGCTTCCCCCGCCGCTGTCCCGAGCTAACCCGCGTCTGCGCCAAACGTGCGGGCGGAAAACTCGGTGCCACAGACGTGAAATAAAGCAGCTCTCACGCGCTTCGAGCCGCCTGACGACGCGAACACGAGCGTGTCGTCAGGCGGAGCGGGAAGCAGGTGGGACTGGCGAACGTAGGCTAAAAGCGAATGCTAACTACAGTTAGCCACCTTACTTAACAGGCACGCACGGAGGTGTCGGCTGAGGGCAGGAGGACCGAGGACCAGCTGGTCTGTCCCCGGTTCTCCCACCTCCGACCCCCCCTCCCCCCTCCCTGCCCCTCTACAGCCCACCTACAGCAGGTAAAAGTCACATTTCAAACATGGAAATAAAACATTACTGACTGTTTAGCGGCGCAGCTTCTTCGCATGAAAAGAGGTGGCGACTAGGCCCCGTGTGTGAGTGTGTGTGTGTGAGTCTCCCCCCACTTTGCCTCGGAGCCAGCCCTCCCCCTCCCTCCCCCCCCCCCCGCACGGATGAAAACATGAGGATGATGGAGGACTCGGCTTAGTGCGCTCCTACAGAGGTACGCGGGATCCGGGAGGCTGCATGCTGCTCCCTCAGGAGGAGGTGAAGGAGGCGGAGACGTGCGCTCCTGGCGGGTCTCACAGGTCGCAGACAGACGGAGACGCATCCAGAGCAGGAGGTCAGGAGGTCACCGAGTGTCCAGGACAGAGGTTACTGCCGGACACCACAGAGCGGCGTGATCACCGGCCACTTAGAAGGAACACCTCCACAGTGCTGCTTATTATTATTATTATTATTATTATTATTATTATTATTATTATTATTATTATTATTATGTTTTTCTGCATACATAGATTTCCAAAGTCATGGTGTCATGGTAGCTTAGTCCATACTCAACATGCATACGACGTCAGTTGGTGACAATTGTAGCTCAACTAGCGTGTGTGTGTGCGTGCGTACCCTGGCTTCACCTGGTCTGACCTGGATCACAGACGACAAAGTGACGCGCAGGTTTGTGTCAAGAAGAAGAAAACCTCCCGGACTACTTTGTCCTTCCGCGTTTCACTAAAACGCTTTTTTTCACCTGCTGCAGTTTTACAGTTTCCAGACAAGCTGCTGGCGCTTTACCGCCACCAAGCGGACTGACGTGGAGTTACATGTAAACGAAGGGCTGCCGTTAATTCTTCCTGTGATCACGCAGGTTTTTTAAAAATGGATTTTATAAGCAACCTGCTTCTTTTTTCAGTATCACTCGGCTGTAAATGGTCTGATCATTGTACCGAATCTTATTAAAACAACATACAGCATATTGCAGGTGAACATCAATGTTCAGTCCAAGCTAAATATTTGCTGCCTTTTAAAATGAGAAATGAGATTCCTCATAAATTATTGAGATGTTTGTACGCAAACATTGACAGATTGATAAGGAAATAAAAGTTGAACTTCTGATCGCAGTAACATTTTCTATGCTGTTTGAATTTCCGTGCTACTGAGGGTAAATCATCATGTGACACAAAATTCATGATGCATTTAGCAAAAAAAGACTGTGAACATATGAAGAAAAATTCACACTTTCAGAAGAACAAACACAGTGAGACACCAGGAATTATTGAAAAACATGTTTTTATTATTTCCCTTCAGAAACTGCTTCAAATACATGACTGCTAAACCAAGAATACACCCAAATTTACACATTATAATGAAACCAGATGACATCTCAAACAGCAGAAAAGCTTCATCAGGTTTAATCAGTCGCTGAGGGGATTCTGTATCACCTCCCAGACTGAGTATCTGTCTGCTTCTGTGTTAAACTTACATCGTGGAAATGAATGAAATGATGCTTCTTACTGTTGCAGCTGCAGATCGTTTGCAGGAAGTTGCTTCCTGCAGCGTCCCGAGTCCTTTTCACTTCACCTGCTGTGAGTCTGCAGAGAGAAGAACCTGCATGACTCTCAGCGATCACACGGCTGATCGTAAAGCAGTTCGATTCCCAATGACACTCTGGACACACGCTGAGGCCTCAAACTTTCACCCCCCGTTCGCTGCTGCGTTTGTGCAATAAAACAAAGAATAATCAATGCAAAATATGTCACTGGCCAAATATTCGAACCTGCACTGAATGCGCCTGTGTGTGTGCGTGCGTGTGTGTGCGTGTGCATGTGTGTGTGTGAGAGAGAGAGCTGCATGAGGGATTAGCCTCAGTGTGTGTCCACCAGTGATTAGCCTGGTCAGTGGGCCTGTTGTGCATTCACTCAGGCCATTAGCATATTAATGCAGCCTCGCTCTTGATCTCCCTCCCGCCCCCTCCCTCGCTCCCTCGCTCCCTCTCTCTCTATAGGCTACATATTTCCCAGACTGAGTTGTAGCTTCCTGCAGCTTCAATCTATAAATCTCTCCAATTTACGCCACTCGTGCTGTGAAGCAGAGGACAACCTCGTCGCACAAAATTTTTCAAGAAGCCTGCTCGTGCTTTCCCTCCAAAAGTCCTCTTGTCCTCCTCCTGCTCCTCCTCCTCCACGTCCTCCTCCTCCTCCTCCTGCTCTCTCTGTCAGATCTTTGCCTTCTTTATCATCCTGCTCTCTGTCTCTCTCCCTCTCTTTCTCTCTGCCTCATTCAAATCCTTCACTTCTTCTCATTTTCCCTTTTCTTTCTCCAAGTCTGGCCCCCTGAACTTTGTCAAACACGGGAAAACACACACAGAAGCAAACGCAGAGGGGCAAACACAGAGAGGACACACACACACACACACACACACACACACACACACACACACACACGCGTGCGCGCGCACGCACACACGCACACACGCACAGAGTCTCGCCTCATTCATCCTCCTTTCTGTCACTCTCAGCCGGTGCAGGTTTAGCTGGACCCTCTGCAGACTCTGAGCTGAGTGTGAACCGGACACATTCAACTGTACTTAACAGGCTGAGAGCCATTCAGTCTTTTCTCCTCCACAGACAGACCCTAACCCCCGTTCTTCCACAAATGGGACACTGCCGGCCTGGACGTGGACAGGCACTTGGGCTCTGCAGCTGTGGAGGACAGAGACAGAAAGATGAAAGCTGGGAAATATTATCAGTCCGTTGCAAATTTCTACATCAGTGTGGAGAAAAAAATGCACTCCAAGTTCGGCAGAAAATTAAAATGTTGCTTTGTAATTTTGCATTGAGCAGTTTAGTCGGCTCGTTGGACGCCTTCACTTCCCGTCGGGCTGCCGTCCAGCTGCTGTCTCTGTGTGATGTCACTGCGTCACTGAATAATGAGGAGAATCGCTCTTCAGCTCCAACCTTCAATTGTACAAAGAAAGTTTATTTTCCCGTCACAGCAGCTGACCCACATCTCCAGTTGGACGTGGTCTCGTCCTGTTCTGCTCCAGGAGTTCACCTCTAAATGTGTCCTCGCCGCTTCCTGCATGCTGCTCATTTACATAAACACACACTCTTCCTCCTAATCTCTCTCTGTGTGTGTCTTTCAGCGTCCCTCGCTCGTCCACCCGTGGAGCCACACAGTGTCCCCCCCCTTCCCGCCGGGGCTCTGTCCCGTCGTTGCTTCTCAGAGGTCAGGGGCGTGATGTCCATCCACAACTCCTGGTTTCACAAAGGCAGACGCAAGAATTGCGTTTGGACAATCAGCTCCGGACCTCCACGCTCCTGGGCGGGGATCAGGTGCAGGCGCTGCGCCGCTGCCTCGGCCGGGCTGTCCAGATGCCCGCGTCCCCCCGAAGCTCACCGTCCGCCCCAAGCTTGGGGTCCGCACGCACACAAACCCCATGAAAGGGTGGCGGAGGAGAACAGAGGAATGAGCGGGAAGCCGAGAAGAAAGACGGAGGAGAAAAGGAGAGGGAGAAAGCCCTAACTCATGCCTGTCCTCTGTGCTGGTGACACCATGATGAACGGAGGGGTCACCACCCGGGGGCAGGCCCGTCCACCAGGAGCCAGAGATGTGACCTGGTACAAAAGGAGAAGTGGGTCCCCCAACGGTCACACGGATCAAAGAAGACAAAAGACTGAGATGATAACTCAGCACAGCGGTGGAGCGCATTATTATCAGACACATGAGCACCGGCGGTAGTAAATTTCACAGAGTTGGAGGTAGGAGGGTGGAGCTGTGGTGGAGAAGGAGGAGGAGGAGGAGGAGGAGAAGGAGGAGGCGGAGGAGGAGGAGGAGGAGAAGGAGGAGGAGGAGGAGGAGGGGGCCTGAAATCGGAAAAAAAAAGTAAAGCTCTGACTCGCCCTAATCTGATTTGCCGTACGCAACATTTTCTCTTTATCTGATTCGCTCCGTGAGGCATTTTCTCTTTCTGTGGGAGCCCGTCTTTATCCAAATGATGTGGTCTTTGGTGGGGCCTGGCCTATTCATGGGAACCCCATGTGCTGGGTGCCCACCATTGAGGTGCAGAGTAGCATGGCCACAAAGGATGGCAGCGTTTCAGAGAGTCCTTTTCCTCACAGCGCAGGAAAAAAAAGTTTACAGTTAAATCACACGGCCAGAAAATTCGCAGCAGCGTCTCAAACGTGCAGCTTTTTCTTTGGTTTGTGCTGAAACCAGGCAACACTCAGATCAACTCCTGAAAAGAAGTGATTACTGGAGGAAGAACTTAAACTGTCATTGAGCAATCAGCTTCAACTGTTTGAACTTTTTTTTGTTGAAGATTCAACAAAAAGTTGAGATAGATTAAAATAAAAAAAAAAACATTAAAATATTCAAACTCTATTTTTTGTTCCTGGAAAAAAATGCAACTTCTTGAACAGAGTGACTGAGAGTGGCCTGAAGGCCTCAGAGGTCCTGCTTCGCTCCTCCTTCACACACTTCCTGCTCACATGCAGCTAAAACTCAACACTTGTTCTGTCTGAACGTGGAAAGAAAAAAAGGAAGTTATCTGAATTAACACGATTCAACAACAGCTGAAAGCAGAAAAGCCGTTACGAGGAGTGAGAGCAGAGAGCAGGAGTGTTTGGACCCTTTGGGGCCCAAAATCTGGATGATGAGTCAAAGTGGAAAACCAGGTGAAAAGTCCCCACGAGCGTCGGTCCTTACATGAGCCTGGGACGGCATCCTCGCCGCTGTTTCGTCCTTGCCAGGCGGCGGCAGCGGCAGCGGCAGCGGCAGCAGCTCAAGGTTTGGGCTCCACCGCTATCGACATCTGAGTGCACTTGTCCTACTTCTCCATCTTCCTGAGCCTCCTCTGATCCGGCGTCCTTCTCCCTCGCCTTCTTCAAGCCTCTCTGCCGGGCCCTCCCTCCGCCTTTACATTTCCTTCGGCCTCTCTCTCTCACTCCTTTCCCCGCCCTCTCTCTCTCTCTCTCCTTTTCACTCTCTCTCTCTCTCTCTCTCTCTCTCTCTCTCTCTCTCTCTCTCCCTCTCCTCATTTCATGCAGCGCTGGGGTTACCTAAGAGACTGGGCCTCAATGGAGAAAATCTCCTCTGGTACAATGAACTGGGCGAGAGGCAGAGGGGAGGGGGTGGAGAGAAAGAAGAGGGAGGGGGGGGTGCGGGTGAGAGAGGGGGGGTGTTGGACACAGGAGGGGG
>JASSRZ010000054.1:4693939-4707982 GCA_032164315.1 Malacoctenus gilli | reverse complement strand
CACACACACACACACACACACACACACACACACACACACACACACACACACACACACACACACACACACACGTGCGGTAACAGATGATCCCAACATGTTTGATAGGGAAACCTTATTATTTGTCCCCTGGGTATTTTAGCTAGTCTAGTTTTTCGCTGCAGCCAAAGTGATTATGTGATCCGACTTTTATTACGCAGCTTTGTCCTGATACGAGGATCCCTCAAAGGATTCTGGGTGAGTGTGTGTATGTGTGGCGTGTGTGCATGCACATCTGTCATTTTCTCACTTCGGACCCGTCACTCTTTCTTCCTGTGCCAATCTCCACAGCCTTGTTTGCTGCCTACCTGTCTGCAACAAGCAGTAAAGCCCATGCAAGGACACCCACGCGCCTGAGACTGCATGTTCTAACACAGAGGTGCGCACACGGCAGCACCCACATTTACAATCCGGGGAAAGAGCGGATGGCAGAGGTGGAAGCGGCTCGGTGCACTGTGGCTGCCAAATGTGAAGAAGATATTCTTGTTAACGAGCGGCAGAAATACAGTTCTTAACTTGTACCTGCGCAGACTGGGCTGTTGAGGTATTGGAGAATGGCAACATCAGATTAACATGCAGAAAGTCAAAAATAACACTCCTAAAAATCTGAATCTGATTCATTTCGGAACTTTTTGCAGATCTTGTGAAAAACTTGCTGTTTACAGTGTTAGATTCAGTGTTAATCATATGCAGCAAAGTGATGATATACAGGAGATCATTCGCAGTTGTGTACTCGACACTGAGTTCTCTTCACAGTGGATTTTGGTGCCACGGCTCTCCACATCTCATTCGAAGTATCATACCCTTATCGAAAAAACTCCCCCTGATAGGCAGCAATTTTCCCGGGCAGCTCTGTCGTCTGCTGGCCTGCAGTTCATTCATTTCAAAGGTAATGCTAAAAAAACAGAGTAAGCGAGGACGGCCCGGCTCCTGCTCGGTCCCCCCGGTCTAGTCCCAGTTCCCTTCCCTCTCCCTTCCGTCTCCTCTCTGCCACCTCCTTCTTTGCAGCCGAGCCCACGATTTCAGAATTCCCTCTCCCTCGCCCGGCCATCGCCTCTCCTTCGATCACACTCTCTTTCTTTCGCCATCCCTCCTCTTTCCCGCTCTCGTCCCCTCTCCTCTCTCTACATCTTTCCCTCTGTCACAGCCGCAATGATTATGACTAGTGAGCATAATGCATAGCCATGAATAGGACTGTCCGGCTGATTGTGATGTATAGTTTTTCATTACCGCTTCCCAGCCCCCGTCATTAGGCACAGGGTGGATGGGTGGAGTTGGCAAAGAAGAGGGGGTGAATGGTGGAAGTGGTGATGGTGGTGGGTGGGTGGGGGGTGGGGGGGTATCTATTTATCCACTAATTTGTAAGAAAAAAAAAAAAAAGAAACCCTCCCCCGTGCTGCACGATGGCAATCAGGGGACAAGGTAATCGTCTGCATGTGCAAGAGGCCCTGACGGCCAGCACCTGATGAAGAGCTATGTGGTGTCAGGTTAGTGTGTGAAAGCCTGGGGGCGGGGGGGGGGGCAGAGAATTCAAGTGCGAGAGGAAGAAATTGCAAAGATTCAGCTGCATACTTTAAAAAGTGTTTGTTTTCTGTTCAACATAAACAAGTGGGGGGAACCGAAAGGTTACTCCACTCGCTTCCAACGCAAATCAGATTGAAAATCAAACGTGGGTTTGTTGGAGGGAGCAGGATCCCTTGTAAACCAACTACACCGAGTGAGAGGTGATAACCGAGAGTAAACAAGATGCTCCATTCGGAGAAGATTTTTGTTCCACGAAGCTGAATTTTTACAACCAAAAGCGATTGCTTTTACTCTTCTAAGTCATTCTTGATAAAGGAGGTGAAAAACCAAACTAAAAGCCTCTCTCCGATGACCCAGCAACATGTCAAGACAATGAAAGGGAACCAAAATTGCCTCCGTGTGCAGTTTAGGAAAAATGCAATTTGAGGCCTCGTGCAAAATGGAATTACTATTTAATAAGGACATATTTGCACAATGTACAGTCCCAACAGCTGTCTGCCACCCTGATGCCAAAGTGAGCTCCACCCAGTCTCACTCGCCATGTCGAGTAATTAATAACCATTTGGAGCAAATGGCAAATGGCAGGGAGAGAGAGAGAGAGAGAGTAACTGAGAGAAAGAGAGAGAGAGAGAGAGAAAGAGCGAGACAGAGCGAGCGAGAGAGAGAGAAGCGACAGTCATGACTCGGCCTGGTGACAGTGTAGACAAACAACCACACACGCACACACATACTCACACTCACACACACTTTTTTCCAAGTGACTGTAAAAGATATCAAGCTCAAATTGAAACCGTCAAGTTTTGTGCCTCCGAGACATTTGACCTTGGTTTCTCCCACTTTACCATTCAGCAATACACTACACACTAAAAATGCACATATTGAAACGATTTACTGTTAAAAGTTCAACAGTCTCTTTCAAACTGAATCCTGGGCTTGTCCTCACTGTTTCCTGGTCAGCCTGTGTCAGCGATCATCAGCTGAGTGTCTAAATCGAGCCAGGATCATGTTGTTTTGCATGTAAGAGGAAGTGCGTTCGCGTGATACTTGGGGGGGGGGGTGCACAGACGGCCGCAGCTGCGTGCCGATCCGGACAAAAAAAGAAGAAAAAAAAACTTGCAGGAGACGCAACGAAGGAAGCACATGGCCTGACACATAAACACAAAAAGCAGGATGTCAACATGCTGTCATTAGCTGGCACCTCACCAGACACGGCGCAAACAATACGAGACGCGCGGTGTCAGAAGTTCTTTGCTTTCATCAGCGGTGAGAAACGAAGCCTCGCAAGTTGAACACAAACGCACCTGCAACTTTTCACATTAGTTGACAATCACTTGCAGCCTAATTAGGGCTTCAGAAGCAGCCCTGCAGAACACCTCGTGTTACAGTCGCAGACAGAGGAACGAAACCTAGTCACACAAGGTGACTGCTCTTTCGATGCCAAGTTTTGGTACCCTGGAGTAAATCGCACGATCAAACTTTGGCAATTGTGACAATGATGTGCCATTTTCTCCTTGTTCCAATGGATTTTATCCATGTACTCAAATGGCACATGCACCCTCTTGCTGCTTGTGCAGTGAACGCTGTGAAAGCGCGTCCGAACAGAAGGTCTTCCCCAGCGGGACAGGAAGCGAACGAGACGTCTGTTATGACTGAAACCCTGTGATCAGAGGGCGTCCCACCCAACAGAAGAGTCAATGAAATGATGGGAGCACTTCCTGGGCTTTACAAGCGACCCGGAGCTGTTGCCGATCTCGAAATGACTCGGAATTGGCGTGATGTTGGCCGGGACATTAGACGGTGAGTGCTGACCTCTCATTAGGATGAAATGAGTGAGAAAAAAAAAAGGGGAAAGAAGAAAAAAAAACACACCAGCTTTGCTCTGAATATGTTGCCCTACATTGTTGGAATGGCCGAGCCGGTGCTCAGGAATCTATTAGCCTCCGTGTAAATGGCTTGTTGCTTTTTACGCCGCCTGGGCTCTGGAGCGCTGCCATTCACTTTGTAATTAATGCTGCGTTCCTGCCAAGGAACCGCTGGCTCACCCTGCGCGCGCATAAACACGTGCGCGCCACAATTAGTGTGTTTTACCTGATAATGAAATTATGTAAATGGCGGAACTGTCCGAGAGACGCTTGCTTATTCAATTCAAACAAGTTGGGGCCCCATTACCATATTTTGAAACATCTGACTTAATTAGGAGGACGCGGAGGGTCCAGGACCAGGGGGAGAGGGATGAGAGGAACGGAGGGAGACAAAGACTTTTAACGGCATCCATTCGCCTCATAAAGAGGTTATTAAGAGATGGGGCTGAAGATGGCCACTAATGATGTGTTGGGGAAATTAGGCCGATCAAACATTAAAAGCCAGGGCCCCCTCCTGTGGGCAGAGAAGCGGCCAAATGGGTCAATTAGAGAGGTATTATTTCTCCCTTTCTCTGTTTCTATACCTCCCTTACTCAAGGAAAGGGGGGGGGGGTGAAAGAAACAAGTCGAGGCTCATCTGCATAAAGTGTTTATCAAGACAGACGTGTCCACTTCAGGGCGATCCCGCTGAAATACCTTATCCAGCTAAATGCGAACGGGGAGGGAGGGGCCAAGACGGCTGCATGTGCGTCTCTGTCCGAGTGCGTGTTGTCTTAATAAACACGTGCGTCTTTTTGGCCATTCAGCAGACACCATACGAGCATTCACTGTTTCTTTTCTTATAATGACACCAGGCGTGCCTGTGTGGCCCCCCCCCCCCCAATGTCGCCAGCCTCAGATGTAAGAACGCGGAAGGAGAAGACGGCGCCATTAGTGGTTCTCAATCAAGAAGTAATTCAGTATCAAGCGCATAATGTCCCAGTCATAAATTAGAATAACTGAATTAACGTGCAAAGCACTCGAAAATTACCTAAAATAAAGCAGAGTCATACATCAACGTGAGGATCGGGAGAGTAATGTCCCTGGCAGCGGAACTGCTGCGAATAAATTGTCATTTTTAATGCTTTTCCACAGTTTTTTAAACCTCACCTTACTTAAGGCATAATATATAATCCATTAATTGCGGTGCCTTAAAACTGAGTTCATCTTTTACTTCAGAGGCAGTTAAAAAAACTACCACATCCAGGTGCTCCGTGCTAGGTTGAGGCACATTAAAGTTTCGCGCCGGGTTTTTCTCGGCCTTCTGTGGTTTCGCGCCTTCTCTATTCTGAGGACGAGGACCGCCCGGGACGTGAAGGCGGGCGGGAGAAGGAACAGTAATTCTTTCACGGGGGAAGGGGGGGAAAGGAGGGGGGTGGTGTTCGAAATGAATTAGCTCTTAACCATTCAGGGTTAGGCTAACATATTAGAATTTTCCGTCTGCTTGCTCTAAATCATCGGCGCGTCGGTTCGGCGCAAAAGGGCAGGCCGCTCATCTCTCAGCTCGCCGGACAGATCGCATTACTGAGAAATATACCTTTATCTCCCCCCATTTAATCGTCGGCGGAGAGCCGACCAATACACAGCTCGGGGTAATAAGACATTGAGTCATGTATGTGCAATTAGGCCTGGAGAAACACACACTCACACACACACACGTGTGCGTGCGTATTTGCGGTCGTTCCTTCTCACATACGCGGGATGATGAATTCACCGGCGTCACGATCAGATGTCATTTTTAATCAGCCGACACCGCCGTTGTGTTTACCCACTGTTTTGTATTACAGAAAGAGGTGTCAAAACAGGGTCGACACATCTGAAACACTTAGCAGAAAACCGCCCAGACACCCAACACACACGTCACTCCTTCTCTTCGAGGAGCTGGTGTCTTGGCTGTCTCTCCTCGTGCATCAGTAATCAACCTTGATGCTCGCCGCTGTTGTGGCCATTGATTTTTCTGTTCCACATGTGGGTGAAAATTGCACTTTAAGTTACCCTGAGTGTTAAATTAATAATGAAACCGCAAGAGTGCCCTCTCCTGACTTTCAATTAACACCATCAGGATTAGAGGGAATGGATGAAGGGATGGCAAAGAGAGAGAGGGAGAGAGAGAGAGAGAGGGGAGATAGGGGGAGCGAGAAGGACTATTCATGACACCCATTCTCAAGGTCTAGGTTTCGATCGTTTTGGTGTCCTCTCCTTACGAGGGGAGTTAAAAACAGGGGTAACTACTCTTGAACGAAAAGGTCAAGCTTTAACAAAATCCCGTCTGCCCGGAGAGAAGTGGAGCCATGACTCCAACCGGAGTGGGGGGGGGGGGGGCTGGGGGGCTCAGTTAAACATGACCCAGTCAGAAACGCCAAGAAGCAGACGAAAACAGATCACATTGTGTCTTCGCACGTCGAGCAGCATTTCGAGGGAGGCGTCGCGTGACGCATCTTTATTTTCTGCTTGGAAAATAAAGGAAATCAGGAAAGTCCTTGATGTCCCGAGTCAGAGTGTCCACTCTGAACAGACACGTGTCTCCAGGAAGCCAGAGATGGCTAATCTGTAGAAAACGAACACGCCAATGCCGGAGGACGCAGGTGGCCGCTGGCAGCTGGCCCTGTGTGGGACTTACACGCACCAGCAAAAAAAAATACCCGAGCGCAGACAGACAGACAGAAACACACGCACAGCCAGTTCATTCTGACCCCGCTTTCCTGTCTCTCCGTGCAGGGGAAGCACCTGCCTGATAGAGCTCTATTTAAGGAAAGTGGCAACATCCACGAGCCCATTGAACCGGCGTTTCAGTGTATATAATCGCATGTTTGTGTGTGAGAACTATTTCGGGGCTCGCCTCCGACTGAAGTCCGCGAACACGAGCGCGACGACGAGTGCTCAGCAGGCGGCAGATAAATCAGACGTTTGGACAAACAACCCGGCCAATCAGACGGTCTGAGAGTCCAAACAGAGGACCGGACGATCGAAAGACGCCTGCGTAATTAGTTTGTGGTTAAAACCGCCGCATGATGTCACCGCGGGATGATACTTTATGCTATAAGCGGTGAACTCCACCCCGAATGAGGTCACTGTTTTGGAGCTCGTTCAGGGGGTCAAAATGCATGTACTCATGAGGACAATAGTAACTGAGACACTGTTTGATTGTCTCACACGCCTCAGATGTGTGAACTTCTCTCACACCAGAATCCTTTTGATGGCCGGATGGGAAAAAGAAAATATTTTTATCGGTAAACTCTACGTCTTGTCCGTTTTACTAGAAAATACTACATTCTCCAATCTAAAGAATGCTTTTGGGGGATGTCGATATATGCTGATCTCCTGTGAACTATTGTACTTTCTCAGGTTACGCAATACGACAGACTAAACATGTTTGTTTTCCAGTCTCACCACCTCAAACTCTGCAGATCTTCCAAGAAGCTTTTCTTGTGTTCTTTGTGTTCCTTATTTATTGATTCTACCAAACAAAGAGGGTTCAGTTTCCCCGTTCGGTCCGAAGATCGCACCCCCCGCTGTCAACCCGCCACACTGTCATTTATTCAGGTGCTTCCTTTGTTTCCCTTGTTTTTTTTGGTTGGAAGAGTACCTGGGTGTCACGATGTTGCAAGGAAGCGTTGTGTTATGGCAACTGACTGTGATACTGCAGGTGTGAGAGCAATCGCTCCGAAACAAGCAGTCCAGAGTGGACACACGCACACAAACACACACGCATGCAAACACATGCACACACAGCCATAGCTTTGACTTTTGTAAATTTGTTGACTTTTCACTTATAAAAGACTTGCGCTTTGTTCCAAAAATGTTTGTTTAAACAAATTTGGAGCACTTCTTTTAATAAATATAGCTTTAGATTTGGAGTGTGAAAAGTTCGGTTCCAAGACGTAAGTTAGATTCCAGAAGGAAAGTAAAAGCCAAGGCTTTGAACACACACACGCATCAGGTTTACGTTTTAGGACCTTGGTCAATCTTAAATACTTTCCTTTTCCTCATTTTCTGTGTGTGTGTGTGTGTGTGCGTGTGTGTGTGTGCCAGTGTGCGTGTCTGCACAGTGTTGTTGTTCTCTTGATGTACTCTGCCACTCAGAGACTTCAGATCATCCTGGCTAATAACTTCCCCTTTCCTGTTTCTGACTCGACTCCTTCCTGCCACGTGGACTCGCGATCGAAAACACACGGCCGTGATGTCACCGACTCCCAAAGTGAACGCAGACTCCCACGATACACCTGTGACCTTACCAGAGCGTCTATCCGCTCTGAACACACATCCGCGTGTTGTTGTGAATGAGTTGGACAAAGATCCAGAAAGTTGACTGAGCAGAGGACAAGATCTTTGCACACTGTGAGAGTCTGAGTTCCAAATCTCAGAGGAAAAATCCTGTCACCAAACAAGCGCTCAGAAACCCTGAGTCAGGAAAGGGTCCATGAAGGCAACATGACAAAAGCTGAATCCTTGTGGTTTCAGGTGGCGCCTCAAATCAACTGCAAGGGGTCAAACCAGCGATCTGACAAACAGCCCAAGAGCTCAGAAGGATGTTTACTACACTTGTGCGCCCCCCCCCCTCCACCCCCCCATGTCATCTCACCCAGTACCTTACTCTCCACTCCACTCCTTCTTTTCACTGTCCTCCATTTTTCGCGTGTCCCCTTCCCGTCCTCTTCCTGAATTCCTCCCCCGTCACCCCCCCCCCATCCCTCTAAAACACTCAATTCAATCATTTCAACTCAATATTTCAATAAGCTTCAACCACAGTATCTCCGTCTGATTCAACGGCTGCAAAAAATTAAAAGGTTTCAGGTGAAAAATCATCGGATGTCGGCCCCTCGGCGCCAGCGGGCGCCATTTTGTTTGTTTACTTGTTTGTTTGCTCTCGGCGGGATGACAGACGCGACCCGGCCGGCCGCGGCTCCCTTCACAAAGGCGAGTGTGTTTCAACAGTGTGAACGCTCTCTTCCTCCGCTGCCCATTCAACAGCAGTAATTACGCCATCCCTCTCTCGTCTTTTCACGGCGTCCGTCCCAGAGATGTCCCCCAAATAAAGACACAAAACACACACAACCTTGTTTAGAGGTTAGTTACTGATTAGCACCAAAACTGTTGCAGTTCATTTTGCGGCTGCACCTTATTGAGCTCCTCGGCACTTCTATTCATTTGGTCGTTTGTGTCGGAGTTGGCAAACAGATCCCCCGCTGCTCAGTTCTGTGTCTTTACAACTCCCCCCCGAGCCCCCGCTCCCATCCGAGGATGTGAGAAAACAATACGGCTAATAAAAGAAGCAGGGAGATAATTACAGCGCGGCCCAGAAGTTAGCGCTCCTACGCCCCAAATTATAAATACCCGCCATGGAAAAAGGGATATGTGGGTGACTTCAGGGTCTTGTTTTACACGCTTCCCTGTGTCGGCGTCGGCGGGTTCCAGCGCCCGTCCGGTGTAAACGCCACCACGAATCTGCGATCTCTGTGTTAATGACTCTATCAGGCCCTGATGGCCGGAGGCCCCTGCTGAGGGACGGGGTCCAACATGGAGCGGCGTGTTACAATGTGGCACAGGAGGAGTCAAAGTTGACTTGGGTGTGTGTGTGTGTGTGTGTGTGTGTGAGAGAGAGAGAGAGAGAGAGAGAGAGAGAGAGAGAGAGAGAGAGAGAGAGAGAGAGACAGGGTGAGGAGGGGGTGTGGTTAGGGCAGATTGTCCATGGTGCTCACCCCTCCGTGTGGGGCTGAATGAAGTTATTTCCAGGCCCCTGTCCATCTGTTACCGTGGCAGCAGCGGTGGCCAAGGTGTTGCCATGGCGAGGTGGACACAAAAAGGCGTGGCGTGGGAACGGGTCCAGGGGTCAGGAGTGAGGGTCAGGAGGTCAAGGGTCACAGCCAGCTGGACAGCACACAAGAGGAGGCCGGGGTGAGAAGAGGAGGAGGGCAGGCTGGATCTCTTTCTGCCGCCCGGCCTTTCTTCTCGCGGCTTTGGAGGGAACCGTCCGAGGAGTGGACGCCGCTGGACGTTAACATTGAACTGCGGCGCCGAGATGAAAGGGGGGGATGGAGGGCCAAGGGACTGAGACGGGCCATGGGGTTCACAGAGAAGGGGGCCCCACAATGCCACCTCCCCCCTTCCCCCTCACACACACTGTGTGTTCGGCCTGATACCTACTGGTGTCTAATCGCACATTGCATTTGACAGGCAATTGACTCTGGTCAATGTACACGCAAATGCGACTATTGAGGGGACGGCTGCATGTGTGTGTGTGTCTGTCTGTGTGGTCACCGGCTGCACTTTAGCCTCATAAGTGACACCCAAAGAAAACAAAAGGCTTTTCCACAACATTTCAATCGGCTCATTTTCAGCTCCGAACCCGCAGGAACAATGCGACCGGCCGAAGGGGGGACCGGACCTCCGCTCCACGTGGGAAACATCGTCCTCACAGGTCGGCCTACACGTCGGTGCCGGAGCCGGCCTGCCTTTAGCAAGGTACCATCGGACCTCGTCGCCTTCCGTGATCACTCCGCACGCTTAGACGCGAACGCACCAACGCGCATCGATTGGAGAGTCAAAAGCAACCATCAGCAATTTTCTAAAAGTTTGGGAAATGGATTGAAGTTGATCAATATCACATTAAAGTGCTTTTTTCTCCTGATTTTCCAACCTCCTGACTTCTGTTTGCACAGATCACACAGGAGTTCTTCTTCACCGGCAGAAAAGGTGCAGCAGCTGGAGTTCTTCTTGTAAAAACTCACATTTTAAGAGCAAACTTACACACAAAGTGGTTTGATTGAAGACAAACCTTCTGCTAAAATATCAATCAAATAAGCAGCTCCGCCACCTTTCACACAGCGGGAGTGAAACTCATGCAATAAACTCTAATCCCACAGCACACTCAGTTCTCCTTTCAACCATGAGGACACAGACGTCTTCAACTCTCGGGAATTCAGTTTAAAGTTGAAACAAATTACTTGCAGCTAATACAAATAATTTACAAAGTGGAAAAACCTGTCCGAAGTGAAAATCACAGGAGCAACTCTAAACTCACACAGTTCAGCTCATCGGCAACCTGGATAGCTTGTATTTTTCCTCCACATTTTGAATCAACAAAATCCCTCTGAAGCACCAATGCAAAGACTGCAGAACGCAGGGCGAGTTCAGCTCTGAGGTGTCCACAGTGGGCGGGAGGGGGCTTCAACACGTTTATGCCCGCTGCCCTGTTACCTCAGAGTCCCCCATGAACCAGTTCGGACACAAATCAATCAAATATTGCGACTGGCAACAAATGAGACACGTCCTCCTTTACAGAAGCAGACGCTACTTCCTGTGAACCTCCTGTAATATCTGAGGCATTGAGCGACTTCCTGCTGAGCTCCTAATTCACCTCTCGTGATGAAATCGAACCGAAACTCACAAGCACAAACTTGAAAAAACAGGAGAGGTTCACATGGGAGTGAGACGTATAACTGATCGGTGGAAATGGGGCAAGTTTTGTGGTTTACGTCGTTCAAACGCAGAGGGAAAGGAGAGGAATCACACGTCCACAGACTCAACAGCATGAAGTTAAATAAAAAGAATTTCCTTCGTTTTTCTGTGTGAAGCCAGGGATCGAAGTCTGACTCTGGACAGCGAGACACAGCTGAGCAGAAATAGGAGCGAATCTGCAGATTGAAACATCCAGCTGCACCGTAGCAAAGTGAGAGAGACGGCGAGCCTCCAGCCGCATCAGTGGATAACACATTATGACAATGTGGATAAGAAGACGCTTACAATGCAATTACACACAGACGGACACGCACACATACAGCGAGTAAACACGCCGGGCCCCCTCGGACCCTGACGGTGGCGGGGACGAGGGGCGAGCGCCCCGTCCTCCTCCACAGCTCGCAGTAATAGGATTAGGAGCCGGCTCGGGAGGACGTGGCAGGCCGAGTCCAACGCTCCGTTTGACACCTTTTGTCCGCCGGCCCTGAGACGCAGAACGCTGCAATGGGATGAGGGACAAAAGCTTTTGAACATTGTGTTGTAGCTACAAATATCTCCCGATGGGAGAACGCTGAGCCGGCAGATAAAACCCACCGACAGCGGCTCTGACAACTCAATCTGATTTTGAAAGATGCAACAATGTTAAAGGGAGAAAATAGTCTTCTTCAAACTAGTAGACAACCTTTATTTTAAACACAACCCTCTTAAAAGAAAGGCAAAGAAGACTCTTCAATCTACATTTTATAAAAATATGAGTTGAGCAGATTGTTCATCAGAGCAACATTCCATAAACCACTAAATAACAAAACATAATAAACTCTTTTTTTATGCACTTTTTGCAACTTTATGAATTGAAAATGCTTCCCGTCTGAATTATTTCTCACATTTATTAGACGTTATTTCAGCCTTCGTGCGATAAAGTTGCGTTTGTTCAGTTCTATTTTTGTTCTCAAAAGTATTTCTGTTTACATTCGGGACATTTTCTGAACCACAGCTGCAAGAAAAATTGTGTTTCAATGTTTCATTTGAAAACTACGGAACATTTGAAGCGACGGCTTCGAGGGGATGATTGATTCGCAGCACAGACAGCGATTCCTTTGATCTTTCACATGCCGGTCGCAGGACGGCGTCGACTGTGGTCGAGTTCTGGTCGGGTCATGCTGGGTGGCATCGGGTCGGTTGGGGGGGGAACGTGTGGTCTGCCCATCATACGATCTGCATACGTGCATGTTGGGATGTAAACGCTTTTGTGAAAGTGGGCTGCTGTAAAACACGGTGCTTTTAGAATGCGTACCTTCTTCGGTCATTTAAAGCTGAGTTTTCATTGACGGTGTTTCTGGCTGGTGCTCTGCGTCACTCACACTGGAGACAAACGCAGCTCTTGTATGTTCCCGCCTTCGTGTTTGGAGGAGAGAAGACGTGTCGTGTCCCTCAGGTGTCACACCGGCTGCACGGCGGCGGCTCGTCCTCACTTTGAGCGATTATTGACATTCCCGGCGACCTCCTCACATCCCGTGCCACGGCGAGGTGACACAGAGGTCCTCTGTGCTCGCTCCGACCGTGGCGCTCCGGGAGAGCGACCAAAAGCAGTTTTACGACCCAGAGCCGCTGACGCTCACTTCCTGCCAAGAATCAGAGAGACGGGGTTCAAAGTCATCCGAGAGCAACGAGCAGCACATACAAACTCTGCACACGTGTCGGGCGCCTTCACGCCGTCACACTGCAGGTTTGGACACCAACGGCTGCAGCTTCCCGTCGCGTCTGCCGTCATGCTCCGATATCTGACAGACTATGAGGAACAGGAGACATTTTCCTGTTCTGCAGGTTGCAGGTGTGTGTGTGTGAGACATGTCCAAGCATGTAAACCTGGACCAATCAAATAGAAGGAAAGGACGTCAGAAAGTCTGCGACACTCAGTCCTTCACTGCAGATGAATGCATCGTGTAAACGACTCCTAAGCAGGACCCACAGACTGTTTGTGATTTCTGACTAGTACGGTGGCCCACGAGGACGTCCTCAGTGCAGCCGTCCAACTGGTGGACCCTGAATTACAAATTTGTTGGCAGAGAAAGAGTCAAAAGTGGGCAGTGATTCTACGTTTCGCGACACTCCTAAAGATTTCAAATCCAACCGAAGCAGCCTAAATGAAAGTGGCCGGGAAAGCGTTAAACTGATCTTTGAAAATATGTGTGGGACAGGGGGAACTTGGACTCACACAGAAACCAGAGACATTTTCTGAGATGAAGACACAAAGAAATCAAAGCAAAAAATCAGGAAGACATAACAAAACACGTCTTCTCTTCTGTGCACCGTTATGTTGCTGTTCGTGTTCAGATTCCTCGGCTGGCGTGATGAGAAATCCGGTGAAACGTCTCCTCCGGGTGAGGAAGGTCTTTATGTTCATCGTATGGAGTCTTTCACTGCAGTGGTTGCCGGGAGATTCATGAAGCTCCAACAAAACTCTGGCTGCTGACTTATGAAACATTTCGTCGCTGTCGGTTCATTCGACCAGGTTGTATGGATGTGTGAGCGCTAATGTGCTGTATTTGTCCTCTACTGCTAAAATAAGCTGCTAATTATGAAGTCAATCTCATTTCTGCATGAGCATTTTCTGTGTGATTCCAGCTGACGACACAACAGACGACAGACTCAATCTGTTTACAGATGATTTTAAATTCAGAGCTGAAATATCTGAGTCGGTCTCACTGATGATGACTGAGAAATGCAACCAAGCGACAAGTGAGATTTAAAGAAACTGCTGCGAAACGATGATTCAAAATAAGCAACAACACACCGAGGTGGAACGGCGTCAAAGCGACTCAAAGAAGAGCCGATTTCACGGTAAAATTCAGGTTTAAAAACAGGGATTTATCCTGAGTGCAGCCACAGAACACAGTGTCACTTCTCAGCACGACAGAGGAAGGGCTGATCAGTAAATATCTTTGTTTCATTTGAAGGTATTTTGAAGGTGCTTCTTAAATTAGGTTGTTGCTAAAAAACGCTTGAAATTTCAGGTCCAGTTGATATTATTGGTTTTGTCAACACATCTCAGCTGTGGATCGTGCGCGCGTGTGGCGTCTCGCTCGGTTCCCACAGTGAAACGGAGCCTGATGAATCAATAAGA
>JASSRZ010000054.1:4661497-4672875 GCA_032164315.1 Malacoctenus gilli | reverse complement strand
ACACACACACACACACACACACACACACACACACACACACACACACACACACACACACACACACACACACACTATTACCCCATATGGCATTATCCGTGATGACACAAAGAAAGAGAGTGTGTAAGCCTGCAACCGTCACACACACACTCAAACCCACACTGAACTTTCACTGGTCCTAGTTCAGCATGTCAGCAGTTGACGACATGCGGCTCTCTGATGGCTGTCTGGCCTCTGAAAAGCAGGATTTTTTGATGACTCGCATCTCGCAGCTCATTGGTCCCAGTATACAGGTGGGAGGAAGTTCAACCATCAAAAACAGTTCAGAGGAAGGAGGAAACTGGTGGCTTCTTGGAAGCTCCACAGCGTCATTCCTCAGCTGCACTCATGACCGAGCACTTTCACACGCGCAAAAGTACTTCTCAATGACCAAAGAGCCAAAAAGGCCTCCAACTGGCAAGGATTCAGCTTACGGCTGCTGACAGTTCATTTCAAAATGACTTCAGGCGAATGAGTAAGTCACAATTTATTGAACAGACATTTGAACAGCAGCCACTTTTCCTGTCAGCTGAAGTCTCTGTTCAAAACACAACACGGATATGCTAACACAGTTGGCCTGTTCCCTCTCTCTGCTGTAGTCTGTGCTCGCTCTCTGTCTTTGCTGTAGTTTGGGCTCTCTGCTATAGCCTGTGCATTCTTTCTCTCTCTCTCTTTAGTCTGGGCTCTCTCTGTCTCTGCTGTAGTCTGTACTCTCTCTCTCTCTGTCTTTGCTATAGTCTGTGCACTCTCTCTCTCTCTCTCTCTCTCTCTCTCTCACTCAGTGTCAGTTCGTTAAGCGACTGAAATGGAGGAACTGAAAACCTGATGACAGAAACACGGAGCAAAGTTGCTCCACAGAGTCGTATTGCAGAATTTGGTGCAAACCATGTTCACGCATTTTGAAACAGTTTGCACGAACTTAGAAAAAACAGACAAATGACGACAACCGAGATGACGCAAGACGATGTACGTCACTCAGATGAGGTCAAATGTTTAATGAATCCGGTGTGAACTTTGTGTTTCTGTCTCTAAAAAAATTAACACACCAGACAGACAATTCAGAATATTGCACAGATCACTTAACAGGAAAGTTAAAGTTTGTACAAGTCATGCATTCGTCTCAGGGGGACTCAAAGGAAGTAGTTCTGATTAATTGGGCTTCACAATTAATCCAAATTCAATTACAGGGCAAAGTAGTTAAACTCACACACACTAGCAGTTTAACTATACAGAATAATAATAATTTTGATCTTTCTCTCACTTTTAGAGGCAGAGATGCTGAAATGCTTCAAAGATAAATGGGACAGTTCTTTGAGTTTCACTTCTCGTCTGATTCCTCAAAGGAAACTTCCCGTTTACTCGCCGCTTCGTGTTGGGATGTCGTCGGTTTCATTCACACTTCACATTTCACCCTCCAGTTGCAAGTTTGTTTTTGTGTAAACGTGAACACACACCGAAAAAAAAGAAGAAATTTGTTTACTCTCTGGATCACTTCAGTTTTTCCTTCTTTCCCGCTCCTTTTTCCTCTTGTTTATTTTACAAATTAAATCACCTAAATCTTTCTCTTCAGGGGACTTTTATTTTCTTAAACTCTGGTGCAGTCAAAAGTGAGAGAGAGGTGATGGCATCAGGCAGCAGAGGGAGGAGAGGAGGAAGGAAGAGGGAGAATTGCATAATCTGGTGGTTTCTCACTGTTTTTTTTTTTTCTTATGATTTCCTTCATTCACATTCAGAAAATTTGAAGCTTTTCTTTTTTTTCCAGATGAGAGGGGTGAAGGGGGGGCAGGAGAACGAGGGGGGCGGCTGCTGGCCAGCGTGGGCGTTGATGCTTGAACGGCGACGATGGCTGATGACTCAGGTGATGTGTCATACTCTGAGCTATAAAAGGGAACTTTTACATTTTGTCCACACAAACACAATCACACACACCACGCGTACAGTACAGCACACACACGCGGTGGACTCAGGAGAGGGTTTGTTTACTACGCCGGCAGCACAACGATGAAATGTAAGTTTGTTAATGCTTCTTTTATGTGTGTGTGTGTGTGTGTGTGTGTGTGTGTGTGTGTGTGTGTGTGTGTGTGTGTGTGTGTGTGTGTGTAGGAGGAGGGAACTTCTCTACACGTGCTTTTTACTCTTACTTTTAAGAGTGTGATAGAAAGTGAGCAAGAGGCTTGAGGAATGAATGAATGATTGGATGGATGGATGGATGGATGGATAGATAGATAGATAGATAGATAGATAGATAGATAGATAGATAGATGGATGTTTCATAGCTGAAACTTAATGTTAGTGGAGTGTTTCTACGTAATTGATCATGCCTTGTGTCGTGATTGGCCAAAACCTGTGTGTGTGTGTGTGTGTGTGGGGTGGGGGTGTGTGCGCACACGTTAGGGGTTTCCCCGGGTAGTTTGAAGGACAATGAAAGCAGCACTTAGATTTTGTAGGAGTGAAAACAACATGAAATTGAAGAATCCACTTTAAAGTACCAATTGTTGATTCATAAACAATCTTAAAAAAGTAAATGTTTATGCAGGAATGTGTGGACTGCTGTTTTTAAACACACTTTACTAAAAACCTGGTTCTGAGCTCCTGAAAGAGATCTGAAAAGAATAGTTTTAATCTGTAGCTTCAAACTTTTCTGTTATTTATTCCAGAAACTCACACAAAGTGGGTCAAAATCTGAAAAAGTTAACAGCTATTTTCTGGCAACTGATTTGAGTTTTATTTGGGTAAACAAACATCTCTTCATCGTCTTCTGTTATTCAACTTTGTTATTCGTCTTATTTTGACGGTTTTTACGAGCATTAACTTACTGCTGACCTGTGTGTGTGTGTGTGTGTGTGTGTGTGTGGTTGTGTAACGTCTGTGGTGCTGGGTTGAGTGTTTTGTGTTAGTCAGTGTGTCGATCGGCGCGTCATAAATTCTTGGTGTTTCTTGGCCGAGTGGCGTCGCGGCGGCACACTGGACTTCCTTGTTCCACCCGGCTGCACGCGGCAGCAGCGAAGGTGGTGACGGTGCTGCAGGTTTTATGAATGAACGTGTGAAGCCGGGTCCTAACGGTGGGCTCTACCCCCACCCCCCTGTCTGGTCTGATGTTCCGATCTCCAGGCTGAGGTAGCTTAGGTACCAGTTGCTATCGCCATTGTAGTCAATAACTGCCACAGTAGGATGACGCTTTTGTTTTACATTTAAATGATGGAATTGTTTTTCGAGCGTGTTTTGTGTTACGAGAGCTGCTTCCTGAGGTGAATGATTGCAGAAGAAACCCAGGATCAAACATTATCGTCTCTTTTGCAGCGAGATTTTATCACAGCAGGAACAAAAAAACAAGTTTACAGTCTGATCGCTTCGTGATCACAAACCTGCCCGTCGTAATTAACGAGTCGCTATGGCAACACGCGGTGAGTCATGACAGAGAAGCGAGTCGTAACCCGGCGGGTGTGTGTCCGTGTGAGGTGAAGCGTGTGCGTTGGGTCAACAGACAGTGACGGCATCATGGCGCATCAGCACTGTAATGTGATCTGCAGACTCACTGTACGAGGCTGACGCATGAAAACATGCAGCCATGACGTCATTTTCCTCAAGTCAAATCAGAGACTGCAGCTTCAAGGTCTGTAACAACAGCGAGAAGCTTTTAATTTGAAAGCACGTCTGAAGGCATCCTGAATCCCCGAGCGATTCACCTCTGACAGTCTCATTTCTCTGAAAACGTCATCTCAGGGAAAATGTCAAAGTCGTTCCTTTGAAACCTGACAGCAGACGTTGATGGGCGGATTAGCGGAAGCAGCGTGTTTCCAAAGAACGAGGAAGAGGGAGGATGGCAACATCCTGCACTGGTGTGTCTCATGAATCAGCCTGACAAAACGCCAAAAAACTCCGACATGTCTGACAACACACACACACTCCTGGCTGTCAAACAACATGCTGCTTTCACACCACAATTATAACTGCTTTGTTTACAAACAAGCTCCAATAATCATCTTTATCTGTTACTGTCGTTTTACTATTTGGTGGTAAAAACTGGCTGGTGGTAAATCTAAAAAGTCAGCGACTGTTTTCGCTCCTTTTTGGGCCTCCACTATTTCCTGAGGGCATCCACCTGGTTCTGTGGCTGCTTCATTGCATCGGTCCCAGAAATGAATATTTAAAGAGGTTTTGGCGAAGTTTCTTCTGGACGAGGCTAAGTGACCGGCGAGGCGCTAATTCGCGAATAAGCTTCGGGTTTGTCACTTTACACGACACATAACCAGCGGATTCGTCCACGCAGTTTGGCTCCCGTCGCATTTGTCAGCTCACAGGAGCAGCCGAACGAATAGGAGCGAAAACCTTGCAGCGAGCGGCTGAGAGTCGGACTTCACACTCGTGCTTCCAATTCGAACATTTCCCTGTTTTATGGGATGTCTTTGGAGCCAGAAGACAGAGCCGCCTGCTGCCAGACAGACTTCACACCTGCTCAGAGGTTCACTGGAAGTTCTTTGAGTGTTAAAGTGGGAGCTGCAGAGGGAATAAGGCGCGCACTGTGTCCCAGGCAAAACACAGGAAACTCCAGCGTTTGTTTGCTTGGCTCAGCTAAAAAGCGGCACCGACTCCAGCGGAAACTGTGGAAGTGTGTGATTATGTGTGCGTGCGTGCGTGTGTGTGTGTGTGTGTCAGTGGACACGCACTGACGAAACACTTCAAAGATTCATTCACTCTCCTTCTTAAGCAACTCTGCAGTGAGCTGTCCTGCTGTCACAGCTGTTTGTTGAGCCACATGCATGAGTGTGCGCTGCAGCGCTGCAGGACCTTCCTGCTCGGCTCCTCTGCTGGAACTTTCCAAGACGCTCAAACTTTTCCAGCTCGTGTCTCCGCTTGGCGGATTAAATCCAGCAATGACGAGGAGCCCGGTCGTTGCGTGAGACTCTGATGCAACAGCCGATAAGAGCGAGTGGACGTCTGTTTGCCGTCATGCGAGACTCTGACAGGAGGAAACATCCCCTGTTTGACCCTGGCTCAGTCTTCTATGAGTAAAGATATTCTTCTTTCTCAGCTGTCTTCCTCAGAATAACACCAGCAGACAGGCGAGACGCCTCTGTCTGGATGTCCACGTGTGACTCACTCACAGCTATATGCTGCAGTAGTTCATGTCTCTCCACCCAGACCGATCTCGCCGATCGTTTGGCAGCTGCTCGTCCTTCCTGTCTTCCTTCACTTTGTTCTCAGGCTGACGTGCAGCTGACACGCAGGCCGCAGATTCACGGCACTTCAGAGAAACGTTTCCCCCAGATCGAGGGGACATCTGGTCAGTTTGACAGAGGCGTGTTGTCCAAAACATAAAGGTCAACCTCTGTTTGACCCTATGATGTCCAGGTGTCCTCACATACAATCATGCAGGTAACATACTGCACCTTCTGACCTGATGAGTCTCTGTGAGGTCCTAAAGCTTTTATTTTGATCATCATCGCTTAAAAACCCATAAAAAAACTGATGTTATTGTCTGAGCGGCAATAAAAAGCACTTAAAGTGTCGGTGCTCATCACAAAGTGGATGTTTCACTCTCTAAAGAGCGCCGCCTGAGGCGTCCGCCGTTGCGGTGGCGTCACGGCAAAGAGATTATTCTGAGTCAGAACGCTCCCCCACCATCGGGAGGCCCAGAGCAGGCCGGGGAAGGGAGGAGGAGAAGGGAGGAGGGGGGAGACAGCCCACAGCAGCATACCTCTCATTCCTGATCCCTGATCCAACGCTAACGGACAGCTCGGCTCTTTGTTGCTGCGCGTGGTGGGATTTTTTGGGAGCGGACAGTTTACAGACGTGAGCTCAGCTGAAGTGTTGTTTCCTTGAACACACACCGTCATCGATTAGGAAAACTTTACGTACCAAACAAAGCAGAGGCGGTCTGCCGGGGTCATTTCACAGAAACTCCAGTTTACACCGTCAAACTTCGTCACATGAGGAATCTGGTGCTTCCGTGCCAAAACGTCAGCAACTTTTTGAATGAATCAAACTGAACCTGTGAGGGTTTTTTATGACGTTCGCTTCCGCTAACAGAAGCAGCCAGAGAGCGATCATTAAAGCGCGTGGTTCCCCTCCTGCTTTATGGAGCCTTCAGCACATTGTTGGGCTTTTACAGCCTCCAGCTTCTGCTTCATTAACCTCATTACAGTTGGAGAGAAAAGGCTGCGAGAAGCCCGCGTGCGCCACACGCACACTGACACATGGCGGGCAGAGCTCCTGAGCACGGCGCGGTACTCAGCTGCTAACAAGCGGCCTGCTGATTATGTCAGATGTTGATGGAGACACACAGAGATGGATGAATGAATGAAGGAAAATGAATGAAGGAAAACAAGCATGAACAGCAGATTCATCAGTTCCATCAACTTTTAGTCCCTGAAAACCTCAAAACGCCTCCAACAAAGACCACAGATGCCCAGTCCAACCAGGACAGTCCAGTGAAGCCAAACACAGACACACAGACACACAGACACACAGACACACACACACACGCTCACCAACAGGCCAAAGCAGGAGCCTTCAAAATAAAGACTCAGGATTGTTGTGGAGTTCATAAAGCCTCTTAGTGTTTTGACAACCAGGCAAAGCCTCGCGTCTCAGATCTATGAAGTCTCAGCATGCACAACAGAGTCCGCGATCTTCCTCCTCGCAGACGCCCACGCACGCATTTAGCTGCTAAGGAGGCTAACAGGAAATCAACCTGACCTAATTTGGTGGCTGAACTTCCTCCAACCACAAACCTTCTTCACCTTCATATCTAAACTCTTATCTGGTTAATTGAATGACTGTTTATGTCTGCATCACAGGAAATGACTTCTGTGTATCTGATCTCTGACCTAAAGTCAGCCGAGCCTCTGATGTTCACACAGCGGCGTTGGCGTGTGGCATCAAAAACAAGTGTCTGGATGAACGTCAACAGCTTCCCAGATACACAAACTGTGTTTTTGTTGCTACGTCCCAGCTGTTAAACCGTTGTGGAGCGTAAACACTCCGCCGGCAGGCGTCCTCAATTATCCTAATTAGCTGTGATAAACGGTTTCCTTTCACCGTCGCTGAATGCAGCTGCGTTGGGATGCAGCTCGTCGCTCATCTGCTCTCAAATGAAAACAACTTTTTTGCAGTTTTGTGGTTTTTCTGTGTGATTCACGCGCAGCAGGTCCGGGTCAGCGAGCGGGGAGGAAGCAGAGTTATTTCCCACTAGCCACCTGTTGCATGAGTGTTTGTGTTGTTGCGTGTGCAGCTGTGTGCGTGTGCAGCACCGCGTTACTCAGCAGGACCGTTCGCTTTGAAATAAAGTGGATCGACAGCTGCAGTTGAAACACGCAGCAGCGTTTTTCATGTGATTTCTATCTGATGTGGCTTCAGACCTCAAATCTTCTCCGACTGAACGGTTATTTAAAACATATTAGCAGAGCAAGAACACAAAGTAAGACCAAAAAACAGGATCTTTTTCTATCCTCTCAAGTAATTCATGAAAGTTTGCTTCAAACACTAACTTTATGTTTATCAGTAAGATCACTGAAAAGAAGTAAGTTCGAAGGATTATGGGTCAATTTTCATGCTTTTGTCTCATGTCTTTGCAGTGATTCATGAGTCCACTTCCTGCCTCCTCCACCTGCTGCTGCTGGCTGAGCTGTTGGGCCGATCATCCTGCCGTCCCACCACCAGTCCCTACCTGTGTCCCACCTTCAGATCAATGAGCCACCACCTGGACAGGCTGATGAACTCCTCCAAGAAACTCCACGACCTGGTGAGACCTCATGTCCCCCTTCCCTGATCCACCGATTCCTGCAAAAGACACACATCGTTTCTCATTTTGAATTCTTCAGTCTCGTCTCACTGGTTCGTGTCTCATTCCGGTCTGTCCTCTGACCTTCTTTCCTCGGCGTCTTTCTGTCAGACAGAGGAGGAGCTCCTAAACTTCGCGGCTGTCGATCACAGACTGGACAGTTTCCCTCAGATGAACCAAACCCCGGCTGACCTCAGGACGCTGCAGGTAAGCAGGATGTAAACGTCATCTCACACTTCATACATATTCAGTGAGCTTCTTTATGAATACGAGTGTTTGGGTGGCCTGTCCCTGCAGGTGAATCAGTCGCTGTCTCAGCTCTACTTACACACTCAGACCTTCAGACTGCACATCGACTGGCTGCGAACGGCGAAGGAGAATGTCAGTGTTTCCTCCCAGCCAGTGGAGGGCGCCAGCCTTCACCTCCGCAAGCTATCCCACCTCCTCCAAACCAGCCTGCAGCAGGTGAGAGACACAGTTATTTATTCACTGCTCCGGCTATAAAAACAACTGATGAACAATAAACATGATTGTTTTATCATCATTCTTATTGTGGGATCTAAAAACACACAACTGAGAAAAATCAGTTTGAATCTTAATTTTGCTAAATAAAACTTAAATTCAGTTTATTGAACATGAGAAAAACAAGCTTGTTCAGACGGAGAAATAAAAGGCCACGGTTGTTGTTCTGCTCATCTTCAGATGAACGAGGACGTCCCCCAGACGCCAACTCCATCCCTCCCCGTCGTCTCCAAGGCGTTCGACGCTCTCGTGTTCTCCGTGGAGATGTCCGAGCGGCTGCACGTCTTCTGCGATTGGTCGAAGCGAGTGTTACGGCACATCCAGGGACAGTCCCGCTGTCCCCGGCATTGAGACATCCCCCCCTCCCGTTTTCCCCTCCTCCCAAACCACTGTGACCTGAAGCATCTTCCCAACGCAGTTTGTTTGTGTCGGACGACCTTGCTGGTCTTCCTGTGGCGCCACCTACAGGTCTGTAAAGCCTTGGACTGAAGCACTGAGGGCGATTTTCTTCAAGTTTTGAACGCATTTGAGGTTCTTTGTGAGAAATCTGAGCAACTGCAGGTGGTAAAATTTAGTGCATTAATGTCTTTCTTACATTATTTCTGATCTCAAACGATCACGTTAAATATTCTCTTTTTTTGTGTACAAATACCTGCGAAAACTAAACATGTTTTATGCTGTAATCAGCCAGTGTGAGCATGGAGAACTAACACAGTGAACACTGTCAACAACATGCAACAACATAAGATTTGAATGAGGATGATGTTGATGATGATGATGAGTAGGAGGAATCCTGTAGTCACATTTTAGGAATGTTATGCTGCTTTGTTTACAACAGATTTCTCTGTGTGCAGGTTGTTTTTGTTAGCAGACATACAAGAATGTACATTTGTGTCACGCGTTGGACACATGTCTCCGTGTGGAAGCGTGTTGGTGGACGGATGCGCTGTGCTGAGGCGCCGTTGACCCCTTAGACTGTTTACACTCACAGTGCCTGAGCTCAGCGTGCAGCTAAACACCTGAAAACAGTTAATATTTTTGTACTCTGTTTTTTTTCTTTTTTATCTATTTACGATGCTATTTATTAGCTTTTTATATTATGTATTTGACAGCATTTAGTTTGAGATGCAGGCATCTCACCTTATTTGTCCTGTTTATTGTATTTTTTGTATTATTTAATAAGGTTAATTTTAAAGTATTGTTATACTAGAGCGACTTTTACTGTGTTATTTATACATTTTCTATGTTTGGTTGGTTTTTATACGTTAAGTCATTAATAAACTTTTACATGAAACAGAAATACGACTGTTGAAGTACTACTTTAATCATATGTGACACAGTTTTTGCCTCTCACAGATATTACCATTTACATGAGCAAAAGACGAAGCTGTTCTATAAAAAATGCAGATCTTTGCTCATCTCACTTCTTTTAACAAAAAAACCTCCTTATTTCTCCTGTCAGCACAAAAGTGTTGTAAAATCTGCATCTCACAAGAAGCTTATAGCGGCTAACATGTAGAGCAACTTCCTCCCATGAACCTCCAAATTGTAGAAGATCATCCTCCCTCTCACTTTCAGCATATCGAACATATTCCTCACACTAACTTTCAGCATAAAGAGCATCTTCCTCCCCTGCACTGCTGACCTTCAGCTGAACCTAAAGAGTGAGTCCATCCTCAGACTGACCCACATGCTGCTGACAGCTTTGCTAATGTGTCACAACAACACTACAATACAGCAGCTATGCTAAGTGTCACTTTATAGTCTCTATATTTATAATATTACAATCTCGGCTCCAGTTGAACCAGCTGAACCGACAACTACAGCTTACAGCCTCCGAACCGTTTCCGTTCAGCCCGTTTTTCATTCCTGATGAACGCGCACATCCTGCAGCACACTGAGTCGCCTTGTTTCCGACTGCTGCTGCAAAAATAAAGCGGCCTCACAAACGGCTCGGAGTCAGTAAAACTGCACATCTGTCGCTGGAGTCCAAACACTCGTAAAGTGCAGTGGACAAAAATGTCCACACAGGGCAGGTGACACATGAGGGGGACGCACCACCGGACCCCAATAACAGACGGGGCCGCTTACATAATGTCTGCGTGTTGACATGTGGCCGCAGACAGATCGCCTGGCACACCGACAGGCGCTTTGCTGTAAGCCAACGCCGGCCTCCAGCGCAAATCGCAGTTGTACAGTATGTGTGGAGCGCGGTCAGCCGGAGCAGCTGAGAGCGGGGCTGCAAATCACCGGGGGGCCGGGGTGTAAGAGGAAAATCCTCTGACAGCATCCAGAGTGAGCGAGAGGACGACCAGTGTGTGCGCGTGTGCGAGTGTGTGTGTGTGTGTGTGTGTGAGAGAGCACAGAGAGTGAGAGTGTCATATCATAATTTATTGACTGTGGGATCAACGCCTTAATACGTCCTGGAGGTCACAACAGGACAGGAGGAGATCAACATATTTTCCTGCTTTTCCACTGGAAAAACAAACAACCGCTCAGACAACAACATCTGACCAGGTTTTATTTTGAAAGGGCACCACTCCCAAGCAGGGCCTAAAAGTCTCTGTAGGACTTCCTTCCAGATCCAGCTGTGGACTCAAGTCAACATGCAGCACTGACAAACAAAATACAACAGAGGGCAGAGGGTGCCGCCTTCTGGTCCTAAGGTTGCCGGTTTAACATCCCATTTTGTATTGTGTCCATGAGCAGGACACTGGACCAAAAAATAACTGAGTAAACAGCTGGTGCAAAGGGGCGGAGCCTACCGGATCCAGAGGCTTCAAACTCACTGTGACTCGATGAGCCACAAACAGCCTCATTTCATCTTATTTAGGCCAAAGCAGCAAAACAACAACACAGCAACTGTAAATATCAAAAAATCCCCGACTGAGTGCAGAGAAACAAGTTTATTTGCTGATGTTTACTGAACAACGTGAGAACCAATCATGGACAGCAGTCGTAGGTCACACACACACACACACACACACACACACACACACACACACACACACACACACACACACACACACACACACAC
>JASSRZ010000054.1:4623468-4638330 GCA_032164315.1 Malacoctenus gilli | reverse complement strand
GGACGTATCGAAGAGAAGAAACAACCGCTCGGTGCTTTGGTCCTGAGGGTCACAGTCATGTGACAGGCGTCCATGGCCTTTCCTGAGGCGGTCGACGTTCCTTTAACCCGGGAAGATCTTGGTGGAAATGCTCCTGCTTATTTATCCTGCAGTGTCAGGATGCATGCTGATAAGCCTGCTGATCATCCCTCAAAAAAAGCCTTGATTCATCTCAGACTCAGATGTGACGTCCCCGACTCTTGCTGACGTACTTCCTGTCTGGTGTGAGAGGAAGAAATCTCACCGTTTTCACCCTTCTCGAAGTAATTCCAGAGTTTGTCTGCCCTCTTCTCGGCCGTGTTCTCATCGTCTGGCAAATTGGGGACTTCGTCTTTGGGAATCAGCTTGAAAATCGCCTGTTGGGTGAAAAAGAGTAGACGCAGGAACCACATTCATCAGTGCCTGACGCTGTTCACCACTGTCCTCTCACACATCACACCTCGCATTAGCGTGACCTCTGCTGCAGTGAACAGGGACTTTCTGACTGACAGGATAGAGGGGCGAAACAATCGGCACCAAATCCTCCGATAATCTTCACCGTTTTGTCACATCTATGAGCTGATCGTCGGCCTTTTGACAGAAACCACAGCGGAGCCCCGGATTACGATCGGCTCTTTTGGCCTCTCTGGCTTTGTTCTATGATTATATGAGCTTTAATCTGGTAAATTGAAATGTGGTTGCTATGAATAGTCCCACAAGGAGAGGAAGAGGTTCACAACACTCGTAGTTTTGATTTATTCACCCTCACTTCGAGGGCGATTGTTGCTCCAGAGACGACTGAGTACATTTGGCTCTGCTGGAACGACCTGAACCTGCCAAAACGTCTTCTAAAATACAGAAAAGTAAATTTCTTAAAATCTTTCAGCAGAATTACAACTCAAAAAGGGTCCAACACGCAGATGATTCACTGATTTGCTTGTAGGATCTCATATACTCGTACGTCTCCAGAAGATAAAAGCGGTTATTTGGGAGTGTTTCATCATGTCGATCCTCCTTGTTTCTGTTTCTTTCCTGATGTCCTCATCTCACGGCGCTCCGCCTGCTAAGCCTTCACTCGTCCTAAACCCTAAACTGTTTATCAGAACTAATCAAAGCCTAATCCCATAGGTTGAAAATGTTATCTAACAAGGTAAGACTTGAAACACGTACAGTGGCGTTTAATGCTGCGGTTAAATCTGGTAACAAACTTGTGACGAGGGGTCAAACGGGTGAAAACGGGTGGAAACGCAGGTTTAAAAAAGGACACAAGTCACAATGAAGTAATCTACTTTTAATCAGTGATTATCCTCCGTCACCACATATTTATCCACTGAAGCTTTAATGTGGCACCTGTTTTTTCTTCGTTTTTAATTTTCTCTAATTCTCTCCTTTCTCATCTCATTTGTTCAACTTTTTTTGGTTTTTGCATTTGACTGTTGTTTTTTTCTGTCTCTGTTTTTCCTGTTATTTTTCTACCTTTGTTTTTAAAATTTCCCCCTTTTCCTTCCTTTTTTGCTCGTTTCCATTCATTTCTTCCTTTCCTTCCTTCCTTCACTTGTCGCCGTCACCATATGAGCTTATTTGCAGCCGATCCTTTGCTTTACCTTCTTTCATTTCTATGGTTGTCGTTCAGTAATTGTATCAGTGATGCTATGCATAAGTGACTGACTGTTGATCATTGAACTGCTTGCAGATGACACCATTTTTCACCACGTCGTTCGTTCGTGCCAAATGAGAACACCTGAACGACGTAACTCACCACGCAGATTTCTGTGACTTCTGACTTGGTGATGTATCCGTTCTTGTCGACATCGAAGAGAGCGAAGGCCCACTCCAGTTTCCTGATGGTCTTTCCCGTCGACGTCATGTGGAGGGCGATGATGTACTCCTTGAAGTCCAGCGTGCCATCATCGTTGGTGTCGAAGGAGCGGAAGACGTGCTGCGCGTACGTGTTGGCGTCGCTGTCTGGGAAGAACTTGCTGTAGATGGACTGGAACTCCGATTTAGAGATGCGGCCCGTTGGACACTGCTTCTTGAAGTTTTCGTACCACTGGACAATCTCAGTCTCAGAGAACTTGGTGTTGAGCTTCAGATCCTCCAGGATCTCCTTGGACACAGCTCCGTTCTTGTTTCCCATTGCTGGCTGTGGCGGTGGTGACGGCGCGGGGCGTTCGGGGGCAGGTGTGGCTCAGCTTCGGCCCGGGTGGCTCCCTTCTCTACTCGGATGCGGCTGCCGTGTCCTCCTTGATCCCGGCTCTGGCCTGAAATTCAACCCGCACAAGCAAATACTGTGAGTGAGCGCAGCCGCTCGGTAAGCTCATTAGACCAATCAAGCATCAGCATTAGCAGCTCGAGGTGTCACGGACCAGGTTCACCTCAGGTCAAGGCTGAAGCGCTTGTTTCCCGACATTCACACTGCAACTTCACACAAACTGTCTTTGTGTGACTGTCACAAACTTTCTGACGCTTTATTTTGTGAAACGTGCAGCAAGTTCATCAGTGACGGGACGGAGACGTGCTGCCTGTGTCGCGTCCATCGGTCCGTCCTGGACTCACACTTCAAGTTTTTGTTTGTTTAACACAATTCAGACTTTCAGATTGTAGTTTCAATTTTTTCAGACTTTTGCTCAACACATGATGTTAAAAGGAGCTTTGTCTATGCAAGAAATATAAAGTCAGAGTTCAATTAAATTCAAACAAAACAGAAGTTTTTCAAATGGTGAATCTTCTAACTTTAAATGAATTCATACTGAGAAATAAAATAGATACAAAGAATCAGTACCTTTAGATGTAAAATGCACTTTTAGCTTCCAAAACTTTGAGGTCTATTGAGACACAAGATTAACAAATAATGCAAATATTTGTAAACCTGCAAAACGAAACTTTTCTGAACAGAATTGGTTTGGATCATCAATAACTAAACAAATAAATGATTTCTTTTATTATTAATTTCAGGTTATTTTGAGGCTATCGCAGTTTTTTTCCTAATTTTATTGATTCATCTCATCATCTGAAGAAAAAAGATTTCAATTGCAACTACAAACATCTACAAAGCTGAAAAAACGTTAAAAATCAGGAATGCTGAAGCAACGTCGAACTGATGTTGTGAAAGTTCACACAAAATTTCCAACAAGCACCAAAAATATGAGGAGTAAGTTTAAAGGTTTGATGTGACAGACTAAGAATAACATGAAAAACTGATTTAGCATCTGGAAACCAGGAGGAAGTAAAGCCACAACAATTTGGAGTAAATCTGTAAATATCTAAAGGATTTTCTTCCAAAACTGCTCTCATGCAAGCATCTTCAACAATAAAATGTGTGAAATGAAAAAGAAACTTTCTGCAGACTGAACATCATCACAGTGAAACGCTGATGGAACCTGAACCAAACATTTTCCCATATTATTACAGTTTAAAAGTCCAAACACAAGAACGACATAAATGTTCACCATGAAACCGTTTCTTTTCTTTGCAGGACTGAAGTGACGCAAGAACCCCGAACGGCTCCGATACCTCTCAACACCTGAAGGGTCCACAGTCGCGTTGTGTTGTGCTATGCAGCGTGGCTTTGTGTGTCCTACCTGTGTGATCAGCTGAAGAGTCCAGGACAAACAGTGATGCTGTGACTGTGAGCAGCGCAGGACATCAGCCTCCACCTGCACAGATAATTTAATTAAACAGCAAGGCGGAGCGACGGTGGCGTCCAAGTGAACACAGAGCTGCTGGTTTTTAACCCTCCAACGACCACGGAGCTGAAGATGATGGACGGCATCACACAGCCAGGAAACATCTCGCGAACCGACCGGAACAACTGAAACTCCTCTCACACTGATCTGTATGTGTCTTTGTTCATGCTCTGGTCATGGGGTGGTGGTAGGAGACATGTACAAACAGACTTTTCAAATTAAAAGTCTGGCTCCTGTCTGGCTGCCTCTTTATTCCATTTGGAACAGAGCATGATGAGTTTTAATGTGAAAATCCTGGGTCTGCTGCATTCAGACAAAAAAATGTATGTTTAGAGTTAATGAGGTGAAATTACCTGCAACTGTTTCATTGATGGGGCCATTTTTTGGACAGTTTGAGTCTAGTCTGATTGTGAAGCAGCAGAAAGACAATAACTGATGAGTTAATTTCCTCTGGTGTCCTGATTGAAGCAACTTGGAGCCGACACGCTGCTGTTACGGAACATTATGCGCCGCAAAGGGCCGAGACATTGGAGGTCGGACATGTGACACCGTCAGGGAAGCCCCGCGGCTCTCTGAAAACAAGTCAGCTGACCCTACGCGGCCCTGGAGCGCAGGCATGCCACGATGTTTATCCGCCGCAAAAATAAACCTGATCAAGCGAAGTGACAAAGTGAACGCGAGTTTGTTCCAAAACCACCTCAGACCTGCAGGCCGGCCAAGACTTAGCGGTTTAAATCCCGCTGCCAATGGCGGGAGGAGGGCTGGATTCAAATGTGCTTACCTGACCGCTGACCCGCCATCTGCTGGCCCAACTCGCCGGACGCCCGCATGGGTGGACAACCACTCCTCTGTCCATCCCACAAATGGCCTGAGTGACACCCAGCGGAAATTGGCTGTCCGAGGGGTCACAACCAGATGACACACACAAAACCATCACTGGCTGAACTAGGCCTCACAGCAACGATTAGTTGTATTCTGAAAGAACTGAGGCCGACTTGCATTGTTGACAGGTTTCACCTAAGACGTGTTTGTTTGTGTACAGCAAGCAAATAAAGACAAATTAGGTCCAAACCACCGAGGATGTGAGAGGCAGGAAGATGACCGCCATTCCACCGTGCTGCACTTGACCTGTGATTACGTAAGCACGATCATCAGGTGGAGCCGCCATCTTTCCTCTGTATTAAATAAAACAACTTAATTCCTGCTGACGTGCTGAGCTGCTAACTTGGGCCGGGTGCCTCCTTCTTGGCACCGCTGCCATTGCTCCGCGGGCGATTTGGATGTCACCATCTGCACACTGAGAGCTTTGCGGGACACTGCCAGGGAGGCTGGTGAGGACATGGAGCGCCAAAGTCACCTCCCCTGTGGGACCGTCCTTAGCAGGACAGACGTCCTCATGCAAAGCAGAAGATGATCCAAATGACCTGCTGCTGATTGGTTTAATGTCCAGATTAGTCGCAGTGAGACTTTGTTTATGTAGGAGGACGGAGTCGCTTCAGCCTTGGACAGGTGCTGAGTTTAATTGTAACTTCTACAATTACGCCCGGCAATGCTAATGCTGCTGTACTGGGAGAGACAGCAGCTCGACAGCTTTGTGACTGAAATGGGAAAGAAAAAACAGCTGATGTTCCATCACTTAGTGAGAGGAAGATGCTCCACAATCCGGATGTTAGTGGGAGGAAGTTGCTGTAAAATCTGGATGTTAGTGGGAGGAAGATGCTCTATTATCCAGAGCTTTTTTTTCAAGAAACTTTTGTGGATGAACGACAAGAATAAGGAGTAACAAAACAGCTGAGATCAACCACTGACGTTCAGACAGATGCATACAGTGCTTAGAGAGGGAAGCTAACTGCTGATCCCGATGCCAACAGTCATGACGGCAACTGTGGATGCAGGCTAATGCTGAGACAGTTTCTGAACCACCATGATGGAAATGAGTCTATTCCTCCTCGTCTGCCCCTGCTTCCTGTCCTCAATGAGCTCCATCTGAGACGGTCACAAATAATCTGAGTTTCAGTCTTCAACATGTTTTTCTGGCCAACATCACGGCGAGCTTCACCTGAACACACCTCATATGTTAAGCTCCACTCCGTGTGGTCAACCAGCTGGATTAACGAGGACCAGAGTTATTACCCGAGACATTGAACTCTGCTTCAGGACAACAACAATAACAGACACACACACAGACACACACAGACACACACACACACAGAGTTTAACACCTTGTTTGTTTTTGTTGTGATGTTCAGTGTGAGTTAATTACTTTAAAAATGTCACATCAGACTGACTGAAGTCCGTTTTGGCTGTTTTGGCTTCCTGCAGGCGTGAGCTCATCCTTTTGCTGCCCGGACCCCCAGGCTACACGGAGCTCAGGTAGCCTGCAGCCCAGATTAAACTCCGTTCTGGGAATAGGCTCCCGTGGGCGGGCCAAAGTGCTCCCCTAATGCTCCTCAGCGGCGTTTTGGTCTCCACTGACTTTCCGTCCTCCACTGTCTGCAGCACCTGGCTGCCAAATCCTCCTTATGCTGCCCAATATCACCCACCTCCTTCTGCTCCTCCATCCTAATCCCCTCCTCCCCTCTCAATCCAGGGATTCTCCTTCCAGGAGATCAATCTAAAACCAGGGTGCGGGTCAAAGGTCACGCTGTGAGAGCGAAAGGTTTGTCTCGAAAGCCCAGAAGACGAGAACCGCTAATCCAATAAATCCAGACTATTTAGTATCTGTAGCCTGGAGGCAAAATCCTGCTGCTAAAACAGGAGCGGATGATAGAGGAGGAAGAGGAGGAGGAGGAGAAGCCACACTGGGAGGAGCCACTGTTACTCCCATCCAAAAAGTCCTCACGAAATACTCTGAATACTCTCACAGAAGAGTAAAAAGTAACTGGAATATCAGTGGAATATCCTCTGACATGTCTGGTCCCTCTCATGTCAAAAACAAAAGCACCTCCTTCTCCTCCACTTCCTCCTCATCAACAGACTTTTCACTATGATTTGCTGATTGATGTAATTCCTACAGCTGCCCAGCAGAGGTAAGCACAGCACCGGAATTGGTCCAATAACATGTTTGTGCTCATTCATAAACTATTAAACAACACAACAGGATGGAGGGGACACTGAACAAACAGTGGGGAAGGAGCTTCGAGGGTTAAGTTTAATTAATGTGTGCCAACTATGTCGTTGTCACCTGGGAGGAGCTCAGGGTAGGGTTGCTGATGTGGCATCTGTTTCAGACACCTGGGGGGGACCCAGTGGAGGGACAACATCACCTGGCTGGCCTGGTGACACCTTGGAGTCCCGCAGAAGGACTGGAGGTTGTGTCCTGGGGGACGGACGCCTGAATGTCTCTGCTGAGACAGCGTCTCATCTCTGGAAAAGGAAGACAGAGGGATTCTCACTGGAGGATTGATCACTGCAGCTCCGTCTTGGTTTGTAGCTTCCTGTATATTTCAGGTTACAAATACTATTTGAAGCAGCAGATTAATAAACAAAACACCTTTTCTGTTGTGTAAAAAGCTTTTTATTGAAATCCAACACAAACCATCTGGGTAACAGTCACATCAAGCACTGACGGCAAATTAAATCATCTTGATAAAACACAAAGTTACAGGATGTAACTTAACAGCTGAAATGTTTCTCGTTCCCACTTTCGACACGAACGACGGCTCTGTGTGGCGTCACCGCGTGAATACTGAAGAACAGGCTCAACGTCTCCGGCCGGTGGGGCGTCTCCTCCCCCTGCTGGCGGCTCAGAAGTGGTTCTTGTAGGAGTGGATCTTGCGGCTGAGGTTGCGGGCGAGCCGGTCCACGGCGCTGCCGATGTGACCCAGCTCCTTCCTGGAGGTCAGACCCTCGATGTTGCCGCTGTACCACAGGACCCAGCCGGCCAGAGACATGACCACGAACAGGGCGCCTGAACTCAACATGGACACCGCGTTAGCAACACAACTGAGAGAAGAAGCAACAGCAGGGACGTTAGAACAGCAGCGCGAAATGTGGCTTTGACTTTCTGCAGTGTTTAGTTCTCAACAGGGTGAATTTCACATCTTTACTGCATTCTCGTGATAAAAACTTGGCACAATGTCCCTCTGACCAGTTTAGTTCACTGCTTAAAGTGGACTGATGAGAGACACACACCTGTGTAGACCAGCATGTCCCCGTAGTCCTGTCCCTTGGTCTCCAGGCGGGCAAAGACGCCGACCAGCAGGGCCGTCCCTCCCAACAGGTCCATCAACACGGCGAAGACCAGCGCCAGCTTACAGCGAGACAGGCCGTCACACAGGCCCATGTTGCATCTGGGAGGGGGGAGGGGGGGAACTGTTGTTTAAGGACCACCAAGGATCAGTGAACTTTTACACTAATTGTACTTAGTTCCTTTTCAGGTTGTAAGTTTAACTGCAAACGCAAACAAAATAGATCACTTTTGTTTTTCTCATTTGTAACTTTGTAAGATTTACCTCCTGTAAGAGTAACTGAAGTAGTAACGAAACTTAAGATTCGCCTTTAAAAGAAACTGACTGTGATTAAATAAACTTCTTTTCTCGTCTGAGCTGAAAGTCCTTCAACGTTTGGGGTTTTTTTTCTGAAAAAAAATCGGCTTTTTCGACGTTTCCTGATTTACATTGTCTTAAGGTACCGGAAGTGCTCTTACGGAGCCCTCGCGGACGGAACCAGCCGCCACGCGGACCTGACAACCTCCTCCGAGCAGATGAGAGCTGAGCTTTGTCTCACCTGTAACCGAAGTTCGCTCATCAGCGTGAAACTGCTTGAAGAAACTCTCCCTGCTCGTTCCGAAGGCGCGACGCTGCAGTTCCGCCTTCACCTTCTTCAAGTCCCGCCCCTTCCAACCCACCTGAGCCCTGGTCTGATGACGTATATCCGGCCATGATTTTACTTGTCTTCTGTTTTTTTGAATTGTAATAAAATTCACAATAACAAAAACAAAGAAGCGGGAAGAAGTAAAGACTCCAAAACACACTCTTCAAACAGTACAAAATATATATATTTTCAACTCTATATAATATTAATTACGATTATTATCATCAATATTTATCATTACATAAAAAGAAAAGTCACTCACATCAGAACTTTTATCAACATCGTGGAAAATAAACTTTTTCGGAGCTTTTGTTTATTTAACTGCTTACAGTTTTAAAAAGTTTAAAAATCTAAATAAAAGAATACTATCATTTCATTATCAAGAAAACATTGAAATACAAAGTAAATGAAACTTGCAAGTCACAAAATATGATAATTGTATATTGCTAACGCAATGATATAATACATACTATTACTATTTTATTATTGATGTCAATAGTGGACCTAAATTATAATAATATTAACAATGATTATCATAACAATGACAGCATACCTCTCAGAAAACACACACCAACCACCAACTGAAGCAAACAATAGAAATAATTCGTGGTTACCTGTCTATTATTACTGATTTTGTTTCTTAATGAAGTCTATGAAGAGAGAAATAGCTGAGTGAAATGATGAATCAATCAATCAATGAGTCAATCAGTGAACTCGTGAATAAAGTGCTCCTGCTTCCGTCTCAGTTTCATCCTTCGCCGCCTGACACAAATACACTCAACTCGTCCTTTTCAATAAATTCAAGAAAATCCTGAATCCTACATGAATCCTACATGTTTCTTGCTCGTCTCAGGTGTCCGTTGTGCGCATGTGTGAAGCCTCCACGCTGCACCTGTGCAGGGACTTATAATCAGGTAATTGCGGCAGAGTGTGTGTGCGTGTGCGGCGGTGCGGGCAGCAGCTGCGGCGGTTCGGGGCCGTATTACAGGAGTATAACTGCACAGGCACGCGATAACAGCGGCGGACTGAGTGTCCTCGCCGCGTGTTACGGCCATGAACCCTCCGAGCGCCGCAGACGATTCCAACCCGACAGGTAACCCACCTGCAGGCTGCAGCATCCAAACCACTGTGGCCCAGCGCGCCGCCGCGGTCGGCTGCTCGACGCTAATGCAGCGTGTTCACGTTGACTGTGAGGGTCCATTTCTCTGAAGAATGAGTCACCGCGGAGACACTTTACTCTCAAACTGACCCAGACTTTCACTCGTTGACAGTTTGATTCGCTTCTTTTTACCTGCTCGTGAGCTGTGATTGAGTTTGATCCATGTTGTTCTGTTTTCTGATGTGTTTCAGACTGTTTATAAAGCCGACATGATGATAAACTCTGTCACATGAGCTGAGACAGTTTATAAGTGATATTTCTCTCTGAAATCTCCACCATGTTTTACTTCTGCTCTGTAAAAGCTTTTATTTCACGTCTTTATTTTCAGCTCCTGAAAGCTGGTTTTCTTTGTTGCAGCCGAATTTAAGACTTCAGCTCATTCTTTGTATTAATGTCTTGTAACTTTTGGTGAGTTTGTCCAGAACTTCATTCTGGTTTTCCTGTGTCAGAGCACTACATGCCCCAGCCTTCATCATCATCATCATCATCCTCAGCAGCAGCAGCAGTAGGAGGAGGAGCAGGAGCAGGAGGAGGTTTGTACATGGACGCCTACGAGGTGGCGTTCCCTCTGGGGGAGAATGTGGAGCGACCAACGGCATATCACCTGAGTCAGAGTCAGCATGTGATGGAGGGTAAGCCCCACCCACTATGCATGAGGGACTGATGTCTCTCAGCCTTTCAGTGAACTCATAACATGTGCTGCTCAGACCTCAAAGGTCAAAGGTCACAGAAGAAGTACGTTGGACTGTCACGTAGTAATACAACAGGTGTGACCTCCCAGTGTTGCTCCTCCTGCACCTCATCCTCTTCCCCTCTTTTCTCCCTTTTACCGGCCCTTTCTCCTTTACATCCTGCTCCTCCTACTCCTCCTCCTCAGAGCCGGTGGTGCAGGAGCTCCCCCCCTCCCAGTACAGCCCCTTCCTGTTGGTGTCCAACCTGCGGGCCCACCTCTATGTCTCCCTGGAGAAGAACGCCTGGCTGCAGAAGCGGATCGAGGAGCTGGAGGAGGAGCGAAACTTCCTGCGCTGCCAGCTGGACCGCTTCATCGTCAGCATGCGGACCCCTGACGGTGAGCCTCCTCTGACTGCGTTGCGTCCTCACTCCTGCCTGCGGCCTGTGACACCAGTGACTCCCTGCAGAATGGTGTGGAGACCCCCAGCGTGCGGTGAAGGTCCAGGCATCCAGCTCACCGCCTCCTCACTCCCCAATGACCACCAGGTCAGGGATGACCCTCAAACGGCTGCAGGGACCACGAGCTCGCTGCAGCGCCACCATCCCCGGTGAGGAGACGCAACCACACGACTGCGATAAGGGAGCGTCGCTGTTCCTCCTCCCTCTGCTCCTTTGTCTGTTTCTACTTAACACCACTACTCTGCACCTCCTTTTTTCCTCCTTTTATTCTACCTCTTCCTTCCTTTGTTGTCCTTCTTCTGCTTCCTCTTTTTATAGTCATTAATCTCCTCCTCCTTTGTCTCAGTCTTATCTTCCTCCTTTCTTACCCCTTTTTTCTTCTCCTTGTAGTTCTTCACCTGCAGGTAGATAACACACTTATTTTGGCTGCAGTGAAGCAGGAGTTTCACCTGGAGGAGGACAAATACTACACCGAGGATGAGTATGTGGAAGAGGAGGAGGATGAAGAGGAGGAGGACGAGGACTCCTCAGTGGAGAAAGGCTCCAGGAGGAAGAGCCGGGGCCGAGGCTGCAGGGAGCCCAGGATGAAGATGAGGAGGATCTTCAGGATCACACACGGGAGGGAGCGACAGCGAGGTGAACCACACCTTCATCAGATCCTCATCCTCACCCACCAGCAGCCCCACACTCACAGCTCCATGTCACGCCCCCCTCCGCAGTCAAAGACCCAGACGGGGTTTTGATCCGCTACAAGAAGATCCTGACCACATACCAGCGGGTGCGCAGCATGTCCCGCGCTTTCCAGATCCACGGCGTGGACAGGAACACCATGGCGTCCACCTCGCCCATTGCCGAGCTGCTGCTGGTCGCCCCAGAGAAGGTGACGTTGCAATTATAAATTATTTTTCAAATTTATTTTTTTATCTAAGTTCCTGATTAGTTTAAATCTAATTTTCTCAAATTTTCTCTCATATTTGATATGATTCCATACAGCTTGAGTTTTTTTCCAGATCATTTTTGTCGGGGTTTTTTTTTTAAATTTCTTTTGTAATGACATCCTTTAACATTCCTCATGCTGCCATTCTTCCACAGATCTGAGTTTTTTCCACTTCATGTTTACTTTGTTTTATCACTGTGGCCTCACTGAGCGGCTGCGTTGACATGGGTGCAGGTGACGGAGGTCGGAGAGTTCGAGGCCTCCAAGGAGAAGCTGCTGGATTATGCCCGCCGCTGCTACAAGACGATGGACGAGCAGACGCACGCCAAAGTGCAGAACATGAAGAAGACACACAAGTTGTTGCCGATCTCCTACAGATTCAGGAACTGATCTGTCCTGCATTCGTATAAACGCCAGCCAGGTGAAGCTGATTGATTTAATATGCAGGATTCAGATCAATTAGTTGCTCAAGTTAAAGTTTAACTCTACAGATTTAAGTTGGATTTTTCATTGTATCATCTGTATGATGACTTTGTTGCCTTTTTGTTAAATTTACAGTTTCTAGTTTATATGAAACTAGACATTTTGTACTTCAGTTGTTTGTACACCTGTAAAGGATGAAAACTTTTTGAATCGTTTTGTTCAAGCTGGAAATAAAAGTTTGAATTCTGCATTTTTCAGTGAGTTTCTGTAAACACAAGTTTAATTCAGACTGAGCCCAAAACATGTTGGAGAAACCGTTTTACCTGTGGCTCAGCAGCCCAGTAGATGTGATCCCAGGTCAGTCATCTTCCCAATCATCCTCTGGATCCACGTTAACGCCCTGTGAGAATTAGGATCCCTGCCGAGCAGCGCCGCCCGGCGGCAGCTGCCGGTAATGTAAAACAACCTGCGCATGCGTTTCTCTGAAGTCGGATAAACTGCCTTCATTTATTCACTCGTTCAGGAGGTGAAGCAATAGAAACTCGGTCAGTTCCCAAAGCTACGAAAAGTTTGTATTAACGCGCAACACTGAACTCATTTGTACGAAAAACTTTATTTGAAACATTAAAACAGTCTTGGTCTTACTGCCACACTCTGGGGGAGGGGCCAGCCCCTTTTTAGCCCCTTGAAGGTTTAATGGGACCGGAACCAGGAGGAGGATGAAGAGCAGGGTGGGTGTCCGCTGGGTCCTGCTGATCAGGGTTCAGTCCCGGTCTGTTGCGGTGGAACAAGGACTCCCGCCGACGGGTGTGCGGACTCGCAGCCAGCACAGCGCAGAAGCCGTAGGGTGTGGTCACCTTGGCCACGTGAAGCAGCGACATGGCAGCACACGTGGTGATGTCCACGTCAGCCGACTCGGCGCGCGGAGAGCGGTGGTTCTGCTGCCGGTGCCGGGTCAGCGGGATCTCCTGTGGAGTGCGAGGATACGGCCTGCCGAGGTCAGACGGCGGCGGGATCCGGTCTGGAGAGCTGCAGCGAGGACACGGAGACACCAGCCCCAGAGGGCTGCGAGACAGGACGAAGAAGGACGGGATCCTCTCCGGGGTCAAGACCAGCGAGCAGAGTGATGAGCCGGACTTCACCGCACACATGATGAGACACTCAGAGACCAAAGCAGACGAGTGAAGACTCACAAAGACAAAGTCAGAGGATGGCAGCATTTGTCTCTCCCAGCTGCTGTTTATCAGCCACAGCAGGTGAAACCAATCAGTCAGCAGAGGCACTCACTAGCCAATCAGGGACCAGAAGGCGATTTCTGGGCACGACTGCTATGAGACAGATGACTGTTTTGGAGGATGTTCCCGTTTGCACGTCATTGGTCTGACTTTTTCTACAGGAAGTGAGCTGCTCATGGAGGCAAAAATCCAATCAGCCAATCACGGAGCAGCATTAATCAACGATCTGTAACGATGTGGTCGTTTCATCCCACCTCTCCCAATACTTTCCCCACGGAAAAGTGAGAAGAGGAATTTCGACTGCAATGATGTAATGGGTTACTTGGTGACTTTGTTTAACTTAGCCAAGAAACAAATACACATCAGCTTTTATATAAACAGCTTTTACTGCAGCGGGACAACAGGAGGGAGCTGCTAAAAACAGCAGGAAGTCAAAATCCTCCACAATTAGACCCCGACCCCCCCTCCAATAAAAAAAAAAAAATCAAAAGGAAACAAGAGATGACAGTCCTGATCATCATCATGTCCACTGTTAAAACCAGTCCGAATGGCGTCACACTTTCTCCCAGTGCATTATGGGAGATGCGACCTGCAAGTTTCCATGGAAACAGCATCAGTTCACCACAAAAGGTTTGAAGTCCACAACATCTTTCGCTGCCCCCCTCCCCTTCCTCAGTGTATGTCATTAGACGGAGGCGGGGCCTCTTCAAGTGGACCAAATGGCTGGTTGGCTGGTCTTTGCGGCAGCAGGTCTGTGATTGGTCCAAAAGTCCGTCAGTCACTGTCAGAGCCAACAGCTGATGAGCCTTTCCTCTTCCTCTTTGGAGCTTTTGGCTTTGAGTCCTCCTCCTCCTGAAAGAGAGAGAACGCGTCAGCGGGGACGAGAGAGAAGACGAGGACGATGAGGATGAAGATGGGGATGATGAGGACAGGGACAAGGACAATAAAGCGGGATGAACAGATCCAGATTTCTCCTCGTTCTACGTACCGAGGCGCTGCTGGAGGCGCTCTCCTCCTCGTTGTTGGTGGGCGGAGCCACACCTTTCCTGGAGCGAGGCGAGGAGGCGGGAGCTTTACGCCGCGATTTGGGAGGCTTTGACTGCGAGTCCTCGTACTCCTCAGCCAGAGAAAAGAGATCACTGAACCTGCAGGGGGCGCAGTGATATCATCAGTAAACAGTGATGTCATCAGTAGCCAGTGATGTCATCCATCTCAATGTGCATGCACGTGTCCGTACCTCATTTTGTGTGCTTCATCACAGCTGGCCTGAACGTGCTGCAGAGCCTGAAGGATCGGAGTCTGAGTGAAGACTGACACACACACACACACACACAGAAAAACTCTCACCAACGCAGTCAGAGAGACAGTCAGGTGTGATGTTCCTTAGTGTGTGTGTGTGTGTGTGTGTGTGTGTGTGTGTGTGTGTGTGTGTGTGTGTGTGTGTGTGTGTGTGTGTGT
>JASSRZ010000054.1:4600088-4614041 GCA_032164315.1 Malacoctenus gilli | reverse complement strand
TGCTGCTGCTGCTGCTGTTGCCGCCTGCGAGGACGGCCGCGATGTTGGTAAACACAGCGGAACCCCGGCGCAGCCAGTCGTCACGTCGGCTGGTGTTCGTGTGTGAACAGCAGGAGGACGCGTGTCCTCAGACGGTCCACTCAGAGCGGGTTTCTGTGCGCACGGTGTGTTAGCGGGACTCCAGATGTTTGCAGCTGCTCTGGAAAACTTCGACCTGCGCTGCTCTTACACGGTCTGTTCACCGGAGGCTTGTCAGGCAGGTCGCGCTGCAGGTGCACAGCTGACTTATTCAGTTCCTCTTGGTATCACAACTGAACCAAAACGGACTGGTGTGATCCAGATGTCAGTGACTCTTTTGTTTCCCTGCAGCCCCTCAAAGGAGTCAAATGTAACGCAGCAGAAAGTCAATGGTCATAGTGATATGACTGGCCTGTGTATGTTAGGAAGGAGTCCCAAACCAGCAGGACAGTTTAAATGGCAACCTTTCAGTAACCTCCAGCAAATTTCCGCACAGCCAAACACAGCCTCAGCACAGACACTACTTTGTGCAGCAGTGGTTCCAGATGTTGCACCATCCATCTATGTGTTAATTAGCATTAAGAGTTCAGCCTGTGTGTGACTGCCATGTTGGGGTCCAAACCTTGGGTCAGGCAGCACCATGGGAGGGCAACCGAGCTCCCAGGGGGTCCCAGGCTGCTCTGAAGTGCACAGATCCAAAAAAAAAAAGTACTTTTTAGGATCCAAAGCAGAGCTGGGAACATTTCTGGTGCTCTCACTATAAAAACCTCTGCTTTGTCTCTCATGGAGCATTTGTTGCCATCGGTTGGCTTCTCTGTAAAGTTGGAGTAAATGAAAGACTCTGGAAGGGGTCCACAATCCCAATGAGGAGCCTCCGGGGGGCTCCAAGCGGAAAAAAGAGGAAAAAATATCATGTGATTCTTTGTACACTGTTCATTGTGATGAACAGACATTGTAGTGTGTTGGTGTGCTACTTTAAAAAGAAAAAAAAAAAACACAAGAAGAAGAATGAGACAAGATGTTCATCAGCCAGTGTCAGGATCTAGATAACAAGTACAACCTAAAAACACAAATATTGATGCTTCAAATTCTTGAGGGTTTTTTTTACGTGATGCAAGATGATCTTTTAAATCACTATTTTATTCCCTTTTTTCTTCCTTTGCAGTGAAAGAAGGCATGAAGACATCATCTTAGAAGTCAGTCATGGCCGATAAAAGGAAACTTCAAGGCAAGTGTGTGTGAATTTTGTGTGTGTGTGTGGTGTGTGTGTATGGAGTGTTTTTTTACATAAAATTGTAAACAACGTGTGATCTCCATCTGTGTTGGGTGACCAGTGCATTCGGCCCAGTTGTGTTGTGTTTACAGAGCTTCGTATGACGTCTTGCTGTCGGTTTGCAGTGTTTTGACTTCAGATGCAGCTTTGACTGAATCTGCTACTTTGACCGAACTAAACAAACGTGGTGAATTGAGCTCGTTTGGCCTCAGCTGCTGTTTATCTGCGCCGTGGCAAGAATGTGACCTGGATGCAGCTGTGAGCGTGTTGATCCTCCCGCTGTTGCAGGTGTTCTCAATTTTCAGGTTTTCTTTCGAACTTGAGGTGAAAAGTTTGTGTTTGAAATACCAGCTGCAGGAACTGCATCAGACAGTTGTGTTGTAATTTGCCTTGTGATCCAACAGAGGGCGCTCTGATCATGTCGCCCCTCTGACCAATCTCTAAACGAAACTAATGTGACTGTGTTGTTTTGCGATGGTGCAACTGGAGGACTGTCAGGACAGAGCCGTTCTGAGAGGACAATCAGGACACGAGGACATCTGAATCTTGCTTTCATTGGCGAGTCGCCAAGTTCTCGGCAATCATCCTCATGCTCACAAAACGACTCTTTTCCCCGGTGATGTTTGCTCACACAGCGACCAGCGGACAGAACAATTATACACAGATGTTATTGATGACTTAAATCCATAGATTGAACCCCGCACATCCTCACAGCTGAGGACGTATTGTGGACTTGGTCATTAACTTTGGCTGGTCAACCAGCATAGACCAGTTTCAAACCATTATCCCACTGGCAGGACTGAAGGAAAACGGGAGGAGAGAAAAAAGCAAGATGACAAAACAGTTCTATTCTTTAAAGAAACCAAGAAAATCATAGAAAATATTTCTCAACCAAAAAAACGTGCCCAAAGTCCTTTTGTTTGTGAAACCCTCTTTGAAGAGAAGACCAGAGTTCGTGCTCGGCTTTTTGAATATGAGGGATGTAAAGAGCGCTGCAGGAGGGAAACGGCTGCTGTGAGCTCCAGCAGGCGCCTGGTTGTTACCAGGAAACGCAGGACTGACTGGTGCCGGTTGGTGCCGGTGGGCCTCCTGATTTCTCCTTGTTCAAACCGCCTGTGTGCCAGAGCCCCTCTTCACTGTTCCAGCTGTTCATGGATCCTTCGAAGGTGAACTTTTCAGGGCCCCGTCATGTTTCCCCAAACCTGAAACCTTCCCATGATGAAGAGCACAAGCAGCAGCGGATGTGCCCTGCCTCTGTCAAGACTCTAATGTTTTATTACACAGCAGCAGACTTCATCTAAAAATAGCGGCACTGCAGCAGGATGGCAACATCAAGCCTGCTTCGGCCACAGTTCCTTCAAACCACCTCGTACAGACCCCTGCTGCACCGAGACCCTCCCAGAAACATGACCATGCACTGCAGCGGGTTTGTGTTGACACGGAGAGGCGAGTGTGTGAGCTGTCACGCGTTTGAGCGCTTTTCTCCCCAAGTCAGACTGACCTGGGACCTGTTCGCCAACCGTTTCCCTCTGAGCCCCAAACTGCTCCTGATGCCGTCTTGTGGCTTCAAGGAAATGAATTTACCAGAACAGACAGCTGGCTAAGTATCGGCTGGTGTTTCTTTCCAGCAGCTTTCTTCTTGAAGCGTCTGTCTCACTGAGGACCTGCTGACCCACACAAGCTGTGTGCAAACTGTGACGGCGTCAATGTAGCAAAGATTGTGCTAGAGCCGAGCGGTCGCTGAAAACATGACAAATGATCTCGCTTAAGCACATAAGTCATTCGGTAGTTTGTGACTGGATTTGTATCAGTGTGATTCATTTCTTCACAGAATCCACCTGAGAAAAAAATGACACAGAAGTGAACAATGTGTGAGTTTCACTGGCCACGTCAGTCAGCTGTTGGAAAAACTGGATGTTTTTCTGTGAAGAGATTGAAAGATGACATTGAACTAAGTTGAAACCTTCAGCGCAGAAAGATGTAGGAGGGCAGTGAAGTGAAATGCAAGCAGAAAATAGCCAGAAATGAGCCGAGTCCTGTTTACATGGTATAGCAGGAAGTTAATCTGTGTCAAAGTGTCTGAGAGCTGCAAATCTGAGGCCCGCTGCTGATAACGAGGACTAAATGTTGACATGTCTGTCCCATCCTAATCTGCTTGTACGCTTCACCATCAATCACTGTGTGGTCGTGTTTGTGTGAGAAACTCTGCCACATTATGGACAAAGGTGATATTACAGCGACCTTAAACGCCGCTCTTGGGTTGGAACTGGCAGCACGATTTCAGACTGTTTGGAACTTTTAAAGGAACTCAACCTGCTGAGTCCAACGTCTCACCTCCACCTCCTCATTCTCTCCTTCGAAAAATAGGTGAAATAGATCGATGTCTGAAAAAAGTAGCGGAAGGAGTGGAACAGTTTGAAGACATCTGGCAAAAGGTAAGCTGTCACTCGTCTTAGTACTTTTTTCTTTCCACTGGAACGTATTTTCGAGATGCTGCCTTCATGGCGGCTCAATAACGGCATCATTACCACAGTCGGAGGCCCAATACTCATGACCGTTAGTCAGTGTTGAAGCAACGCAGGACCCTGAGCCGACGTCAGCACGGACCTCCACAGTCTTCATTTGTGTCCTGCGAAAAAGACGTTCAATGTGGACCTTCTTGTTCTCTCCACAGCTTCACAATGCAGCCAACGCCAACCAGAAGGAGAAATATGAAGCTGACCTCAAGAAGGAGATTAAAAAGTTACAGGTGAGAACAGAAAACTGATAAAAAGCTGGAGGTGGGGGGGCAGCTGTTTGTGCTCGGAACCTACAACTGCACCGTTTCGTCCTCCAGCTTCGCACACCCTGATCCAGAAGACGCCTCAATTAATTGTTGGTGTTTAAGTTTCTGTGTCGGTTCCCTCCTGGATACAAGTGTCGAAAGCTTGTGTGTGTGCGCGGCGTGTTAAATATCATCTCGCTGTGGTCCGGAGCGTGCATGCGACGCCGAGCCGGTTTGCAGACATCAAGTCTGCCATCCATGACTGCTGGAGATGAGTCTGTGCATGCAGCTGCCGTAACGCGTCCCCCCTCCTGCTCCTCTCTCACCCTCCTCTTCTCCCTCTTCTTCTGGTCCCTCAGCGTCTTCGAGACCAGATCAAGACGTGGGTGGCGTCCAACGAGATCAAAGACAAACGGCAGCTAGTAGAGAACCGCAAACTCATCGAGACGGTGAGTAGCCCCCCGGGGACACAGAGGCCTCTGTCTCTGGACGGGCGGATGGCCCTCTGGAGGACAGAGACGTGGGAAAACCAGGTAGAAAAATGTCTTAAACATCCTAAATTTCTTTTGACTTTACCAGAAACAAATTTGGCTGTTTATATGTTCTTTTTCTGATCTGTTTTGAATCGGTCTTTTTTCATGGCAGGGAGTTTTTGCATTGTTTTGTCTTTCGTCTATTTAAATTCTTTTCTGCTCTCATGTTCATCCAATGAGATCCTATCAGGACTTCTGTTCACATGCTGTGAAAGAGAACAGTCTCACGCCTCAATTAGAACATTTACCCAGATTCAGCTATTTTAAGGCAATTGGTATCAAAGGAGTTAATCCCTCTATTTCCTTTGGTTCTCTCTTGTTTCACTTCAACCTCAAAGCAGGAAATGAAACTTATGTCAAAAAAAGATGCTTTCATGTGCTGGAATCGGAGCACAATTTCGAGCACAAGTCCTACTGACTGAAAAAGAAGCCGCAAAAACGATGAAGATGCACTCCGAACCTCACACACCTCATTGCTTCCTGTGAGGAGGCCACATGCGTTATTTTCTTGCCACATCAACCAGTTTGACCACGGACGTATTTGTAAGTGAAATGCCCGAAACCAAAATGAACCTTTTTTTTTCTGTGCGCCTTTGCAGCAAATGGAGCGGTTCAAGATAGTGGAGAGAGAAACCAAGACGAAAGCGTACTCGAAGGAGGGACTCGGCTTGGCCCAGAAGGTCGACCCGGCGCAGAAGGAGAAGGAGGAGGTTGGCACGTGGTTAACGGTGAGCTTCAGGACACGAGGCGCTTGTGAACATCGCAGGAAACGAGGCGGATTCTGTGACAGGAAGTGTGGCACTTTATTCTGGAAACAAACAGGAAATGTCTTGTGCAGTGGCCTGACGCATGGCAACCGCACAGACACCTGAGAACTTTTGCATCACCGTGAGCCCTCTGGGCCACCGTAGCGTTCAAACACACGGCGCAGCAGCATCCCGGCTCGGCCGGAGCTTTGGGCGCCTCGTGGCTCCAACACACCTGAGGCAAATACGTGAGCGGCCTCCTAACGGGCCCTGGACAAGGTCCAGGTGTGATGGCAAGAGGAGGCGCGATGCTTCCTGTGGCAGACGAGCACGTCGGCAAGTCAGAAAGTGTTTCAGGAAGACTTCAACGCAGACGCAAGCCAAACTGGCAGAGCGCAGTGAACAGTCACACGCCTGAAGGGAAAACTGAACATTTGTGATGGATTGAACTGCTGGCACTTCCTGCTGCTGTCAACATGGAAACATGGACTGATTGCTGTCAAGTTGAAGCGTCCCGTAGAGGAAACTTGACACTTTTGGCAGTTTCCCGTTTCTTCGTAGCATCACCTTTTTCATCTCCATCTGTGACTTTATGATCTTTCTCCTCTGCCTAGAATACGATAGACACGCTGAACATGCAGGTGGACCAGTTTGAGAGTGAGGTGGAGTCTCTGTCGGTGCAGACGAGGAAGAAGAAAGGGGACAAAGAGGTCAGTCTTCTTTCACCTTCTTGCCTCTTGTGTCTCATCTGAGGGTCAATAACATATCCTCCGTTCATCCTTTGTCCGGGCCGGACCACCATGACGTCACCGTCACCTCGTCCTCCCTCTGAAGTCCCTCCTCACTTACACCTCACTTACAAAAATCCTCCAGTGACACCTGGCGGTCATTTCTCCCAACATTCGGTGTTTGAAACTCAACATATTTTGTGTTTTTCGTTGTAACGCTGTATGTAATTGAGTGAAACTGACTTTTTGAAGTAGGTAGTTTAATTGCCCTTTGCTTTTATTTTGAAGTGTACTTATTGAGTGTGTGTGTGTTTTCTCAGTGTAATGTTTAACAGTATTTGGCTTACCTGTAGTGTTTCTGCAAGCGAAGGCTGACGTTGGTTCAGACTCCTTCAGAAGACGTAAAGCCTTCAGGGCCCCAAAATGCCGTTCCGCTGCTCTTACAGCCTGCTGGAGCAGCATTAATGTGCGGCCAGCTGAAAGGCGTCGCTAAGTTCCCCTCAGCTGAACGGCTCATACGCTGCGCCAGTAAGTGTTGGAGCAGCGGCTTCCTGCTGGTCCTCAGAATAACCACCCTGTTCAGGCTGCGACCTGCCAACACGCGTGGACTCGGCACGTCCCGATAACCCGCCGAGCACCTTCCTCACACAAATAAAGCACCGCAGATGACATGTTAAGTGGCTCCGGGAACATGTGTGAATTAACTGCGGAGGTTTTAATTATTAAAATCAGGACGGGCGCTGTGCCTTTTCTATAGGGCCCATTAAGGCTTAAAGTGCACTTGTGGCGTCTCCAGCTCGCACGCTCGCCCACCCCGTGTTCCGTTCCTGCGTGCTCCTGTTTCACTTTTTATAATTCATCATGGTTTTTCCAGGTTACTGTTTTCTTCCTGGAGGCAGTTAAGTTTTCTTGTAAGAGTGAAAAAGATTTTAAACTTTGTGTTGTACATCGGACACAAATTATGCGCATGAACTAACTCCGAAGTTGCAAGAAAGAAACGATTGCATCGGTTTCAAGCCGTTTTCTTCTTTTCAACATTGACACTCCAAGTGTGTCCTTCTCGTCACCTCACAGAAGCAGGACCGAATCGAGGAGCTGAAGAAGTTCATCGAGAAGCATCGGCATCACATCCGGATGCTGGAGACCATCCTGAGGATGCTGGACAATGACTCCGTGCAGGTGGACGCCATCAGGAAGATCAAGGTGCTTATTGAGGCTCCGCCTGTTCTCTGTGTTCACCATGACAACGCCGTGTCTCCTGACTGCACCATAAAAGTTTGACCTTTGGTCTGCTTGAAGCTCCAGAAGATTTGTTAAAGTCCCAAACTTTGTTCGTTCCCGCAGGATGATGTGGAGTACTACCTGGACTCGTCGCAGGACCCCGACTTCGAGGAGAACGTGTTCCTTTATGACGACTTGGCACTGGAAGATATCCGTGAGTCAGAACAACTCTGGTTGTGTTGCCATGACGACGCCACCCCTGTTGAGGTGGGAGTCAGTTTTTTTAATGAATAACCAAGCAGGGTTGCGCCACGTTGTGCCAAAACCTGTGTTGGGTGTCCACCTGGCACTGCCCACAAAATGGGTTTCTCCTGCTCATCCCACAAATGCATGATCTTTCAAGTGCCCTTCATATCTTGAGAAAGACGCTTTTCTAACCTCCTGTCTTCCTCCCTGCAGCTCAATCGCTGGTCGCCACCTCACCGCCGGGCCATTCGCACCTGGAGGACGAGCTCTTCCAGCCCTCCAGCAGCACACCCACCTCCACCACCTCGTCCTCCCCCATCCCCCCTTCGCCCGCCACTTGCACTACAGTAAGACAAGCTGCCTTTCAGTCGTTCTGCTCTTGAATGAGTAGTCCGCGCTATGCTCTCGCAGACAAGCAACTGGGGAAACAAAGTCCCCCCCATGAGGCAGGCATTCACTGTTGGATGGAGGTGCCAATGTCTGAACAAATAGCCAAAGGACTGAACGGCCCTGGTGAAGTCGCACCGAGAGCGACACTGTTCGGTTACTTGCTCGCGCCCGCGATCGGCCCGATAGACACACAACCTGTGTCACGTGAGGACGCAGGAGGCACTTTGGAGAACTCCACGATTTTGTTTTTATTCCTCACAAGGCGCTTTGAAGGAATCGTGCAAATTTGCGGGAATGCTCAAACAAAAGAGCTTGCCTGCGATACTGCAGGTCTTCACCATAATCTGTTCTTCCTGTCAGCCCACACGCCATTTGGAGGCAGAGCCGCTATTACAAGGTCAGCGTGTCTGAATGGGAGGTGTGGCGGCTCGGCAGTTAAGCACGGGGGAACACAAAAGATGGCGCGCTGCACCGATTAAACTTCGACTTCGTAATGGTCCTGTGAAGAACTGAAAAGTTGTTGGAAGTTCTGTCAATGCAGAGACACAAATATCATCTAGATTGAAATAAAACACGACTAAGAGATGATCTTGAGTGAACGCTGCTGCAGGAAGTAGCTCTGAAGGAGGCGGGACCAACCGGTCACTAATTTCAGCGTGACGTGAACTCCAAAATGACATCGAAAAGATGCAGGTCAGAAAACGATGCTTGTCCTGTGTCTTCCAGGAGAACTCGGAGGATGACAAGAAGAGGGGACGCTCCACAGACAGCGAAGTCAGTCAGGTTGGTGTGTGGTTGAAGCTGCTTCAGTGTCACGAGGTGAAAGTTGGACAAGCACACGTCAAACAGATCTGTGTGCTTCCCTTCCAGTCACCTGTGAAGAACGGAAACCCGTCTTTGCTATCCTCCTCTTCCTCGTCGTCGTCTTCGTCCGTTTCGGGACTGACCTCATCCTCGCTGGTCTCTATGGCGACCATAGCTGGGGGAGGCGGTGGTGGCGGCGGCGGCAGCAGCAGCAGCAGCAGCAGTAGCAGCAGCAGCAGCTCCGGGGGCAACAGCCATCACAGCAACTCGGGGAGTTTCCTCTCCAACACTTCCGCTGGCAGCTACAGCAACGCCACTCAGCAGCCGCCACACCCGTTGGCACAGCAGCAGGCCAAAAACTCGGTGAGCTCCTCCTCAGCACCCATTTCCATCCCCAGCAGCTCCACCAACAGCCACCCGACCTCCTCGACACCCAGCGCCAGCACGCAGGGGCCGACTTCGAACTGTCAGACGCAGGCCCCCTCGTTACCCACGTCCACTTCCAACAGCCTGGGCCTCAGCCTGGGCCTCAGCCTGGGGAAGGGAGGCCTGTCGGCCTCCATCACCACCAGCCCCATGTCCGCCGGCCTCGGCCTCTCAGGGATGCCGGCGTCCCTGAGCAGCATGGCGGGCCTCTTGTCCGGCTCCACACCGGCACCCTACGCTCAAGCTGCCGCCTCTGGGACCGTCGGGTCCGGGTTACCCGGCTCAATCGGAGGCGTCAGCACCACCGCCACGACCATCAGTGGGCTGGGCTCCATCGGCAGCGGGAGCAGCACAGTCGGCGGGCCGACGTCCTCTACGGGGGGGCTTCTGGGCGCAGCGCCCGGCCTGGGAGGCGTCAGCTCGGGGATCTTGGGTTTGGGCTCCAGTCCGTCAGGGTTGCAGGGCTCCTGTCTGATGTCGCTGAGCCCCGTGGGGGGTCTGGCTCCAAGTTGCGGAGTTGGAGTGATCGGGAGCAACGGAGGCAGCTCGGGACCGTCCGGGAGCGCCATCGTCGGAGGAGGTTTGTCGCTCTCCGTCCGACCGCCAAGCCAACAGAAGCAGAATGGTAGCACAAGTGAGTGTCCGCAGCAGCAGCAGCTGGTTATTGACCGGAGTGAGAGTGAAGTGTAGAACTCCTCTTTTCTTTCAACTTTATAGACACTCAGAATCAGTGAAATTGTTCTTTAATCAGCAAAATTTGAGAGCGCGGCTGCACACGTCATCCCCATGAGGGATGTAGGTTACAGAGAGAGGCTTCTTGAAGGGGCCTCTGATATTTTAGTCCTTATTTTACAATTGGCACACAGAAACATCACAAACCTGAGGCTCATGAAATCCCACATCACCCTAAAGCCAGATTTCTTTCCTCCGACTGTTCCAGGTTACAGTGCTGTGGTAGCAGACAGCACAATAGAGTCCGCCCTCAACAGTGCCAGCCAATCACAGAGCAGTCAATCCTCATCTTTGGCATCCACAACCAATCAGCCGTGAGTATTGAACGAACAGGACGTTTTTCGATCAGTTTTTGCTTGGACCGTATGAGGCCCCAAAACCACAGTACCCGCTCAGGTGTGAGTGTGACCCTCTCTTCTGCCTCCCAGGAAGGACTCTGGTCCCAGTTTATTGGGCTCCGTGAGTTTATCGTCCAGTTCGCCATTGCCAGCTTCATACAGCGAGGCCAAGACGAGCAGCAGCCTCCTGAACGGGCCGCTGTCGTACTCTCAGTCCCCCGATGGCATCAAGGTGACACACACACACACACACACACACACACACACACACCATTCATCATGTGTTTTAATGTGTTTTAATTCCTTTCAATGAATTGCTTTGTTGTTTGCATCTTCCTCCTCATTAAAAGCTCCATTGTGTATTAATATAGGAACAACAACTTCCACTCTAATTATTGTGTTGGATCCGAGGGGAACGATTACAGGCTCATTACTGCAGTTTGTAGAGAAAACAAGCTTTTTCACACATTAAATTCACCCCCCCCCCCAAAAAAAACCAGTGAGTCAAGCTGCCGATATGACACCACTTGCTGTGAACACTTACAGCCCCAAAAGTTCCGAGTGGCGCCATTCGTGACCAAACTGTATCTGGAAGATGCATTTTCCCATGAGCCTTTGTGTCGTCCCCTTTCAGCCCCCGGAACCACTGAGCAGCCTCAAGTCCATGGCCGAGCGAGCGGCACTCAGCTCAGGGATCGAGGGAGACGTGGCCTCCCTACACCTCGGCACAGGTGATACACACACACGTACCTTAGTGAATCTAGGCAGTGATGGTTGCCATGGAGCAGAGGTCGCCGAGCTGTATTGAATGAATCGGTGTGGCGTCTCCTCCCGCTCTGGGCGTCCTCTGAACAGAACCTGCTGATAACCAGACTGTCCTTTTGCCCCCACAGACCTTTTCCCCAGCAGCACCACGGCTCCCACGGGCCCCCCCTCAGCATCTCAGCTCTCGCTGTCGGAGGTCAACATCCCCGCGTCGTTGGGGGTCTGTCCACTGGGGCCGGTTCCCCTCTCCAAAGACCAGCTGTACCAACAGGCCATGGAGGAGGCGGCGTGGACGCACATGCCTCACCCGTCCGACTCCGAGAGAATCAGGTGGAGTCGCATCACTGTTTGTCATCAGTGAATACAGTCTTATTGTCATGTGAACGTTCAACAGAAGCCATGCAAGTTTCACTGAACATTAAAACAAACTGAGAGTCGTGGATAGGAAATGCTTGGACTCTGAGAAGCATCTGATCATGTGACGCTGTGCTACCAATGACTGAAGCCTCCCCCCCACCCCCCACAGGCAGTACCTGATGAGGAACCCTTGCCCCACCCTGCCTTTCCACCACCAGATGCCACCGCCCCACTCGGACACTGTGGAATTCTACCAGCGACTCTCCACAGAAACCCTCTTCTTTATCTTCTACTACCTGGAGGTAGGAACGATGACGCCTCCATCCTGCAGGGCGGCGCCTTCTGCTTGTTCTCAGTCTGATTGCTCTGCCCCTCTCCCTGCAGGGCACTAAGGCCCAGTATCTGGCAGCCAAAGCCCTGAAGAAGCAGTCGTGGAGGTTCCACACGAAGTACATGATGTGGTTCCAGCGGCACGAAGAACCCAAAACCATCACGGACGAGTTCGAGCAGGTCAGCGCCACATCTGGAACGTCTGCCGTCAATATTTGGCACAGCTTTTAACTCTTTCGTGACTCTCATGTACAGTAAAATCATAGACGTATTTGGGGGAAAAAGATGTTTAAAATGTGTTGGTAATGAGAAAAATGATCAGATCCAGTAAAAATGGAGTAAAACATGTCTTTTGTTCTTGTTTAAAGGGAACATATATTTACTTTGACTACGAGAAATGGGGCCAGAGGAAGAAGGAAGGGTTCACGTTTGAGTACCGGTACCTCGAAGACCGAGACCTCCAGTGACCCACAAAGACGGACGGCTGAGAAGGCGAGAGCGGGACAGACGAGGGACGGAGAGCCGTCCTCTCGCTCACATTCCTGGATCTGACCTCAGCTCTGTGTGTGCGTGCGTGTGTGTGTGTGTGTGTGACTGTCACAATAACACATTTTGCCCGCCGTCCCTCCTCTACCCCTCCAGCTCTCTTTCTGATGCACACACTGAACACAACAATCCTAAGTTTTCTGTCCCGTCTTTACTTCCTGTTTACTTTGAAAACACGTTGCTCTTGGTAAACCCCCTCAAGACCAAAGACTGCTCGGGAATTTGCCAAAACTTTTGCCCTGTCCCTTTTTTTGGTTAAACACCTGATGCAGCGGGGCAGGTTTAGGCCGACCAGATGTCCTGATTGGACCCCTTTCTCATGTGTTCTTAAATGTAGAGTTGGCAAAATTCCCATTTGGAAAGTCCCATTTCCCAGTAAGGAGCAGGTCAGTTCCATGAAAATCTGCCGGTATGACGACAAACATCAGTAACGTCACAAAGACCAAAAGGAGTAGAAATGATTTACTGTACTTCAAAATGAATTTGCAATAGACTTTTTCACACTTATTCAACTCACTCAAACTTTCAAATATTTTACAATATTTCATTATAATCTAAAAGAAATCATGTTTTATTGTTTTATCCTTCACATTCTGAGCTTTAAAATCCTGAAAACACAAAAATACACTTATTTAATAAAGGAAAATGAATTACAGCCAAACAGCTGAAATAATCATCCAGGATTTATTTGAAAAGAAATGATTATTTTCTCAGCTTGTGGTTTCAGTGTACAAATGAGTGGCTCCAGTTGTAATCTTAGTAAATCAGTGTGAATGCTCTATTTTTATTGAGGCCTTCACAGCTGAAAAATATTTATTTTTTTTAAGGATAAAATATAAAATGGCCTAAACTTGTCCAGTGGAATCATCCAAATAATTTCTTTTCATTTTTTATTGATTTTTTTACATCACCATTTATTTTTATGCCATTTGAATGTTTAAAAGTAAATATTTCCTAATCTGGATACAAACCTGTCAAACAAACGAGAACGAGAAAGAAAACTACAAATATGGCTGAACTGCTCCTTCAGCTGGTGCCATGGGTGTCAGATGTCACCAGCCCCTAAAACCACAGTTTGTTAGCCTCCCTCCTCCCCCTCCTCTTCCTCCTCTTCCCCCTCTTGTTAGTGCTGAAGTCTACAATCACCGGCCAGATGCCCACATCTCATCTTCCTCCTCCTCCTCGTCCTCTTTGTTGTTCTTTCTGTGCTAAAATGCACAAGCACCAGCACTGCAGCTTCCTTTCCTCCCGCCTCCTCCCCCTCTTCTCTCTCCCCTCTGTGCTGTCGAGCACAAACACCAGCACTGCTGCCTACATCTCCTCTGTGCTGCAGCTCTCTGCTCCATCATCACGTACCAACCTGGGCCATGCGCACGCTCAAACAAACAGTGCTCAGTAACAGTGTGTGTTGCTCCTCCTCTGTCTCCCTTTTAATGTCAGGTAGATATTTCCTTTGTTTCTCAGGAAGTATTTGAAAAATCATTTGAGGAAATTTATCCGCCAGCACAACGACTCCACACGCATCCACATAAACACACACACGCAGCTGCACTGGAGCACAGACTTCTTCACTTTCTGTATTTTTGAGGTTTCTTTGGGTTTTATTTTTGGTCACATAAAACTCAGCTGAAACCAGTTTTTCTTTTCGAAGAGGGCCCCAATTTCACACACACACACACACACACACACACACACACACACACACACACACACACACACACACACACACACACACA
>JASSRZ010000054.1:4555704-4567663 GCA_032164315.1 Malacoctenus gilli | reverse complement strand
GTGTGTGTGTGTGTGTGTGTGTGTGTGTGTGTGTGTGTGTGTGTGTGTGTGTGTGTGTGTGTGTGTGTGTTTGATCAGTTGAAGCAGGTGAAGATCAAATTGGAGAAATACGCCTTGATCTTCAACGCACGCACGCACGCACGCACGCACGCACGCACGCACGTACGCACTCACTCTACTCTGGTAGAGCTGCAGTGAGCTGAGTTGTTTCTGGATCCAACAGAAATTAGTGGACATGAAGTTCCTCGTCTTGGACTCTTTGGACAAACTTTGGACGTCCCGTTCTTCCATTGGTCCAGTTTGCTGCTCCATCCCGTTTGGGCCATCTAGTTAGAGTCCACTCACAGTGTTCAGACCACTCTCCCTTGTTTCCGTGTCCTGCCGTCCGATCCCTGCGAGGGCCGAGCTCTGCAGATAACCAGCAGCCGGCGGCCATTCAGACAACAGCCTGGAGTGGGTTGGCCTGCGTCTGACATTGGCACCATCTGGCCTCTGATTGGCTCCTTCTCTCACACATGTGGACATAAGAGGGCCGCCGAGCGCTGAGCAGATGGCTCTGCGATTGAGTCCAGAGATGTAAATTGTTTCTGGAAGCCGAAAGTTTGGAGCATTAAATCCACGCGCGAAGGCCGGTGGGCGTACACGCAGGCCCAGTTGAACAAACCGAACTGAACTTTCAAGCTCAAAACTGTGACATTAAATGTTGAGGGTTCCTAAAATCATGCGACGGGAATATTTTGTTGTTTTTGTACGTAGGAACTTCTGCTGGTGAATCTGCTTCAGCACAGACACTGAATAACAGGCTGTAATGGAGAAATAATTAGAGATGATAACTGTAACTACTGCAGAACAGTTCATTAGGAGGCTGCGATCTGCAGGAAGTGCTCTGTCAGAGTCACTTCACACACACGCACACACACACACACACACACACACACACACACACACACACACACACGCCATTCTTTTATGCTAACTACAGTCAGCATGGACTCAGGCGAATGCCATCTACAGTCAGGTAATGCTAACACAACTTTGAGTGTGACAGGTTTCACGTCTCTTTTGGGACGACAAAGCTGATTGAAGACTTGGTCTGTGCTCCTGTTCATGTAAACAGGAGCTGAGTGAAACATTAGTGTGGAGACCTGAGCATTAGCTCATGCTAAAGCTGAGGGTGGGCTCAGAGAGCCCAGCAGAGTCGACCAGCAGCTCCTCCGCTTCTGTGGACGTGAACAGTAAACGTCCATGTGGTGTTTGGTGATTTGTGTGCATCCACGCGTGCGTCGCTCAGAACATTTTGAATCCCATCAAACAGGAAGTTTGATTGTCTGTAAACCTCCAACTCAGAGTTTCACTGCTGACCTGCAGACGCGTCACCTCCCTGCATGGATCCAAACGTGACTCCGTCTCCGCGCTGAGATTGCTTTCACGTGATGAAAAACAGAAAATAAGTGGATGCATTTATTTCAGGCAAAATGTGAGATTGTGTCGGAGCGCAATATGAGCAGAAGTCTGAGAGCGGCCTGCATCCATTTTCAGCCTGCAACCTAATGATCGTCTGTCGTCAAGATGAATTTGTTTGGCATTTCTGTTGGGCGAGCCTGAAGTGTCTCTGTCTCTCTGCTCTGCAGCTTCCAGTGAGCGAGAAGATTAAAATCATTGGAGCTCACCAAAGAATTAAAAATGTCTTTTCTTCACCCGTCGGGTTGTCGGCAGTAATGCAGCTTCAAGAGGGAATGTGATCCGGTCCTAAGCAGCGCTGCAGGAAACCTGGAGGCTTGAGTTTGGGCTCAGAGTGTCGGTTCGACGGGTGGTGGGCTGAGTTGACGGCGCTCGGGCTGTCAGTCAGGAGACACCAGGGGGCGCCACACATGCACAGAGGGGGCCCGAGGCTTTGCCTGCTCCGAGGCCAACAGGAAAAATCTTCACACCGGAACAAAGACAAAAACTAAACCAAAAACGAGTCGTCACAGGCGACTTCACCCCCTCCGCGAAACGCTTCTGGGCGGCCCAAAGTTTCTCTGATAAACGTGTGATATTGCACTTATCATATGAGCTCATATCCTGGGCGAGAAGCCCCGCTGCTCATGAGTCAGTGGAAGGAATCGAGAGTGTTTTGTAGAGTGGAGGAGGCGCGAGGTCGGAGCGACTCGTGATGCCCAGCGACATGCTGGACCCGTTAAAAAACCTTGTTTCTGTAGTTCGTGAGGATGGGCGTGTCCAGCATCTCGCGCTTGCTGCCGTGGAAACCAATCGGCGGACACATTTGGGAGAAATCTGCAGCCGAGGCGTGACATCAGTGGTGACGGACGCCGTCTCGCCACCTGATCGGGGAATAAATGTCTCTGTTTTCTCTTCTCCTCGCACATAAGTTACAAGCGCCGGATTCTGCTTTCTTGATTAGAGCATGTTCCCCCTGAAAGACTCACAGCGGCCGTCGGGACAGAAAGCGGTGCTCAGCACTTTCTGCTCGAGTTGGGCGACTCTTGTGCTGCAGGCGGTCGGTTTGTTGAGCTGCAGCTCTCATGAATAAAACAGCATGTTTGGGTCTCATTGCTCTTCTCTGGGGTCCAACTCGTCCCCGAGGGGACGAGGTGGGACATCTGAGGATGCTTAAAGCGCATGAGTTGATATTTCTCAAAATAAGCAGACACCACACCTTCACATTGAGAGTGTAGGAGGGACAGCACTGTGTCGACGCACTGTGTCCTTCACTGTCCACTGTCCTGCTGTAGGATGCACTGTACTACTCATTTGACATCATGTTTAAACAAGAATGAACACAAAATTAATGAAGGTTAAACAGAAATATCAAAACAATAGTTTGGACAGAAAAACAAGAACTGACAGCAGCTGCAGACACAAACATTCAGGTCAATCAATTGAAGGCGTCTCTGCTCCTGTTGCTGCCGCGGTGCCATTCAGCAAGGCACCAACTGGCAGCCTGCCGCCTGCTGCTGAGAGATTGTGATTGTGGAAGGTCCTACCTGTAATTTCTGTTTGGAGTTTGTTGGACTCGCTCTTTTGTGACCCTTCAGCATGAGGACGCTTCGGTCCGCTCGCCATCTGCGCGCCGCAGTTGAATCATCGCTGTGCCGCCGTGTGCGTTTACACCAGTGGAGAGCGTTTGAACAGGCGCCATCTGACACACACACTGACAGAAGTCCAGTTACAAAGAGCTTCTGACATTTGGACATGATGAAGAAAGGCTGCAGAGACGTGTCCCCCGTCCCCGCTCGCTGTTCTGTCCCCGGATGTCGAGTATTTTCTACACCGGAGTGGTCACGGCGTCTGGTCCTCATCTCAGTGTTTGGCCGATCACCTCGAGCCGGCGCTGCGTCCTGCTTGGTGAAAATCACAGGATGACTCGCAGCTTCACACTCCGTCACCGACCTAATCTGGAGTTCCTGCAACATCGCATCACAGTCTGCGCAGCTCCAGTTTGAGATAGCGAGTAAATCGTTTTTCTCGGGGTCGTCCCTCGCTCGTCCCGGCGCTGGGGCGCTTCTTCCTCAGAGAGCCGAGCTGCACCCTGCCTGGCTGAGTCACTGCAGACCAGCTCCTTGGTTGATGTAACACTGAGGCCCCCAAACACGATTTCCGATGTGCTGTTAGCTCAGCAGCTCGCCCTTCATTACCCCGCCGGTGATGGGTGCATGTCGTCGTGGCAACACCGGTTAATTACTTCATCGCACAAAACTACAGGAGTAAAACAAGGAGTGAAACGGTAACTTCCTGCCTTAGAAGTTTGTTATGGTCAGCTTGTCACCTTTTTCTTCCTGTTCATCTGAAAAGGTTCCTAGTAATAGGAACCGTTCCTGATGGAAAAAACTCCAGAACTGGATAGAACCGCATCATTGGGAGCTCTGCTCTTTCTCTGCCAACCATCCAACAGCAAGCGATCGGTTGGAACCGCCAAAACGTGTCGGCCGTTTGGCCCTCGAGCCGTGTCTTTGGATTAATGCAAACAGGAACCCACCTGTCAGCTGGACACACGCGCGCATGCACGCTTGTGCGTGCACACACACACGCACAGGCAGATCTGCAAACAGCTGCCCAGTGTGTGTGCCAGTTTGCTTACTAAGCTGCATTCTGTTGTGTGTGTGTGTGTGTGTGTGTGTCTGTAAACACAGTTGTTGTTGTTTACTGGCTTGTTGGAGCATGTTGATAGTGAGCAGATTAGCTCCTTCTGGAAATCATTGTTTTCAACTAAGACTGTGACAGCAGACTGTGGTATTAAGTGTCTGTTTGATACTGACAGTTAGTTAGTGAGTGAGTGAGTTAGTGAGTTAGTTAGTTAGTTAGTTGCCCCACTGCCCCCTGCCCTGTGTGGGTGTGAGGACGACTTCCTGTTTTCTGTCACTTTGATGCTCACTGCTGGGCAGGCTGCAGTATTTGTGCCGAAAATGTAGGACCTACGTTTGTGTGCTTCTTGCTTGTCATGTCGTCGTTGCAATATTGAACAACAAACTTCAGCTGTAGGTTTGGCTGTCGACGGTCCCGCCGGTTTCCATGGCAACGGATTATACCCTGTGCTCCACCATCGGCCCCTCAAATGTTCGTTTGTGTCGGAGCCTCCGAAAGTACCTGAGGTGCCTTCCTCACATGCTGTTCAGAGGCACTGATGGCAGCCTGCAGTGAGAGTATCACCTGTGTGACACACACACACACACACACACACACACACACACACACACACACACACACACAGCGCTGACAGCTGCAACGTCGGTGCGAATGTGTGACTTTAAATGAATCCATGTTTGCAGTGCGCCTGGAGGCCCCGCGGGGGGCCGACAGTCAGATTTTTTATGATTGCTGCTCTTTTGCTTTCAGCCTGAAACATGAGACGACGTGCACGGTGGCGTGCACGCACCGCGTTGCCACACTGGAGTCACTGCAGGCAGCAGATCCTCACTGTCACACAATCTGCAAAGTCATGCAGCCACTCAGTGTGAACTCACCGTGGTGCCCCCCCCCCCCCTCAGGTGGGAGTTTCTGCATGCTGGCAGCTTCATCCATCACGCCTTCACCGGCCTCGGGATGCCACCGTATCGATTGGCTGACCCATTTCCTGTCTGTGAACCAATAGGATCACAGCGCCCTGAAGTCAGACATACACTGCAACAGGATGTGGATATGTTTTGCCACTGCAGTGATTGGTTAAAGGAGGGAAAGGGGCGGGGCCTGAGCACAGACTTCATGGCACCGACCAGGTGTTTGATGATGGTTCATTGTTACTCACCTATAACCTGAAACCAGCAGCAGGAACTATAAAGATCACTCTCCATCATTCAATTGATTGTTGTTGATATTGTGTGAAACGTAAGATGATGTTTCTCCGTCTTAACTGACTTGTCAGGTTGGCAGTGCTGCTGTCTGTGGAGTAAAAAGGAAGAATACTCCAGAGCGACTGTAATCTAATTACATGGCTGCAGTGGCTGCATGCAGTCCTCTGTGGCTGCAGCATGTTGGAGTAAATCAGGGACGGCTGCGGCGGCTCGCAGGACGGATGGAAAATAGAAAAGAAAATAAGTGAATCCAATAAAGGTCAATGCGAGCAGCTGGGGAGGCGCCTCCTATTGGAAATCCATTAGTCATTGTGCTGCTGCCTAATTAAGTTGCTTTTGTACTGCCGCTCGCCGCACACCGCCGCCCGTAACGATGCTATCGCCGTTTGGCACTGGGCAGCGCTAAAGCTTTTCCCATTATAGCCTGTGTATTAAAAATGATCTGTTGTGTACTTTTCCGTGCTCAGGCGTTCAGGGACGAGCGCTCGCTCTTATCAAAGTGTCTGCTCGCCATCAGGCAGCCGACGGGCGCAGTAACCTGCCGCAGCCCGCGGACGCAGCGTGATCCCGCCGACTCCTGCTGCCCGAACGTCTCTGCAGCCTCGCCGCAGAGCTGCAGTACCAAGCTGCACCGACTCCCGAGCTGCTGCTGCTCAGACACAATTGTCCCCCCCATCAACATCTCTACTGCCCCTGCCCCCCGCATCTTCATCTCTACGCCCCCCCCACATAAATAATGCATGTACGTTGCATGAAATCAACTCGCGAGTCGTTCTCCTTTTCAGTTTTTCTCTTTAAACCCGTTTTTTCTCCGTTTCTTGTCCCGCAACTTTTTTACTCTAAAAAAACAACCTCACTGGTGCTTCTTCAGTTCCATCAGTGAGCGGGAGGAAGATGCTCTATGTCTGGATGTTACCAGATTTCTAAAGTAATGACAAGGAGAAGCAGCTCCGAACCGCTGTGAAGTACACAGACAGCTCTTAGAGAGGGAAGCTTGCTGTTCTGCGTCGTAGCTCATGCTAATCACGCTACTGTGGTAGCAGGCTAAAGCTAATGCTAGCATCTTCCTGCATATATGGTGTTTGAAGATGGAAATGCTTGTAATACATTTCTTGCAATTTTTCGCAGCGCGAGTCCTCTGCTGTGTGTGTGAGTATATGAGGTGTTTAGTCATGAAAATGTGTGCGTGTTTTGCAGCGCGTTGCTGTGCCCGGGGGTAGGGATGGATAGGGGGGTGGAAGTGGGGGGGGGGGGGGGTAATTAAAGAAAGTGAATGAATGAGAGAGTGGAATGGAGGAAAGGAAAGACGAACGAGGTGTGTCGATGGCGCTAAGGGTGTGTGCGTGCGTGCGTGCGTGTGTGTGTAGCTCACTGGTTTGAGGATGATACATTGACTCGCTCTGTTTACATCTCCTTAGATTGGAACACACAAAGTCAAGGCCTCGGTTGGCTCGATTCCTTTTTCGGTATTTCATTTACACACTCTGATGGATGCTCAAACACACACACACACATACACACACACACACACACACACACACACACACACACAAAAGCATTAAGCTTTGTGTGCAATAAAAGGACCTTGGGCGCCTGCTCACTGTGACGCCTGCAGTGGTTTGACACCTGCGGTGGTTTGGGCAGCCGCAGCCAGTCGGACACTCAGCAGGTCGTCTCCTGTGATGATGGTCTGAGGGTGAAGCTGCGAGGGTGTAATTGCATGTTGTGTGTAATAGTGTGCGTCCACGCTTCGTTTCATCCACCGTGTACATTTGTGTTCGTCTTTGATATGCTGATCAGTATGCGAGAAGTGTCTTCCCTTGTGTGTGTTTTTGTGTGTTATTTGTGGGTGCACACGTGTCGGTGTGTAACGGCAGATTTATAGGCACGACTCCATGTTCACCAATGATGTGGGACTGAGTCATGAATCAGTTCAGCCTGTAATGAATTCTGATGGCCCACGGGAGGGGGAGGAAGAAGGTGAGGGAGAGGGAGAGGAGGGGAGGAAGAAGGAGAGAAAAGACGGAGTAGGAGAGGAGAAGGGTGGACGCCGGAAAACAGAGGAGAGGGAGAAAGGAATAGAAAGCAGAGCGGGAGAGATGAGGAGGGGAAAGAAGAAGGTGGTGGAGCTGCGAGGGTCCATTGATCCATCAGCAGAAACATGATCTGTCGGTTCCCCCCACCGCCGCTCACACAAAGCATCACTCGTGACGACCTCCTCTGGTTTGATAAAACCCTCCAACTGTTACACGCTTCCTCCCTGACAGCTTCACAATAATGGTGTCCACTCTACAGGGAGTTTGCACATGTGAAATAAGACTGACTGGATATTATGTGCAAACAGTGGTGGAGGCTCATGTGCGGCGTGCACAGAGGTGCCGATGGACACGGCGCGCCGCGTTTGTCCTCATGAATCTGTCGGGTGTTTGCTGATGCTTCACTACTGTGATTCAGTCCAGCTGGAAGCGGTTGTGTGGCGATAAAAGATTCGAATGATTCGCCTCTCGGAAAGTGTCTCTGGCCTTACATTCGGGGATGTTTTGATGTCAGCTGACGGTCGCCTCACAAAAACTGACAAGAACTGAAATAATAAGATCCGCCGGGGTCGTCGGCTCGCACGGGAGCTCTGCTAGCATCGCGCCAGCTTAGCATCGTGGACAAACGTCGATAAAAAAATCGGCCTTCGCTGATAAAAGTCCAGAAAAACAACGTAATACAGCGGAACAGCAACCGGCTCCATCGACTCATGACGGCCACCGCGTGAAATCTTTATGACTACAGAAACACGTTAGCACCAACGTAAACTAACGCTGCATTCCCGCTCGGTGAGCGCCGGCCAGAGTGCCAATGATTCGACAATGAATCAGAGTCAACAGACGGGTGGTTTTATTGCACTCTAAGAAGCATTATTCATCCTGGTGCAGTGGGTCGGCCTCCAGCGCCGGCGTCCTTCACACCATGCAGGCGCCCGCCTGCTGCACTGGTGCCTCCACAGCACTGTGTATTTAGCTCCTCCCATCTCACACGCGATGGTATGATGCTGCTCTCGTCTTCTGCGGCGACCGATCGTAATCACGTCGGCACGTACGAGTCGTTCTGCCTTTAAAAAGTCTGTTCATTTGCCGTTTGTGCAAACATGCACTTTGAAAAGCAGCGAAAGCATCTTCACTGGGCATGTGAGCGGGTTCACCATTGTAGGGGAGGACGGGGGGGGGGGGGCGGGGTGCAGTAACGTAAAAGCATTGGGCGCCATGCGTAGAGCGTGGATGTAATGAGGACGCGGGGGAGCAGCTCGAAGAGCAGGAAGTTCAAAGCTCTCCACAGTGAGGGCTGACCTCAGGAGAAGCTGATTGACCGTTAGCTGTCAAATAGATGCACACACACACACACACACACACACACACACACACACACACACACACACACACACACACACACACACACACACACTGGTTGCTGGTATCTCACTTACTGTTTGTGTTGGACTGCAGTTGGGGTGCTGCAGGTCTGTGCCCCCAACACACACACACACACACACACACATCACCACCTCCTGAATACTGATAAATGATCAATCATTCATTAGCAGCCTTCACATTCACTCAGGAGAGAAAGAGGGGGGGGGAAACAAAGGTCCACATCCACTGACGGCGGGCTGAACTCGCTGGGCTCCAGCTTGCTGCGCCGCCCTGCCGGACGCGTCTTTGTCCCTCCTCCAACCGCAGCCCGCCGGTCTCATGTGGGCTCTGACACGTCGCTCATTTCTGGTCTTCATTCAGTCACCGGCTGGCAAAGACACCAGTACGGCCCAGTAGGAGTCCTCCGTACGGGTCCGTCTGCACGTGGCATCAATACGCGGAGAACAAACACGGCAGCGCTTCCACGGGATCAGCTCGCGCTAATCGGCCTTCTGATCGACGCGCTCATAAAAGAAGACTTTGGTCTTTTGTGTTGGTTCACAGATTCGAGCTCATTTAGCCACTTTGAGGATTCACAGAGCGCCTCGGAGCCACCGCACGCTTTATCCCAGGCTGGAGTCACAAGCAGAATTGTAATCACATTACAGTCTGGGTAATGTGGGGGTCCAGGAAGTCAAACTCCATTCAAACATGCCGGCAGGTTGTTTTCTGTGGTCGCTGGCTGCATTTATCTGCTAAGCATTAAGGATGTTCTGCTGCAGCGTGTCGACTCTGTCGATACGATGAAGATAATGGTGTGACGATAAGACGACATGAAACCAGATGTGATTGTGGCGTCGCTGAAGGGAAAAGTGGAGCGCTGCCACAACTGGATCACAGAGGAGATCCCAGTGGAAGATAACGCATAGCTTTGTTACCGTTTATCCCTCCCACATCATCATGTCAAACATTTTTACCCACGAGGAAGGCGGTCCCGTCTGGGGGACGAGAGACTGAAGCAATGCTGCCAGTTTGTGCAATCAGGAACACGAGTTGAAGGTTTATTTCTGCTCTTTGTTGCTGCTTCCTGTTCTCACATTTTCATCAATATGTTTCCTCGAAAAGAGCTTGAATCCAGATAATAGAGCATCTTCCACCCACTAACTACTGACCTCCAGCTGGCTTTGATGAATGAATCCGTCCTCAGACTGTCCCAGCAGCACTACAATAAGACAGCTATGGGAGATGGTGAGGACAGGACACACTGAAGGACATGAGGATCGAACACAATGAGGGACATCATGAGGACAGGATACGCTGAGCATGTGGTTCATACCTGAGTCACACCTGTTGTGTTCAAAGTCTTTAAAAGAAGCAATTAGTCATGTTGTTGGCTGTGGATGCGGTCAGATTCAGCCCTTCCTCCCCCTTAAAGTACGTTTTTTGTTGCTAATGCGACATCACGCACACACTCACACATGCACTCATTCACGCACGCGCACGGCTGCATCCTCACCACTCGCGTTTCATCTCCTTCACCTCCGTCACCTGCACCTCCTCTTTATGCTTCCTTATTCTGCTTGTTCTCACGTTTTATTCTCCACAGTCCTGCTCCTTCCTGTTCCTCTGAGCCTCCACACACACACACACGCGCGCGCGCGCACACACACACACACACACACACACACACACACACACACACACACACACGAAGCTCGGCCTGTGTTGCACAGTGAAAACGGCTCGTGAGATGAAACGCCGTCTTCACTCTCAGAGGAAACGACCCGACCTGCTTGCTGTACTTTTCTTTCCTGTTCTGCTGATTTATTGAAGCTACAAAGCTGCACAGCGTCTGCGTGAATTTTGCCTGCCACAGATTCAGGATTCACTTCTGTTCCCAGTTGAAAGACTAAACACGTACTTTTATCAAGGTCACTTTCACGACGCTCATTTATTCATGTTTTTTTTCTCACATGCTAAAAGCACAGCAGGGAGCGAGTGGTGGCTGCTTGATAGCGCTGCGGTTAGCCCCTCCCCCCTCACAGCGAAACTGGCCTACGTTTCTTAGGCGCGCGCGTAACACACACACACACACACACACACACACACACACACACACACACACACGGACGCAAATCTCCACAGATCCATTTCAAGTGTGTGTCAGGTGTATAGTTACTCTGCACGTTCGGCAATCGTGTCGCCCCCTGCAGGTAGACGATGGGAGGAATAAAGCTTTGCCTGGACGTGCTCGGTGTCACCTGTGGCTTCGTTCTGGCAGGACTTTACCACCAGGGAAGCAGACGGCCTTTTCATGATGGTTGAGCTCCTTTAATGGCTGCGATTGTTCAGGAGGTTGCGGAGTGTCGGCGCAGAGCAGCTGCAGCTGCAGCTGTGTGACTGCAGGAGGCGTTGCGGGCAGCGAGCAGCAGCCTGACCGTCACCTTCATGCTTCCTTTCTGTGTTTCCCGCAGGGTCTCCTCTCCTCATCAGGTGAAGCTTTGCGAGCCGCCCAGGCCCCCCTCCCTCACCCACCCACCGCCTTCCTCCCTCTCCGCTCAGAGGCGTCCCTCCCCGCTCATACACACACACTCCTCTGAAACCCCCGAACCCCTCCTGGCCTCACCTGCTGAACCCCCCCATCCGACAGCTGCCACTGGCCCCCCCTTTACCCCATGGTGGCCCCAAGGCCCGCCCTCTCACTGCTGTTGGCTGTCCTGGCCTGCTCGGGGCCCGCACGCCCCTCGCCCCCCCTGCTGCTCCGGCCCCGGGAGAGAGAGAGGGACTCGGGTGGTGTCAACATTGCCGTGGTCCACTCGGGCTCCTCCCTGCTCCCGGAGACGGCGGTGGTGGGAGGCGCGGGGGTCGGCGAGCCGGGATTGGGGCTCGCTCCAGGAAACGGTCCAGGAGGAGGGGGAGAGAGGGGAGAGCGAGGAGGAGGAGGAGGAGGAAGCAGCGAGAGGGGAGGAGGAGAGCGAGGAAGAGGGGTGATGGATACAGCTTCTCTGGCCGGAGCGGCCGCCATGGCGGCGTTCTCCTCCTCGTCCTACCTGTCGCTGGCGGCGCTGGTCGGGGAGACGGTGATGACGCCCTCGGGTCAAGCCAACGTCATCTACCTGTCTGTGAACGAGAGCAGCCCGGGAACTCTGCTGCTGCAGCTGTGTGAGCTGCTGGCCACCACACCCCTGCAGGTACACACACGCGCGTACACACACACACACACACACACACACACACACACACACACACACACACACACACACACACACA
>JASSRZ010000054.1:4537660-4548562 GCA_032164315.1 Malacoctenus gilli | reverse complement strand
ACACACACACACACACACACACACACACACACACACACACACACACACACACACACACACACACACACACACGGACGTATGCTTTGTAGCTTTTCCATCCTGAGTGTCTGTTGTGTCTGTTTTATTGTCAGAATTCGAGACGTTTTCTATAATTCAGTTTGTCCCTGAAGGACAAACGACACAAAAGCTGTTTTTCTTCTGTAAACACCTTCACCCAGAATCCTCGGCTGTAGACAGAACGATGGAGCTCTTTCTGTTAACCTTTGTGACAGTCTTTTGCCTGTTTAACATGAAAAAAACATTGAAATGTTCCCAGAATCCTTTGTGATTCAGAGCAGTAAAGCAGACACACAACAGGAGCACCTTGAACCTGTCGCGCTGTTCCGTTGTGCGCTGCGTTCACCCCCTCACTCGTTCATTTGCGGCGTGTCGGACAGAGGGTGAGAAAGCGGCTGCTTCATGTCCCGCCTCCTTCGTTCATCCTTTGGCCGTTTGTCTTCATGTCCACACGCGGCAAAAGGTCTGGTCTCCCATCTAGTGTGATCTTGGCTCCTCTAAGTTACACTTGCTGTCTTATTTCCAGGTCCTGTCTAAAAACCATTTGCATATCAAATGCTTCCCGGCGCAGATCGAGCTGTCAGCTGCACTCAGCCTCAATTTGCTCGTCTGATCGCTACAAGAAAACAAGCTCCAAGTCATCCAGTCAGCGAGGCCCCTCCGCGCATCCGAGCGGGCGTCGGCCCTCTTTCCTGAGTTCATTAAGCGGCTGACGCTTCTTTCTTCAAGCTAATCACGCTCGGAGGAACAGGTGACCAGCAGGCCAACTGGCTCACTATCCGTGTTGGCAGCTTATCTGTTCTTTCTGTGGCGTGAGGAGCTGAAGCTGTTCAGCAGCAACGTGCGGCGCCGTGCCAACGTCACGCCATCCCGCTGCAGGGACTTACTTCTGATTTAATCTCTGAAACATCGATTGGCAAGTGGCAAAACATTTTCATTACCTGTGGAGGTCCTCAGAAACAGGAAGCGGGAGGCCCTTTGGGCATCCCGCGTGACTCCTCCTTCCCCAGGCGCTGCGCAGCGCGAACGCAGGCGGGACCGGAGCTGGCGGCACTGATCGTCTGCTTCCTCTTTGGGTCGTGTTGCTTTCAGGGTTTGGTGTTCGAGGAGGAGCGACCGCCGCCGCCCAACTGCGCCCCCCTGGCACCGATGTTGGAGTTCGTGTCCGCCCAGACGGGCGTTCCCGTGGTTGCCGTCGGGGGAGGGGCCAGCCTGGGACGAGAGCCGCAGGTAAGGGGGGCATCGGTCTGATGTGGGTCGGCGCTGATGAGCTTTAGTCCCCAGGAACTCTGTGATCAGAGCTGCAGTCGGAGCGACTGAATCGTTCTTTTCAACTCCCCTCTTTTCATCCACAGTGAAGAAAAAAGATTTTATTTTTATTTCCAAAAACATTTCCTGAGTTTTTCAAAGCTGAAAGCTTCAGCACGGCACCGTTTGTCTGCGACTCGCCGCTGCTGAGGTCACACGTGAAGTTTTGATTGGTTCAATTATTGTCTTTGATGAAACCAAACCTGAAAACGACCTCCCTTGAAATGAAACGGGAAGAAGCGGTGTGATGCCTCTCCACCGCTTCCCGTTCAGCTGATCTGTTGTTTCCTGTAAAACCATCAATCAGAGCGGCTTCAGGAGGCGCGTGGGAGTTTCATGTGGAGGTGGGGAGGAGGTCAGGGTGGAGCGGGGGTCAGGGTGGTTCCAGCTGCAGTGACAGCAGCGCTGTTTTGTGGCGGAGCAGCTGCTGTTTCACTGGACACAAAGGCGAATAAAACTTCATTTCTGCCAGCTGGAATAAGAGCACTGTTGGACAGATTTCACATGTGACATCATGTCGCGTGTTGGTAACGTGGCGCTCTGCTCGCCCTCCAGGAGAGCGGCTCCATCTACCTCCAGTTCACCTGCTCCACCGCGCTGCAGCTGGAAGTGATCTTCGAAGTGCTGGAGGAGTACGACTGGACCTCCTTCTCCGTGGTCACCACCCGCCACCACGGCTACGAGGACTTCCTGGCCATGGTGGAGGGCATGACGGACGGGTCCTTCATCGGCTGGGAGAAGAAGAGCGTGGTGGTTCTCAACGTGACCGACGACCCCAGCGGGGCGCGAACCAAACGCCTGCTGAAGGACAACGAAGCCCAGGTGAGACGTGGCGGACACCGCGGGACCGGTGGCGGTTCTGGTCAGACTGGGCGCTGCTCCTCTTCCTGCTGCGCCGGAGGAGGACGCCGAAGCTCCCGTTTCACAAAGCGACAACTCAACTTCAGTCGGCCTCTCAGAAAATCAACAGTAGCTGAATAAAATTTGTGGGATCGGTAAAATATCCACTCTTACAATGTCACGGTAGAAGAATCTTCAACATGGGACCAAAGCACGCTCATTGTAAGATGCAAAGACATGCACACACGCACTTTTTCTCTGTTATAACTTACAGCGTTACACTGTTAACAGATTATTATGGAAATGAGGTGCTAACCCTTGATCAACCTTTAAAAACAAGGTCACAAATGTTGAACATAAAAGCTGCAGAGAGTGAAGGAGGAGGAGGAAGAGGAGGAGGAGGAGGAGGAGGAGTAGTGACCTCCACGGTGGTCCAGCACCTGGCGGGAGGAAGCACCCCCCCCCCCCCCCTCCGGCTCCTCGCCAGGTGTTCTGCTTCTCCTTCACAGCGATTTGTCTGAATTCGTTCCCGCCGTCGTCTCTTCTTTTTAACGCCGCTGCTGTAAATGACCTTTGTCAGGATGAGCCCATGAAAGGCGCCGGCCTGCAGGTAGCGAAGCCGCCGGCTCCTGACATGATGAAACCTAATGAAATCAAATGTGAGGAACGAACCAGCGCCGTGCGTCCACTTGTTCGGTTTTCACTTTACATCTTTCTCCCCCTTTTTTTTTTCTGAACGTGCAAAAATGGATTTTTTGAACACCGGCGTCGGGACGCCTCGAGCGGCGAGGTGTGTCTGGCTGCACGTCGGCGCCTCCGCAGCTCCATCCAGTCAGAGGGAGGAGCGGCCAGTAAGGGCCAGTGACCTCTGGACATGTTAAGTTAAGAAACGAGGAAACAAAGTGACTTTAACTGATTCCCTTCAACAGTTTGGTTGATTTCTGTGATTTTAAACACATGTAACTTTAATCGCATCCAACGATGCTACAAGAACACAGCATCCACTCACTGTCCAAATCCGTCCGTGTCTCTGTCCTTTCCCAGTCATCTCTGTCTTTCTGTATGTCCTTGTGTTTATATTTGTGTGTCCTTGTCTGTGTCCTTCTTTATGTCCTTGTCTCTGTCTCTCCCTCCCCAGATGTGGAAAATTTGTGTTTTATTACACCTGAAATTGAAACGAGCCTCTTCTGGCCCCACAGACTCCGTCAGTCCTGCAGACCTGGCAACCCTCCTCCACCGTGGATAAAGCAAAATGATTAGTCTTGCATGCTTTCTCTGTACTATCTGTGAAAATGGGGGAAGCGGCCGTGCTGCATTTATTCCACTTTAAAGGCCGCAGAGGCTAATTAGGCTCCATCAGACGACAGCTGATGATTTGTGTCTGACTTCTACTACTACTTCTTCTTCTTCTACTTCCTTTTATTCTTCTTCTTCATCTTCGTCTTCCTCTTCCTCTTCTTCGCCCTCTTCTTCTTTTTCTTCATCTTCATCTTCTTCTTCTTCTGCTTGTTTGAATTGCTTCAGTTCAGTGTTACAGTGGAACAGCTTCCGACTGAAGCTGCAGAGAACAACACGTGCTTCATCCGTCTGAGCTGCTGTTTGAAGGCGCCTCGCTGCGTCCTAGTGATGCCGTTAAACTCTGTCTCCAGAAAATATGAAGCTGATCTAAGTGAAACGCTCTCCTACTAAATGAGGTGCCCAGCACATGACGGACGAGGCCCAGCTCCCACACAGTGATTGATGGCAGCAAATTAGAACAGATCACGAGTCTTCCTGAAGGATTCGGCTGCGGCGGCCGTGGTGTTTTGCCCTCATGAGGAGACGCTCGCCGTGTGTGAAGCGTCTTCCAACATACGTGACCTCGCTCGGCCCTCCGTCCCATCCAGTCGCGAGGACACGAGTGGTGTCATTCCGACATCCTCTCTGAAGTGCTCACGGTGAAAGCGGCTCAAGACGTCTTGCAGGCATCAAACGGCCCACGAGCACCCTGGCTTGGGCTCCTTTCAGTTTTCCAACCTTCTGGACTGACTTGTGAAACGGCGGCGCGAATTCTCCCGGCGTTGGTCGGAGTAATCAGCTGAAGGACCCTCAGCGCCACTCGCTCCTGCGGCTTCACGTGTCTTCCTCTCACTTTGTCTCTTTAATCCCTCCTTCTATTAAATTCACCGGCTTTAATAATGTATGAAGGAGAATCGCAGGCAGGCCAAGAGGCATCGTTCTTCATCATACAGCCGACTGTGTGAGGAGGTGAAGGAGGAGAGCGCTGATGCAGGCGTGCAGCGAGTTTATTGATGTGTAAATGAACTTGATCTATAATTGTAAAGGAGGCAAGCAGGAAGGGAGCAGGATGTTTTCCATCCATCTGTTCTTCCTCCTCATTCATCTTCCTCCTCCTTTTGCTGCTTTTCTTCTCCCTCATCCCTTTGTCCCTCCCCCTTCCTCCAGCATTAACACGTCCTCCCTCCCCATCAGGTCCGCCTGCTGTACTGCTCCCTGGAGGAGGCGGAGCTAGTTTTCCAGGCCGCCTGGGCGTCGGGTCAGGCGGGACCCAGTCACATGTGGTTTGCCGTGGGCCCGGCGCTGTCCGGACTGGGCTTCGAGGGGCTGCCCAAGGCCTTGTTCGCCGTCCGGCCGCAGGGCTGGAGGGACGAGCCGCGCAGGTACGAACACACCTGTCGGCCGCACAGCTTCCGCACAGCAGAGATTTGCTCCAGCGTTGGTGCAGAGCTGAAAGCAAAGAGACGTCCAGCGAATGACAGAGACGCCCCGAAAGTCACTTCGCAGAATTTGTTTGTCTGCAAGTTTCAAGAACACTCAGTTCAACTTAAACAAACCAAACAAATTGAATTAAAAGTTAATGAGGAACCTGAAAAGTACAACCAAAAGAGAAGTAAACAAGAAATGAAATTGTAATCATTAACTTATTTTCCTCAATTAAATTCATTGTTTATTTTAGAACAAAACTTTAAATAAAGATGAAATAAATGGAAACAAGACGAGCAAATAAACACTAAAGAATCACTCACAAAACAACTGACGAGCTGGCTACACAGAGCACGAGCTTGTTAACTATTTTTAATGTGTGTTTTAGGGCGCGAACCAACCAGCTTTCACTGGCTCGCCAACTCGCTCTATGTGACCCTGAAGGGGTTTATTAAAGCCTGGGAGCCCTTCTCCTTCAAAATAAAGGCAGAAGTGTGTTCTGCAGACTCGAGCCGCAGGTTGAGAACCAGCGAGTCCGCAATAACTGTTTATTTATTGTTATTTGTGATCATATCTGAAGTTTCACAGTGTTGTTGGATTATTTCAGTAGCAGAAACTTTGTGTTTGCAGTTTCTTTTTCTTCGTCTCTGCTGAATTGGGAATTTACACATATTAAGTGAACTCTGCAGAGCTGAGCCTCCAGCTGCCGGCGAGAAAACCTGGTGATTTTAAAAATGCATGAGGATCAGTGAGCAAATAAAGCTTCTCCCCTTCACACTTTGTGCAGCGCACCACTTTTATTTCTCCCCCTGCAGAAACTTGCTCTCTGCGCTGATCCAGGACCTTCTGCCTCCCTCTGACTCCAGTTCTGGTGTTCAGCAGGTGAAACCGGGTGAAAGTATGATCATCGATTGATCTTTGCCAGTAAACCCGTCGCTCTGTCCTGGTCAGCGTTCACTCGCTTGGGCTCTGAGTGGTCGTAATTGGTTCTCGTTGAACTGAGATTTCGACCCAAAGTAAACTTTGCCACCATCCGGTGGGCTTTGTTTTACTTCCAGCTTAATGAGGTTCACTCGCCTCAACACATCGCGAGACAAATGACCAGAGGAGTCTCAGAGGACGTCCCTGATGTGTCCTACCTGTTCAGGAAAGTGACACCAGGCTCGAGCGTCCGGCGGCTCGCTGGAGGCGACGCGCGGCGGCGTTCGCTCCTTCCTCTCTGTGCTCATTCAGACACACGACACATCCACAGTGACCGCCGGGCCTCCTCCACACCCGACGTCCGTGAGGAGCGTCGCCGCGCTCCTCGCTCCATGTTTGAAGTGGTGATTCGCTGAATTATAAAACATCCTTCGCTCACTTCCCCCCCCAAGCCGGCGAGAGCCTCGTTGCCGGCAGGACCTGCTGCTGCTCCGCGATGTTTCCGTCTCCATAATGAATCGCAGCATCATGTATAATGACTGTAGGAAGTGGCTGCTGTTGTTTTGAAGTGCGGCGCTACAAATCAGACTTGACTTTACACTCGTATTCGAAAGCAGAGCCTCTTAAAGAGTCTCTTGCTTCCTTCTGATCAAAGTCCGATCTATTATTAAAGTGTCCCAAGACGGACACTCGAAAAGCTCTGCTGATATTTGTTTATCAGTGGGAAGAAGCTGGAAGTATAGAAGTGCGTTCCGGATGCTTAGTGCGGCAAAAAGTCACACTGTGTTTGCACTCCAGGCCGAATCAGGTGGAAAAGGTTAATACAGGTTGGGGGCGGGGCTTATAAGCGGGCCGACCCTCCGCCACGCCGCCACAACCAATGACCAGCTCATAATGACTTCAATGACGTAGTCCGTCCTTCCAAGAAAAAGTCAGCCGTCCTATTTGGCTCAACGTGAGCGGTGAGACGTAAACGTCTCGTCGGACGTTTTGGACATGAGTCCTGTTGTGTCGTGAACCGGGATTTTCTCCCACGCTCACCCCATTTTGTCCTTTGTCCTCTGTATGAAAGGAAGGCGTCTCACCGTCCCTGCAGGCTGCATCCGTCTCTGCCCGTCTGCGTCTCACTTCATTTTCTCTCTTTTTCCTGCAGGCGTATTGCTAAGGGGGTTTCCGTGCTCACTCACGGGGCGATGGCTCTGCGGAGAGACCAGGGCGCTGCCAGCCGGGCGCAGTACGCCGGCAACTGCCAGAGCGATGGCAACCACACCCACCGGATACCAGACAGGATCAGGTGAGCGGAAACTCACTGAACTCAAACTGAGGCAAAAGACGCCTTTGAAACAAAGTGGATCAATGCAGCTCAACACGTATTTGTCATGCTGACTGTTAAAAAACGAGGCAGAAAACAAGACAGGGTGCACACGCAGGGACACTGTGGACAGACAGGGACACGGGACACTGTTGACAGGGGACATACTGAGGAGGCGAACAGAGGTGGCAGGAAACGTAGAGTCCAGGGTTTCCCTCACAGGCTTGATTGACTGCTGCTGCTCTCGGTCTCAGTCCCCCCGGGACCCTGTTGGAGGACTCGAGTGATAAATGTGACAATCTGACAAAACGTGATCGTGGGAACGTTTTTGGTTCTCCATCCGATCCAAATGAATTCATCCTTTACAGCGAAGACAACTGCTGGCGTCCTCAACCAGGACACGGAGCAGTTTGAATCTTTCCATCTCCAACTCTCCGTGTTTCTCCTCACAGCTCGGCTGAATAATCCCGTTCGGAGGCTCTTTGTGTGTCTGTCGCGGTTTCGGCTCTTTACGGGTGACGGCTGATTGTTTGAGACTCGCAGCGCTGCAGAGGTGGATCGTGAGTGACGCCGCTGCTGTTGGAGAGTCGCTCCGGATGTTTTGACAATGTTCGATAGTCAAATAATAGATGTTCCAGTGACACGTGTTGGTGCTGGCAGAATATTTGTTCACATTGTGATTCTCGGCTTGTGAATGCGAGCTCGTTGACAGCTCGTCATTACGGCATGAAACATCCTGCGAGCTTCATGTAAACGCCGCTGAAAACTTCTCCTGTGGCTCATTTTTTGCTGTAAGAGCTGATTCTGATGATATTGGAGCGGTTGCCCTTTTGAGACATGTTACACCTCATTTCATTGAAGCAACAGATGCAGCACAGTCATGTAAAATCCTACCATTAGCATTGGCATTGACTAAAGCTGTGACAGGAAGCTCCAAATGATTTCACTAAACTCCTGTTGTCTGGCGAAGTTGCACCTAATCAATGCTGACCTGCCCCTTTGCTTACTGACGGCCTCATGAATGTCCAACATCATTAAAAGCCACAGACTGATTGTCTGTTATGTCATTGAGCGACAAACTCAACTGTTACTCTTGCAGTAAACTCCTGTTTACTGTGTGAGCTCTCAGCGCAGGGCCGCCTGTCAGCGACATGAAGGATGATCGCAGCAGATCAACTCCAACTCCCAGCAGCCAATATCTGTTCCTCTGCTGGACAGAGAGCGAGTGCACCATCAGCAAATCTCTGCTGAATAATGAACCATCAAAGAACAATAAATCTCTTCCCATGTTATTAATTATACTGTGTAATTATGGACTTTGTGGAATAATGAGATTGAAGTGTGAGATGGCTCTCCGGCACACATTTGCACGTGATGCCACATAAATCATTTCTGCGTGGGGAGAGACTCGTGTTGGGACACAAACGCGCACGGCGTGTTCGGGTCTTCGCGGCATGCGAGACGTTTTGTAAACAAGAAACTGAAATTGTCACATTCATCGTTTTGGAGCTTTTCTCCATCAGATGTCCAGTTTTTGAGCGCTGGCAGCTCAAACGCACTGGACAGAAACACTGACAGGGAACAGCTGCTACACACGCACGCACGCACGCACGTATGCACGCACACACACACACACGACACAATTGTCACAATTGCGAAGATGCACTGGCAGGAAGCGAGTGAGCCGGAAGAAGTTTGGCTGGCGTAACTGGAGGAGTTTGTAATGATGATGATGATGATGATGATGATGTAGAATCATCCTGCAGCTTTCAGCCATCAGATTACAAACCCTTCAAGTCAGTCAGTCAAACACTGATGTTTGTATCAGGTTCATCCTTCCTGTATGTGACTCTGCCCCCCCCCTTCCCCTCCTTCCCCTCCTCCCCCTTCCTCCTGTTGCTCATCAACATGTTTTCTTTACACCTTCCCATCTGTCGAGCTTCCTGCTCGGCTTCCTTCACTTTCTCGCTTCTTGTTCACACGTCTGATCATGTTCTTTCTTTTCTTTTCTTTTCTTTTCTTTTCTTTTCTTTTCTTTTCTTTTCTTTTCTTTTCTTTTTCACTTTCTCTTCACCTCTTTCCTTCCTTTTCTCCGGTTTCTTTTTCAGCCTTTCATTCTTGCCCACTTTATTTCCCATTATATTTCCTCCCTTTTCGCTTAAATCCAGATTCATTTATTTTTTATTCCTTCATCCACTCAATCATCTTTCAGCTCATTCAGTAAAACAGCTATTTGCTCTTCAGTTTGTTATTCAATCAATCCTCCTTTTTCTCCCTTTCATACACAAATGTCTCCTCCTCCACCCACTCCTCCTCCTCCTCCTACTCCTTCTCCTCCTCCTCCTCCCCCCTGTTCATGGCTTATTAAATCATCCTCTTCCCTCCGTCTCCCCCATCCATCCATCTACCTCTTTGCTGCCCGTCTTCGTCTCCCATCTCGCCTCTTTCCGGGAGCGTGGTCACAAAGTCATCCGATGCTTCGTTCTGCATGTAAATTGGATAATTGGATTTGGGTGAATAATGTGGCAGAGAGGAAGAAAGGAGAGGAAGAAAGGAGATGAGGAGAGGAGGAGAAGAAAGGGGAAGAAAGGGGAAGAAAGAAGGTGGAGGGAGGGAAAGCTGCACCTGCATGCAGCCGACAGGTGAAGCTGAATGAGGACGTTTTTGTGCGTCTTCACTTGCACACGAGCAGCTGACAGGAAGGCGCACGAGCACCGCAAACGCGCACAGAAATACAGTCAGCTTAATTGGGTTGTCTGCAGCCGTGCACGTACTGTGCACATTCCTCCATCCAACCGTCATTCAGGCTGCTGAGGCTCCTCACAGCTAATGCTAATGAGACTCACACTTTGACCTCGTTCCACGGATTTAATCAGGTTTCCTGCCCGTAAACAGGAAGCAACCAAAAAAGCAACAAACAACTCTGATCTTCACTGAAGACGACAGCTTTAGAAAATGCTAATGCTAACAGGTGGACTCAGGGGCAGGATGGTGAGAGACAGTAGCTCTCTTTTGACCTGGTAACGTTAACAAGCTCACCCAAGCTTCAGTAACTCATTTAACAAGATTAAAACAAGAATGTTAATGAAACTTGCAGTTTTGTGGTTCTGAACTAATGCTAATTAGTAGCAGCAGTGTTTTTCATGTTGCTGCCTGAGTAATCGGGATGCTCGAGGCGCTTCGCTGACAATGGGAGATTAGTGAAATAGCAACAAAAGTTCACCTTGCCTGGGACCTTCAGATGTTGCCAATGCTGGTCACAGCTGCTGCTGCTGACGTCGTCCTCCATGACAAGCTCAGAGAGTTAGTCCAGCTCCTGTTAATGCTAATGTCATGCAGAGGAAGGTGAACACAGAGACGGCGCCTCCAACAACCTCATTACCTGAAGCCTTTTTAATCACATTCACCTGCTCACCAGGCGGCGCTCCGATCAGCTGCTCTAGGCACAGCGCGAGCTGCTAGCTGCATGCTAAGTACCCGGGAACCACGCAGAGGAGAGGGACATCCTTCTGCTCCTCCTCCTCCTGCTCCACTTCCTTCTGCTCCCCCCTTTCTGCTCCTCCTGCTTCTCCTCCTCCTCCTGATCCACCTCCTCCTTTCCTTCCTCCTCCTCTGGCACAGTGACTTCTGCTGCCATCACTGTGAAAACTGTCAGCTCTGCGAAACACACACACAAGTGTGCAAACACACACGCACGCACGCACGCACGCACACACACACACACACACACACACACACACACACACACACACACACACACA
>JASSRZ010000054.1:4518583-4532398 GCA_032164315.1 Malacoctenus gilli | reverse complement strand
TGTGTGTGTGTGTGTGTGTGTGTGTGTGTGTGTGTGTGTGTGTGTGTGTGTGTGTGTGTGTGTGTGTGTGTGCCCGCCCCCGTCCGTTCCAAACACAGGTGATGACCATCGGCTCTGGGAAGGTGTTTGCCACCACGGGTTACGGCATCGCCCTCAACAAGAACTCGCGCTGGAAGCGACCGCTGGATCTTGCTCTGCTGCAGCTGGTTGGAGACGGTGAGAGCTGCGCCTCTGTGAAGTGTTTGCGTGACTCACCTCCACTCGCTCATCTCCATTCTTCTCGGTTTTAGTCGTTTTCCCGTTCGGACTGAGTCCAACAGGTGTGGAGCTTCGTCTGGCTGGACGACCGTCTGATTCTCGGTTGGATTCGCTGGCCAATCAGTGGCCTGCGGTCCCATGAGGTTACCCTGTCCAAATAGGAGCTAAGAGAGTCCCTCACAGCAGGAACTATCACCCTCCAAACAGAATAGAGTTCAGCAGATGGGAGGAGGAGGTCTGTTCGGTGCAGAGAGCGAAGGGTTTGCCGGTTCGAGTCCCACGATGTTCAAGAGACAGGTGAAGAAAGTGAGGAGGCTCCTGCAGCGTTGCCATGAAGAAGCAACAGGAAGACAGACAGAAGCCGCCTCAGTCTCCTGATGAATGGCTCCTCTTTAACCTCTTTGACCAGCGGGCGCAGCATCACTTCCTACCTGTTTTAGCTCACGAGCGCTCAGTCAACAAATTGGCTCTTCGGGGAGCAATTTAGCCTGTTTGCAATTAGTGAGCTGGACAGCGAAGTGGAAAAATGCCTCCGAGGCGGCTGAGACGGCGGCGTCCAGGAGGACTAACAACGCCTCCGGGGGCGAGCGGGAAAGTGCCAGTGTTCAGAGAGGGAATGCCCCTTCAAAATAAAACTGTGCATCATGAAGAATCAAAAAGAAATGCACTGATGCACATCGACCTGCTGATTGGTCAAATATCTACTTTTATTGTAGTCATCAGTCAGTGGAGGAAGATGCTCTAATAAGGCACTCTGACACACTGACATACATCATGCCTGCACATCGATGCGATGTTTTGATATGCAGTGCGGCTTTCACTACACACGCACGCACGCACACACGCACACCCGCACCTGGATGAAGGGACGTTTGTTCCACTGAGGGATTAATGGCGGCGGCCTGCAGCTCTCGCTGTGGATCTTCGGCTTCAAGAGGCCGGTATGAACCAACTGTTCACAAATCACAAGGAAGCTGTCAAAAAGCGACTGAATGAAAGCCGGATAATATCGTTTCCTCGCCTTTTCTTTCCTCCGTGGCATTTTGCGGCTCAGAGCAGGTGAGGGGGGGGCGACGGGTGAATTCCCTCTCAGCCTGTCAGGTCTTTTGTGGGGCAGCTTCCTCCTGGAGAGCAGCTTTATGCTCCCTGATTAACGTATTTACCGGCAGATGAAAGGGAGGGAGAGAAGCAACCGGCCGCTCATTGAAACAGGAATTAGATTAGCAGAGCGAGCCGCACACGGAGTGAACACGCGTGTTCGGCTCCTTTGTCACCATCCATGTGCAGAGAGAGAAAGGCTGGATTGAGTTGAGCCGCTTTATTTGGCTGTCGGGGGAGGTCTCGGTTCCTCGGCGGCTCGTCAGCCGAGTGAAACGCGCCCGCGCCGTGTTTTGTTTGAGCAGATTTGACGTCTCAGTCAACACGGCGGCCTAATCCAGCCGGAGAGGCTTCGCCAAGGAGCTTGCAGACGCCGCTAATTAACCCAGAGGTCGTCTGAAATTGTAACTGTGAGCGGAGGAACGAGAGCCTCCTGCGACTGACACGTCCAGAGGAAACAAAGAATTGCGTCATTCGATGTACTCCAAAAGTACTCGGACTCTTGTGTGAGGTAGCAGGGGCGGAGCTTCGTTGTGATCTTTCTACCTGTTCTCTCTTGCAGATGAAATCGACATGCTGGAGCGACTCTGGCTGTCGGGGATCTGCCACAACGACAAGATCGAGGTACGATGGAGAAACTGTCACCCGTCACAGAAACACACGTCATTGTGGGAGCGGCTAACAATCACCGTCCGAAGAGTGTCCACAAGAAAATCTCAGACCCACAATTCCAAACAAGAGGACGAGGAGGAATCACTGTCACGCATTAGACGTGTTTAAGGATGAAGCTCTAACTGGCCTGAATTGGGTTTGTTTGACCAGTTGCGTCTGTAAAAGACTTGCAGCTGCAAACGTCGGCCTCTCAGGAAGCAGATCTCAGCCGATGAGTCTCTGCAAAGAGAAATGCATGAAGCGCTTCCACAGCCATGGGCTCTATAACAGTGGGAACAGCTGCACCTGCTCGCTGGGCCTCCGGTCGCCTGGGAACGCTGCCCGCCTGCACGGCGGCCGTTTAGAGACTCCGCTGAAGGCCTCCGTGTCCGCTGGGAAACTCGCCGTATTTTTGTGGTGACTGGCATGTTTTCGCCGCTCCCTTTGTGAGCGCATTGGCCATAAAATATCCCAGATGGTCTCTGAGACGTCGTCTGACAGCAGCGAGGGATTCTCAGCCGCACTGTTGGTTGTAATTAACTTTTTATCTGCTGTCTGGGAGACAAATTGCCCCTCATTAGTAATAAATACACTCTCCTGTCTCATCTCTGTCCCTGTTATTACGTTCTGCCATTACCTCCTTCTACCTCCTGTTCACATTTATTCGCTCTTTGGTTTTCTTTGCCGGTTGCGTTTTGGCGCCTCAGGTGATGAGCAGCAAGCTGGACATCGACAACATGGCGGGTGTCTTCTACATGCTGCTGGTGGCCATGGGGCTCAGCCTGCTGGTGTTCGCCTGGGAGCACCTGGTCTACTGGAAGCTGCGGCACTGCGTCAAGCGGTCCGGAGGGATGGACTTCCTCCTGGCGCTCAGCAGGGTAAGAACGAGACCCGTCCGTCTGTCCCCTGTCTGAACCAATCAAGTACCGGAACCTCAGCTGCACAGGTACTTGTGGCAGGTGCAGGAAACCTTCGCAGAGTTGTGGAGCTGCACCGGCTCTAAAAAATACACAGTGGGAAGAAAAATCAGCTCAGACAAAACCCCAAAGACGGTCGAATCGATTTGAGCCGAGTTGCTCGTAAAAAGGCCCCTGACAGCAGGTACTCTCATCCAATGGAAAACCCTGAAAACAGAGTGGAGTTGAAGTGAGCAGTGCCAGTGAATTTGATGCTGAATGTTTTCATGCGTGTTCGCAATCGGCAGCGTTGAGCAGTGGAGCTTTAAAAGCTCAGTGAGAAGCAGCAGGAGTTACCGTCTCGTCCTTCAGCTGGAAGCAGCAGATCTCACTGATTCACACCTTCAACCTCAGACGACGGGAACCAATCAGGGGGACGAGCTGCAGTCTGGAGCCGCGAGGAGATAAAAGATTCATGCAGGAGCAGATGTGAAAGGTGCACGACGCCGTGGGATCTCATGTTACCACCTCATGTGGGGGAAACGTCGCTCCAGGATCGCAGCTGCTATCGATCAGAAGAACGTTGCAGACGGGAGCTTAATGAGCTGCAGAGGGAGTAGAGGTGGAGTGGACGGAGGAGTGGGCACTGTGCCGGGGGGGACAGGAGGACAGAGACTCCCATCCCACCTCGGCGCTCCACTGTGGATCCTCTTCGGCCCCTTTTCACCTTCCTGCAAACACGAAGAGAAATCCTGCATTTTCATTTCTCGCCTGAGAAAACGTTATCAGTGGAATTCCTCCTTTTCATTAAAAAACATCAGTTCGATGCCGCGGATGCCCGCCTCAGGACCACTTAGCTTTCATCTCCGCAGCTACAGTCGGAGTCTCGGCAGCCGGCTCGCTTTAACCCAATCAGTGACTCACCCGGGTTTCAATTTCACACCGTGCTGCGCCCTGCGCTCCGGGGACTGTGATCGCACTTCTGCCGCCGGGACCGCTGATTCATGTGTCCGGAAGGACCGTTATTACAGCGTCTCCATCAGAGGCGGGTCCCGGCGGGAGCGCCGGTTCACAGGGAGCCCTCACACATCTCATCATTAGGATGTGACAAACATGGGAGGATGAATCACCGGCACATGTGAGGAATAACAGCGGACTGATGATTTACATGGCCGTCTGCGTGCTGCTAATTGAGTCCCATCTATTTACGGCGGCAGCGGCGGCTGACACGAGCACCGGCGTGTGGTTTTTACACCAAATTCACGGGTACTTCTACCTTTTTCTGTTCATGTTTTATTCATGTGGAGCTTCGCTGCTGCTGCTGCTGCTGCTGCTGCTGCTGAGATGGGAAAAAAAGCCGAGCGGTGATTGAAAGTGCTCTCGTCACTTGGAGAAGAGTTCATTAAAACCCGAGTGAGAAACGGCGAATTTAAACTCAAGTGGCAGAAAATAACAGCAGCCAAGAGAAGAAAACAAGCGTCCTGGACCACCAACAGGCACTGTGACCACCAAGCCCGAAACAGTCGCGACAGATTCATCTCTGGGCTTCTTCTGCTGTCCAACATTCAGACAAGATTGGAGCTCTTGGATGCGTCAGATTGGATCTGAGCCTCTCAAAGTCCTGCCCTCAGCTGCTTACAGCCGCGAGCTACCATTACAAAGCCATTATTGGAAGTGTTGTTGACATGTTGCTGCAGTGGTTTGGGAGGAGCTTTGCCATTGCTGTGTTCGCTGATGTGTGTTTGCCAACTGAAGGAAGTTTGAAAACCAGCTGTCAGTGTGCAATGGGGCGGGGCTTAGCTGTTGGCCCAGGCAACAGAGGGAACTATAAACCCATCTAAAGTTTGCCGTTTGTTTTTTCCTCCTAAATCCGTGTTCGTCAAAGACAACCAAACACCTTTATCTCAAGCTGTGCATCCAAGAGATCGATCGCGTAGTCGTGAGCTCGTCTCTGTTGTGGCTCAGCGAGCAAAGCTGCAGCCGACACCTTTAAGATGCAGCCCGTCGCTTCGTGCGGACGCTGGAGTTTGGTGGCTCGTCCGCGGTGTCTCTGCCAGACTCGCTCACAGCTGGGAATGTTTCTCAGTCTGCGACATAGTCCTGCTGCAGCTGAGTGACACTGTGCTCGCTGAGCTTTGTTTGGCTGGATGGTGTGAAAACTGACACTTTGAGACGCCGCTAAACTCCGGCCAAAGTTTTCCTCATTAATATTTAACCGTCGTCGCTCTGTGTTTTCCACCTCCGGAGGAGAAGTGGTGACTCGGAGAACTTCACCCGAGTTGTTTCTGGCACGTCGGGAGAAAACGAGGATTTCTTCTCTCCGTTTATTTGCTGAAATGCATCCAGCTCATAAAGCTGCTGTCTGTGTTGGTGCAAGGTGCTACGTAAAGATAAAGAAGGATGGAGTTTGTAACAGGTTGTAGCCACGACGAAATCAAAGCCTCCCTCGACGCGGCAACCTGCCGCAGGTTTACCAGGATACTCAGATATTTATGGCAGCGTCTCTCCGACTGCCTTCAGAGCAGCGTGAGAGAATTAATCTTATTATCCACCGTCTCTCACCGATAAAATACACCAGCGAGGCAGTTTTGTCTCTGCTTTTTCTCACGAGTCTGTGAAGAGGCATAAATCACACATTAGCTCAACACCAACAATAAATTCACTTCATCGCCTCCTGATCCAAGAAAACAAACGATGCACAAATGAGCAAACGAAGCTCACCTAAAAACATCCTGTCAACACATTAACATCCCCATGAAGATCCGATAATCCTCACCCACCTGGCCCTCCCTCCCCCGCCTGGGTGGGAGGACATCATGAGGGAGATAATCACACCAAATGTACATATGTAAACACCTAATCACCCTTTTACACACAGATCCATCCTGAGGGTCCGTTTACGGTCATTATTGTCGTCTGGGCAGAGTCGACGTGCTGAATAAAGTCAAAGAGAAGCGTCTGTTTTTTCCCAGTGCTGCCGGGAGAGTCGCTCTGTCTGCTCGGGGCTCAAACGCAGTCGATCCAACATGATTTCACGTGTTTGTGCAGATACGAATCAGAAGCTGCTGTATAGATTTCCTTTGTCGGACTGTCTGTGTGTGAGACACACATACGCACACACACTACACTACCCTCCTTATCATACTTGGCAGCCTGCTGGTCTAATTACGATCTCTCGGTTATCTCTCCACCCAGGGGATGTACAGTTGCTGCCAGTTTGAAGATGAGACGGCACCGGGAGGTAGCAAGACCTCTTTGCCCCAGTACAACACCGTGACCTCCATGCCTGCGGGGCCGCAACAGCACCTGGTTACCGCCACAGTCAACAACACGACAGCCATCGCCATGGTGCAGCAGCAACCGCTGCAGAAGCACCACACACAGCCGCAGGGGCAGACCTACACCACGATGCTACCGGGATCGCCGCCAACGACGGGACACTCGGCGATGGCCCTGGGTCCCTCGAACAGCCCCCTACTGGAAGGCCCCATGCCTTGCTCCACCTTCTTGCCCCGCCACGACCGCAGACTGGCAGTGGTTGACCGCTGGAACAGACCAAAGCCAGAGAAAGTCCTGAGCTCGGGCAGCGGAGGAGGAGTGGGTGTCGGGGGCATAGCAGGAGGCATCACCGACCTCCAGGCCCAGCAGCAGTATCAGCAGACCCTGGGACAGCACTGGAGCCTGCAAGGCGGTGTCGCCGTCGGAGCAGGAGGTGTCGGCGATACGGGGCTGGATGAATACAAGCGCTACTATGGTCCAATAGATCCGGAGGGGCTTGGAGCGAACTCGGACCAACAAGCTGGGGGCCACCAGCAGACTCCCAAAGCTAATCCTCGAGGCTCCAAAGCTTCAGGCATGCCACGGCTGCCTCCGAAAGGGCCACCAGCAGGCCCAGGACTCCTAATCCCGAAGCCTCCTCCGCCCCTCCCATCCTCTCCGCGAAGGCCTCCCTTCTGGCGGCGAGGAAGCCTCGGCCAGACCAGGAGGAAGAGCTCGGGAGGTCCTCTGTACGAAAACATCCTCCCTCTGGGGAGACGAGGTGGTGGGAGGTACGGAGCAGGCGATGGGGGTGGAAGGAGAGGTCGCCGCCCCCCTCCACCTCCGCCTCTCCCGGTACCCCTTTCCTCCCCAACACACACCCCTACGACTCCGTCCTCACCATGTCGTTTCTACTCCTCCTGTTCCAGTGCCTCATCTTCTTCCTCCTCATCCACGTCGTCCTCATCCTCGTCTTCATCCTCCGTGTCACTCTCCCGGTCGAACTCCCCCTCCTCCTGCTCCAGTGACAGCTCCTATAACTCCTCTCTGAGTTTCCGCTATCGAGCGGGCGATCGGGAGTTCACAGTGGATGACGAGTACGACTCGGATCTCCTCACAGAGGAGTCGAGTCTCCTTCTGGGGTCACGAAGGAAAATTCGTTCTCGCCGAATGTCGTCACGCTCACTGCCGTGCAGCCCGCCACCCCCACCGGTCCCCCCGCGCAAACCACGTCCCCAGAGAGATTATGGCCGAGAGAGGACTGGCAGCCAACTGGCTCAATTACAGGAGTGGTGGGCATCGTGGGGGGACAGAGAGCGGGGGAGAGGTGGAGCAACAAACCGAGGAGACGGGGGACTCGGCAGAGATGAGAAGAGACACCACAAAGAAAGGGAGCGTGAGAGGAAGAGGAGAAAGAAGGGCCGAAAGAAGAAGAAGAGGGAAGAGAGGGAGAGAGAAAGGGAGCGGAAGCGACGCAAAGCAAAGAAAAAAAAAAAGAAAGATGAAAAAATGAGGAAAAGAGAGCGAAAGAGATCGGAGCAGGAAGGAGGCGAAACTGATAAAAGAGAAGATCTCAAAACAGGGACGGCGGACTTCCTGTCCTACCCGCCGCTGAGGCGGGAGTCTTACCGTAAAAAGAGCGAAAGCTCCATCCGGAGCTATGGATGGAATATCCCAGGAGACGAAGAGAGGAAGGAGGAGAAAGACAGAGACGACGGGGAAGACGGCCGAGGAAAGGACAGACACCCCAGACGGAGGAACAGCAAGCACTTCCACAGCTCCAGCAGTAAGCCTTCCAGTTCGGTCAAGTTCTGGGGAGGAGGGAACCCATCCTCCGACGCCATCCCATCTGCCTTCTTGCCTCTGCTGCCTGTGACCTCCAAAAGGAGGAAGAGTAAAAGTTCAGACAGAGATGCTCTAGGAATGGAAGGTGAGAGAAGGCCCTTACTGGGGCGGGAGAGGAGTGAGATTCACTCGAAGGAGGGCTTGTCCTTCCACGAGTGGGAGTCCGAAGTAGAGGAGGACGTAGACGACGACTCGGAGCCGGAGAGGAGGAAAGGAGAGCGAGGGAAAAGGCGTGGAGGAGGAAGGACAATGTCCGATGAGGAGCGAGAGCAAGATAAAGTGGTCGGGATATACTCTGATGATGATGGCTCGTCGGGAGAGTTCGGCAAGTTTGAAAGGTACTGGGACGACCATGAAGGCAGGGCAGTGGGGGGGATCGGTGGGGGCGGGTGGTTTTTCAGTACCTATCCGTCGAGGGATAAAGCAGGGAGCGTCAACAGCAGAGACGACCTCTTCCTGGAGCGAGGAGACCGGTGGGGGACGGCTGAGAGCGGGTGGGGGTCTGCTGCGGGTGGAGGGGGTGAGGACGGAAGAGAACGAGGTTGGGGATCGGGTTCACACTGGCCCCTGCCTCCCCTCACCCCGCCGCCTCCGCGCCGATACTGGTCAGTGGACAAGCTTCACATACAAGATGAGAAGAAGAGTAAGCGCAAGTCAAAGGATAAAGGCCGAGCACACACCGCCTGCTCCTCCTGTCACTCCCCCCGACACTCCCACTCCACCAAATGGGCCCGAGTAACCTCACGGAGCCAGGAAGAGCTGTACCCCCACTGCCAGAGTTTTGGTGGTCCCTTTAAGTCCAAACATGACTCCTCATCTTCATCCAAACCTGATCGCTCACAGAATCCATCCAAATCTGGCAGCCAATCAAACCTCAGCATGCAGCAGCGAACACAGCGAGCGGATCGGGAGCGAGACCGGGGAAGGCAGCCATCCCCTCCTCCGAGCCTCATCCCGAACTTACCCCCTCCGCTCCCAGCCCTTCCTGCTCCTCCGTCCTCCTCACACTCCATCCATGCCCCTCCCCCTACCTCGTCCTCATCCGTATCCTCCCCCTCTGTGGTTTCATCCGCACCGGGGGCCCCACAGGCCTCCTCCATGGCTTCGGCAAGTGCCAAACTGCAGTACCAGAGATTGCGCTCTGTGCCCCAACCCCAGAGGTTTCCTCAGTCTCCTCACTTACCCCTAAAAGCCAAGAGCCTTTGCTCACGAAGGGGCTCAGCTCATTTCTCCAGCGTGGAGAGCGAGGTGTGAAGTTCCGCAAGGTTTCAAAAGTCATACGAGAGTCCTGCCTCCCAGGCGATCAGGATCTGAATCTGCCCTGGCAGCGACCACAGCTGCACAGCCAAGTCCGACCAGTACACGCACTGAGCCCTTTCCTGAAGGTCTGCACAAACAAAGAAACCAGAAAGCCAAACAAACCCGACGGGGACGGGTCAAAAGAAAAACAGGAACAATCTCGTGTTTACTGTTGTTTCCTTCAACTCCTCTCAGTATGTGAAAGACAAACAACCACAGAGACAACTTTCATTGTGAAACCGAGTTCAAACCAATACACTAAGAGCAAATCAGACATCAAGTCATACGACTGAAGGGAACTCCTTTGCTACAGACAGTAAAGGGCTTTGGATGCTGAAGCAGAGCAGTAGTTTGTATTCAGAGGATCTTAATGCTTACTGAGAGCTCAGGAACTTTGTAGTACTGTATGCCTGCTGCTCTCGGAAGCCTTTAACACAGAACAGTGTTCTTCTTTTCTGTTCCTTAATCAGTCGCTTACGCCTATTTTCCTTTTTTCCTTAACAAACTGTTTACACCCCCGCTGAACTGTGATGCCTACCGAGGCACCTTTGTTGTCTGTGATCAATACCTTGTTTGGAGGGAAGGAGGGTGAAAACCTCCGTGTCCTCTCTGGTGTCCATCTCTATTCCCTTCTGTTCCTATCTTTTCATTTCTCTTTCTATTTTTCTACTCCTTCATGTCGATCCACAACTCAGCTCCTATCCTGTCCTCCCTTCTCGGCTCCTCTCCTTGATGTTGATTATTCTTGTGTGTCTGTGCTTTTCTGTGTTTGTATTCTTGACAACAGGGTAAGTCAGCTGTGACTGATATTCTACTGGCTTAATGAAAAGCTGAGTGCCAAACATAAGTAGAGCGCCGCATCAACCCGTACGACGTTAGCAGCTGTGTTTCCTTTTATCTCGCTGAGTAGGTCCATCATCTCCCAAACATGTGCGCACGCACACACACACACGCACGCACGCACGCACACACACACACACACACACACACACACAGATACGTAAAGTTACACGCGAGGAGACGCGCTTACAAAGTCACTCCATCGGTTCTCTTTCTTGAGCAATACATCCGTCACCTTCTGTTCATGTTGGAGCTTTCTATGTTGAAATCCTTTACTTCTGTGTTGTAGTTGTTGTTATTGGTGGTGTTCTATATATCAAGACATGTATTAAATTTAATACGAAGTAAGCACTGTGCCATACTACTCGAGCTTTGGTGCACATGAAGCGTTTTCTCTCAACTACCTAACTGGGACTTCGGAGGCCGTGTCTGTTCCCTCCCTGTATTTGACTGAATGTAAAGTCAGCCACTGGGCTGCAACGCCAATTCAGACACTTGAAGATGGAAATCTCGTAGCATATCTGATGGTTAGCATGAAGAAACTTGTGACAGAGTTGACACAGCATGATGTGAACAATGGTATGCTAACCTTGCAGTGAGTGCAAGAGCTGCAGTGGGCGATGGTTCAAAAGACTTTTATTTTGAAGCTTTCAGTTTTATTAGCACCAAAGCTAGAGATGAGCAAATGCTTGCAAAACTAATCAAGAGAGGACGAGCAGAGGACACGTGTCTTAACGGTGAGGTGGTGCCATACAGATCGTTCGTCCAGGTGCAGGGAAACAGATGCTGTTAGCCTCATGCTAATCCTTCCTGCCATATATATTGTTTGTCCTACTCACACTTTAGAGGTTAGCGCTGTGCTAACGTGTGCCAGTGTGACCCGACCAGGATGTGATCCGTGCAAAGATCTCCTGCAAGTGCCGTTTTGATGTCAAAGAGACTGTGCCTGTGTTGGATGCTCGCAGATCCGGTGGATTTGAAATCTGAGTGACGGTGTGTGGAAGACACAGTAGCACCTCCGGTGACAAAGAGTTTGATTTCCTTTATTTTCTAGAGAAGTCTTTCTCACCTCGTGTAAATGTGTAACCAAGAGCTATAGCTTTTTAATCCATGACCGAGCTGACACCAGCAGTTACACTCCGATGTCAAGCACTTCGCTAGAGTAGTCGGCGAGAAGCATCCACGTTGTCATTTAGCTTCAGGAAACTGGACATCGGTGGTGTGTTCGTGAAAAGGTGAGCGCCGCTCGTTCGGTGGCCAGAAGCGCCTGAGCCGTCTGTCCCACAAGTCCGGTCAGCTCATGGTTGCCTGAACTGCATCTGAGCCATAATTTACTTCAGCTGAAGAAGACAAAAAGAGAACCTGAGTTTGTAACATGAGTTTGTTGTGTAGAGTTTGTCTGAATTTCTTTATGGAAAAAAAACCTAGATATATATATCATATATATATATACAGTATATATATATATTTGTGGCGGTCGGTAGCAGTAGAGAAAATGTTGTTTAGCATTTAGATGTTTGGGGATATTGTTTCTCATTACAAGTCTGTTACTGTGAAAATATAGTTGTGTCATGGACACACGTGCCATAATGTTCACCGACATCAATCGGAAGAATTTACCGTCCAAATCAACTGCTGACAAAGATGTTGAGCCTTACTCACGACTTGCCCGTACGAGCACGCTCCGTTCACCGTCCCAAATGGGGTGAGAGCGCGTTGGAGACCAGCATGTGTGCTACAGGCTGGCGGTGCACATGTTTGGTCCTGCACATTAAATTCTACAAAGAAACATGAACACAACTTGTTGTCCCTCCGCGGGCCTTGAACGAGTCCGAGCTTTGTGATGACACGCTTCACACACTGATCCACTGCAACAATCATGCATTTTTTTCGGCCAATGGCAGCGCGCAAACTCTCAAAATTTTCCTCCCGAGTTCACGGCCATCACGCAGCCCTGCTGATGGCGACCAAAACTTGCCAAACAGATGCGTCCCGTTGTGAGTTAAGCTTCATTCAGACCAGGAGAAGCACTCAGTGCGACATGTTCCTGTGCGTCCGCATCCCAACCAACTTTGTTGCCCCAAATACGAACGAAACCATCCGACTTCCTGTGTGTCGCAGCCTCGGCATCGGTCAGTTGGTGTTGATGTGTGATCACATGGTGGCGCAGCGGCCTGGTGGCGTGGTGGTGTTAGTGGTGTGAAACAGGAAGCTTGAGTGTTTTTTGATTAAAAAAAATACAAGCCACCGATCTTTCCTGCTTTTCTCCCTCATCTCTTCCTCACGTCTTTCCATCGTGTTGGTGCGTGTCTGCAACTGTAAAGCTGGTCTGTTTTTAAAATGATTATCTGTGGATATATTTATTTCATCCAAAAAAAAACTCTAAATATCTATGATAGTATATTTGAAGACTCTATGATCTATGTTATATAAGTTTGTCTACTGAAGTTCTGGTATTATCTCAATGAATCTGTCTTTTCTGTCCGTCCGTCCGTCCGTCCGTCCGTCTCTCCTCGTCTCCTGCCCAGCTCCCCACCGCCCAGCGAAAACAGAGACCAGTACCTAACTGTGTTTTTGCTCACTTAAGACCAACCATCCGCCTCTGTTAGCGAGCTAACTGTAGCTAATGCTAAGAGTTCATCAAAGTGACAATGCGGCGGGGTGCACGAGTGTCTTAAGACCGTGTCACTGTAGCAGTGGTGGTGTGTGTTTGTCTACCCAGAGGGGCCTTTAACTTTTGGTTTGGGCTACAGATTAACGACTAATTAAACCTTTTATGGATACAGCAGCTTTTCTCACACCGTCTCTCTTCTGTAGGGGCTCATTCTGGACCCTCCAGTTTCTACCGTCGTGTACAGTGAGGGAACCTCTTTGAAACCGATGTAGCGAGCAGCACAGGCTTTCTTTCGTTTCTCTTTTGCACCTCTTAGTAGCTGTATTATCCTACGAGACCTGCACAGCTGCCCCTGCCAACCGACCTTTGTAGTATACACTGTATGAGGACTTTGATATACGTACATAGTGAGTTGTATCTGCCAAGCTGCTGTGCTGTCAAACCACGAAAAAAGACAAACGGAGTCTACACGACAAACACACTTTTCTTTCTTAGTTTTACAAACTGGTGACGCTGAAATGAGATGCCGCGTCGGGCGGAGCTCCGTCCACTCGCCCGGCGATTTCCGCGAAGGTCAAAAGTGGCCGACCGGCCGGGGCTTCCCTTTGGACCCCCTTTGGACCCCCTTTGGACTCCCAAGCACCACAAACTACAGTGACTGCACATCCCACTTCACTGGGTAGAAACGCAAACAACACTGCCCGAGGTCCTTTTCCTCTGAGCCAACTTGTACTTTTACTTGCTTTTAGAGTCAGTACGGTGGAAGCTAAATCCATTCTCCAGCTGCTTTTGAATATATTTGAAGCATTTACCGGCGGTGAGCCCTGGCCAGCCCAGTTTTAGCCTGCAGTGGAGGCACATCCACAGTTTTCTGCCTGTACGCCTCTGACCAACGTCTCAAGGCCTTGTATTAATACTGCTGTATCGACCGACTGTGTGGGAGGATGGCTGGTCGTGCTGCACTTTATTGTCAGCACCTCACACACACGCACACGCACACACACACACACACACACACACACACACACACACACACACACACACACACACACACAC